>ML675632.1:16708526-16788830 GCA_007922155.1 Mesoclemmys tuberculata | reverse complement strand
GACTAGATGATCATATTGGTCCCTTCTGACCTATGAGTCTATAAGGCAGTTAGGTTGATCAGCCGTGACAGGTCCTTGGTGAATCCATGCTGTTTCTGATCAACATCCTCTCCTCCAAGCGCTTCCTGGATTCCATTAGGACCTGCGCCTTGATTTTCCAGAGACTGAGATGAGACTGACCAGTCTGCAGTTCTCCAAACCCTCCTCCTCCCATTTTTTAAAGCTGGGCACTGTATTTGCCTTTTTCCAACCACCCAGGATCTCCCCCGATCACCGTGAGTTTTCAAAGATAATAACCAATGGCTGTGCAATCACATCAGTTAACTCCCTCAGCACCCTCGGACGCATTGCCTCTCACCCCAGGGACTTGTGCATGATCAGCCTTTCTAAATAGCCCTGAACCTGTTCTGTCTGTTATAGACCACTAGACCAGGAGGATGAGGTAGATGAGGCTTTCTTCAGTCAACTGGGGAAAGTTTCCAGTTCACAGGACCCGGTTCTCATGGGGGACTTCAATCACCCCGACATCTTCTGGAAGAGCAACACAGCAGGGCACAAACAATCCATGAAGTTTTTGGACTGTGCCGTGGATAACTTCCTGGTGCAAGTGCTGGAGCAACCAACTAGAGGCCGTGCTGCTCTTGACCTGCTGCTCACAAACAGGGAAGATGTGGTAGGGGAAGTAGAAGTGGGTGACAACCCTGGCAGCAGTGACCATGAGATGGTCGAGTTCAGGATCCTGACAAAAGAAAGGAGAACAGCAGGATACGGACCATGGACTTCAGAAATGCAGACTTTGACTCCCTCTGGGAGCTGATGGGTAGGATCCACTGGGAGGCTAATATGGGGGGGAAAGGAATCCAAGAGAGCTGGCTGTATTTTAAAGAAACCTTATTGAGAGCACAGGAACAAGCCATCCCGATGTGCAGAAAGAATAACAAATATGGTAGGCACCTAGCTTGGCTTAACAATGAAGTCTTTGGTGAATTTAAACACAAAAAAGAAGTTTACAAGAAGTGGAAGCTTGGTCAGATGACTAGGGAGGATTATAAAAATACTGCTTGAACATGCAGGAATGAAATCTGGAAGGCCAAAGCACAACTGGAATTGCAGCTAGCAAGGGACATAAAGGGGAACAAGAAGGGTTTCTACAGGTATGTTAACAAGAGGAAGATTATGGAAAGTGTGGGCTCCTTACAGAATGGGGGAGACAACCTAGTGACAGATGATGTGGAGAACGCTGAGGTACTCAATGCCTTTTTTGCCTCTGTCTTCACAGACAAGGTCAGACTACTGCACTGAGCAGCACAGAATGGGGAGGAGGTGAACATCCCTCAGCACTGAAGGAACAGGTCCAGGACTATTTAGAAAGATTGGACATACACAAGTCCATGGGGCCAGGTGCAATGCATCCAAGGGTGCTGAGGGAGTTAGCTGATGTGGTTTCAGAGCCATTGGTCATTGTCTTTGAAAGCTCATGGCAATTGGGGGAGGTCCCTGGTGACTGGAAAAAGGCAAATATAGTGCCCATCTTCATAAAAGGGAAGAAAGAGGATCCAGGGAAGTACAGACCAGGCAGCCTCACCTCAATCCCTGGAAAAATCATGGAGCAGGTCCTCAAGGAATCCATTTTAAGGCACTTGGAAGCGAGGAAGGTGATCAGGAACAGTCAACATGGATTCACCAAGGGCAAGTCATGCCTGACCAACCTGATTGCTTTCTATGAAGAGGTGACTGGCTCTGTGGATGAGGGGAAAGCGGTGGACATGATATACCTTGACTTTAGCAAAGCTTTTGATAGTCTCCCACAGTATTCTTATCAGCAAGTTACAGAAGTATGGGTTGGATGGACTATAAAATGGACAGAGAACTGGCTAGATCATCAAGCTCCATGGGTAGTGATCAACAGCTCCATGTCTAGCTGGCAGCCGGTCACCAGTGGAGTGCCCCAGGGGTCAGTGCTGGGGCTAGTTTTGTTTAACATCTTCATTAATAATCTGGAGGATGGGGTAGATTGCACCCTCAGCAAGTTTGCGGATGACACTAAGCTGGGGGAGTGGTAGATACCCTGGAAGGGAAGGATAGGATACAGAGTGACCGAGACAAACTGGAGGATTGGGCCAAAAGAAATCTGATGAGGTTCAACAAGGACAAGTGCAGAGTCCTGCACTTAGGACAGAAGAATCCCATGCACAGCTACAGACTGGGGACCAACAAGCTAGGCAGCAGTTCTGCAGAAAAGGACCTGGGGGTTACAGTGGATAAGAAGCCGCATAGGAATCAGCAGTGTGCCCTGGTTCCCAAGAAGGCTAATGGCATATTGGGCTGCATTAGTAAGAGCATTGCCAGCAGATCGCACGAAGTGATTATTCCCCTCTATTTGGCATTGGTGAGGCTACATTTAGACTATTGTGTCCAGTTTTGGGGCCCCCACTAGAGAAAGGACATGAACAAATTGCAGAAAGTCCAGCAGAAGGCAACAAAAATGGTTAGGGGGCTGGAGCACAGGACTTAGGGGAGGCTGAGGGAACTGGGCTTGTTTAATCTGCAAAAGAGAAGAATGAGGGGGGATTTGATAGCAGCCTTTTACTATCTGAAAGGGGATTCCAGTGAGGATGGAGCTAGGCTGTTCTCAATGGTGGTAGATAACAGAACAAGGAGCAACAGTCTCAAGTTGCAGTGGGGGAGGTCTAGGTTGGACATTAGGAAAAAGTTTTTCACTAGGAGGGTGGTGAAGCACTGGAATGGGTTACCTAGGGAGGTGGTGGAATCTCCATCTGCAGAGGTTTTTAAGCTGCAGCTTGACAAAACCCTCGCCGGGATGATTTAGCTGAGGTTAGTCCTGCTTTGAGCAGGGAACTGGACTAGATACCTCCCTTCCAACGCTAATATCCTATGATTCTATGTCAACACTGAGGGCTGCTCACCTCCTCCCCATTCTGTGCTGCCCAGTGCAGTAATCTGGGCACTGACCTTGTCTGATAGAGGCAAAAAAAGCAGAGTACACTCTTAATAGTGGCATTCCTTTATACTTGAACCTTATTTTAAGTCTCTACTCTAAAATGAAACTATTAAAAAAAAATTAGCTTTAACTTCTTCCCTATAAAGAAAGAAACTGTAAAATCCCCAAAGCCCTACCTTGCTAAATTGTCCAATCCATCTGCAGTCAAGTAACAAAAACATCAACTGACACCACATACTTAAAACCATATGGAGTCTCAAATGGAAAACAACCCAATTAAAGCAGAACTTAATGTGCAAAGTGTGGAGTAAAACTAAAATTCATGTTTCTTACAACCGTCATAAGAAAGTAACCCAAACGGTGTTGTCAAACACGGATAATTTCTGCAGTGATACTGCAGTGTGCAGCCAGGCTGATAATGATAAATTCTTCAAAGCAACCATGGGTCAGTGGCAAAAGAGATTATAAGAGGTCTTTGCTCACTAAAGGTAAGATACGAAACCCAACGCTAATTAAAGTGAACCTGCCCGTTAACAGATGTATTTAGGTTATTAACTTTCTTTAATTGTGGCGCTACAACAGCTGTTCGGTGCTAGTGCTGTCAGCATCACCCCACAGGAACACGGATGCTCCTGTGGCTAGAGCATTGGACTGGAACTAAGGATCTCCTGGCTCAGTTCACAGCTCTGCCGCAGAGTTCGTGTGTGATTAAGGTCAAATAACATGATTGGTTTGTGCCTCAGTTCCTCATCTGTAAAGTGGAAATCAATAATAGTTCCTTATTTCACAGGAGGTTAGGGAAGATAAGCGCATTGTTATTCACGAAGACTCAGATGCTACAGCGGAAAAACATCATTACCCAAAGAAATTATGTTTTATCATTCAGTTCTTTCAAAACTAGCGTCTTCATGCAGATTTATGCATCACATTGTGACTTTAATCAGCAAAAAAAAAGACCAACACGATACCACAATCTGCTATTGTTTCAAAGACATATGGAATGATGTCCATTGCACAAGAGGCTCAGCTATCTGGATACAACCCCTTTTGGATGGCAGGTAGGTGGTAAGTTTGGGAGGGCAGATATTGTAAACAGGAAATGAACACAAAACTGAAACTGCATTTAAGACGGGCCCAGTGTTGTGAAGTGTTGAGAATCCCTCAGTCACACTGGCACTTATGATTTAAACGTCTGATCTTTGCTTGCTGGCACCACAAGCTCCTTAGCTGCTCCCATCTTCAAAAACCCAGAAAGCTCGGCACATGTCATTTTATAGCTGAAGTGCACAAACAGCTCAGCTTTCACCTCTTCCCCTTGAAACCGATTCCTTTCTTCGGTGCACAAGTTCTTCATAGCACTGAAAATGCATTCCAGAAATGTCTTGCTGGGTGGTACGGGAAGCACATGCTGAACAATTCTAAGTAAGTTGGTGTCTCGCAGCACTTAAAGAATTCTACTCACACCTCAGAGACACTGAGTCGACTGCGTCGCTCTTGTTGCTGCTGACACAGTATCGATTCAACATCATTTGTCGAACTCTTTAGGATCGGGAGCACATCATTCAATAAACACATTTCTGTAAATAGTTCATTTCCGTCCACTTCAATGTCCGAGTTTGTAATCAAAGCACAGTTTGTCTAGTTCAAGAGGTTGGTCCAGACTGACTGGTGCACACAAACTATAGAGTTTTCGCTGAAATCAAACCACTCTTCCAGGTACTATAGCACATGCATGTAAGCCCGTTGGGCATCTCCAATGAGTTTATTCTGCTCATTAGGTGGTAGTTTCTTCAAGAACTGTGTCACCTTGTACCCATAAAAGCCTTCCTCTTGTCGATTCTGAATCTCTCTTCTCAGCTTGTTGAATGTAGCATACAATTTCGTTACCTGAACGTAATGTTCAAGAACCATTACGGTGTTGTTAAATTGGCTCATAACGTTGTGCACAAAGTAGATGTACAGCTTGGGAAGTGTAATAGCATCACTGTCAGACACTGCATCCTTTTGCTGAGAAAGAAAGGCCCATATTGCGCAGCTCACATTTTCCTCTCCTTTTCTCACAAAGAAAGATTTGAGTGCAGGCCAATTCTTCAGTAACATATCTACAGCAGGGAAAATGGTTAGAAAACGTGTAGGTACAAGGTGTAAGACACATACAAAATGGGAAATGACTGCCTAGGAAGGAGTACTGAGGAAACGGATCTGGGGGTTATAGCGGACCACAAGCTAAATATGAGTCAACAGTGTAATGCTGCTGCAAAAAAACCTACCATGGTTCTGGGATGTATTAGCAGGAGTGTTGTAAGTAAGATATGAGTAGTAATTCTTCTGCTCTACTCCACACTGATTAGGCCTCAACTCGAGTATTGTGTCCAGTTCTGGGTGCCACATTTCAGGAAGAATGTGGACAAATTGGAAAGTCCAGAGAAGAGGAACAAAAATGATTAAAGGTCTAGAAAACATGATCTATGAGGCAAGACTGAAAGAACTGGGTTTGTTTAGCCTGGAGAAGAGAAGACTGAGAGGGGAACATGGTAACAGCTTTCAAGCACAGAAAAGGGTGTTACAAGGAGGGAGAAAAATTGTTCTTCTTAACCTCTGAGGACAGGACAAGAAGCAATGGGCTTAAACTGCAGCAAGGGAGGTTTAGGTTGGACATTAGGAAAAACTTCCTGTCAAGATGGTTAATCACTGGAATAAATTGCCTAAGGAGGTTGTGGAATCTTCATCACTGGAGATTTTTAAGAGCAGGTTAGACAAACAGCTGTCAGGGATGATCTAGATATTACTTACTCCTGCCATGAGTACAGGGCACTGGATTAGATGACCTCTCGAGGTCCCTTCCAGCCCTATGATTCTACATCACCTCTCATTAGTCTGACTCAGCACAGTTTAGCCGCCAGATAAGAGTGTCGACTGTGGATGCCAGATGCTAACACAGATGACTGTTGTTACCTGCTGGCTAGATATGTAACTCTTCAAGGCCAGTTGCTCCCCACTGCTTGTGGCTGCGCACTAAAAAATTTAATCAAATACATTGTTTTGACAAATACATTACACTAACTTCAGGTTTTATTTGCTACAGGAGGCTAGAAAAAGATATAAAAATGCAGTAACTGACTTTTGGTGTCCAGTCAATACTTTTGACTGAAGACTGTATAGGTCCCCTTAAAATTGTACTTATATTATCCTCTATAATTTGTCATAAGGTATTTTTCTGTTTTCAGGGCAGATGAAGTTAACAGGTATTTTGACCAGCGTGTGAATATCCAGTTCTGGAAGCATATCTGTGTGTTTGCATCAGTTCTGCTAGCACTGCCCTGGGAAGAGCACTAGCTGCGGCAGCTAGGACATCGCACGTGAAACTGCAGGCTGAGGGGCTCCGAGTGTTGATGTTCACTACAACATTATTGAGCCATGGCAAACGGAAGTGACAACCATAAGATAACCATACAATTGCCATTTGATGCTAGCTGCTCTCAGGAGTAACAAACCGAGGCACCCACATCTGGGCGTACTAAGATATTATGAATTGTGTTTTAACCTGGGGCAGTCCGACACCCACCCAGGGGCACGCCTTTCTGTCCAGTTAGAGCTTAGCCCAGGTCCAACCCCACATCCCCGTTTCCATGGACGGACCCGGAGGCCCTGCCCAACCCCCACTGGGGTCACGGTATTGAAACGTCTGGCACGCCCTGGCTTCGCCTGTGGCCGAGACGCCTCGGCGCTGAACCCCGCGGGTCCCCCGCAGGCGGCGGGGCGGGCTCGCCACCCCGATTTCTGCGCTGCTCCCTCCAGAGCCGGCGGCCCGGCCCGCCGCGCCTGGCGCGGAAGGCGGCGAAGGCGGGGGAGCCCGGCCTCTCCGCGGGGGCGGCCGTGCCCCGGCCTGGCCTGGTGCCCCGGCGAGAGGCGCCGGCCCGGGGCAGAGCTGCCCCTCCGCCAGGCGCTTTCCAGGGCTGCGGCCGGGCCGGGCGGGCCGGGCCGGGGGTCCCGGGTCCGCCTCAGACCCAGGGGCTGACAGGCGGGGCCGGGGGAGGGGCGGGGCAATGGGCCCAGGGGCGGGCCCAGGGGCGGGCGGGTCCCCAGCGCCGCTCCGCGCGCCCGGCCACGCGACCCAGGCCTCGACTCCCGCGGCCGCCTGGCCTGGCGGGGGGAGGGGCGGGTAGTTTCGCGCGCGCGCCTTTCCCGCCTCCAGCCCCGCCCCGCCCGCCCGCGCCAGGCCAGCCGGGCCGAGCCCCGAGCGGCCGATGGGCGGCCCCAGGCCTGGCGAGTGGAGGGCCCGAGCGCTCGATGGGCGCCGACGCCATTTTGCCGGAAGTGGCGCGGCGCGGCCCGGCCCGGCGGAGGATCGGGAAGGCGGGCGCGGGCGCGAGGCGAGCCGGTCCCGTCCGGTCCCGCGCGGTTCTGGGCCCCCCCCCGGTGGGTGCCGGGCCTGGCTCGGCTCGTTGCTCCCGGTGGCGGGAGGAGCGGCCCCGCCCCGCCGGTTCGGTTCGGTTCGGTTCGGGCCCCCCCGCCTGGGCGCTGCCGGGCCGGGCTGACGCCGCCTCTCTCTGTCTTGCAGGGCACAGCGCGCACCGAGGATGTTCCACGGGATCCCAGCGCCCGGCTCCGCCACGGGAGGTGAGCCCGGTCCGGCCCGGCCCGGTTCGGCCCGAGCCTGGGGCGGCTCCCTCCGGGCGGGCGGGCTCCAGGCGCGCCCATCGTTGCTGGTCCGGCCGAGCGCGGGGCCCGCCCGTGCCTGGCCTCCTGGCTGCGGAGCCGCCGCTCCTCGGCCTCGCCTCCGTGGGAGCAGCCGGACCTGGCTCGTCTCCAGCCCCCGCCTGGGGTCTCCCTGGAGCTGGCTTTCTGCGAGCACCTTCGGGGCAGTGATGATATCCCAAATTCCCAATAACCGGTTCTAGGAAGGCAGGTGATATTTAAGAATGGCAGGAGAGACTTCCCCAAGTGAAATTTACCCTCCCTGGTCAATCTCGGTGGCGGAGCTGGGGCATGCTCTCCACCATGAAATTGACAAGGCAAAGTCAATTTCGCGGCGGATAGGGAGACTTGGCATGGCAGCTGACAATCTCCGCTCTGAGACTCGCTCTGCGCTGCCAAATTCCAAACCCCTCCAGCGCCCCGCAGAGCGCAACGGTAGGACGCTAACAACCAGTTCGCTGCCTTCTTTTTTATTTTAAGAACCGGTTCTCGGGAAACCCGCCAGCGCCCTGCAGAGCGCGACAGGGGAGGACGCTAACAACCGGTTCGCTAAATTTTTTTAATTTTAAGAACCGGTTGGATATCATCACTGCTTAGGGGCCTTCGCAGAGAGGAGGGGAGCCGCTGCTCTCCCTGGCCGCCGACACTGGCCAGCAGAAAGAGGCGTCACCTGCAGCCAGGGTGGTTTGGTTCGATATGGGGAACAGGTTTCTGATGCTGAGGGTGGTGAGCTCCGGGACAGGCTTCCAGGGCAAGTTGTGCAATCCCCCCTTGGCGATTCTAAGAACGGGTCGGACAAACCTGTCCGGGATGGTCTTGGTTTACTTGGTCCTGCCTCAGCAGGGGCTGGACTTGGTGACCTTCCGAGGTCCCGTCCAGCTTTGGATCCCTGAGATTCTCCCCTTGTGTGCTGTGCCTGGGTCCCTGCCCTAGAGCAACAGCTGGTGGTCAGCAGGAAGTGTTGGGATGGAAGGGCTCTCAGATGGCCTCAGTGTACTGGGGCTGGTTCTAGGATTCCTGGATGCTAGAAGTAGTGAGTTGGGTGAGGAGCTGCCACACTAGGCCCTCATACGACAGGGTGACGAGGAAAGAGTTGCATTGTATCGTACTGCTGGAAGGCCCTTGGGTCTACTGCTGCCAGATCCATTCATGGGTTTCCCTCTTTTTCAGCCCCGGGGAATAAGCCGGAACTGTACGAGGTAAGTAGCACTTTTCCTGTCGTGTTCCTCTCCTTCTGGCTTTGGCCAGGAGTCAGAAAGAGCCACCACAGACCTTCCAGTGTCAGTCAAGTTTGTGCAAATGGACACACCCCTCAGTCCTAAGGGCATTCAGGGACCCCAGAACCCTGAGAACACTCACAGCCCCTTATTCCCATCCCAGTATG
Source organism: Mesoclemmys tuberculata (assembly GCA_007922155.1). NCBI lineage: Eukaryota > Metazoa > Chordata > Testudines > Chelidae > Mesoclemmys > Mesoclemmys tuberculata. Next base: position 16,779,786 of record ML675632.1, on the reverse strand, counting down.
GGTTCCTCCAGGAGTCCATCTTCGCTGCCCCTTGGAGAGGATGCAGGAGGTTATGAGTCTGGCAGCTCCGTACCCCCGGCCTGTCTATGTGCGTGGATTTCAGTTCAGAGGCTGGGATGTTACCTGAGGTGCTTTGTGTGTCTGTCCTTGCAGGAGGTGAAGCTGTATAAGAATGCACGGGAGCGAGAGAAGTGAGTCTATCCCCAGCAGAATGCGTGTCCCTTGGGTCACAAGGAAGGGGCTGGAGGTACAGGGAGTTGGCTTCTGTCTGCAGTGAGGTCTTGCTGTGGAGATGCTGGGGTTGATGGTGAAGGGAGCTCTCTATTCTGATGTCTTTCCCCTGCCAAACCAGAAAAAACCTAGAGCGTTTCTGTCCTGACTCTGCCATTGGCCAATGCGGCTGCTTCCGAGAATAAAGGAGTAGGTGGAAATGTCCCCCCGTGCCCTGAAGCGCTGGAGCCCGGGGGTGTGGCAGGGTGTGTACAGCAGAGGGTGAGTGGAGGGGGGCTGTGGGATGTCCACTCTCACAGGCTTCTGCCCTCTGGTTTCAGGTACGATAACATGGCTGAGCTGTTTGCTGTGGTGAAGACGATGCAGGCTCTGGAGAAAGCTTACATCAAGGACTGCGTCACCCCCAATGAGTGAGTCCCTGGCTCTGCTTTTATTTCCAGCCTGGCTCCCCGGGGATGGCAGGGAGCCCAGCTGATGGGGTCCCTCAGCAAGAGCTGTCTTCCTTGGTGCCTGGGGAAGGGACGTTAGAGTGACTTCTGTTCCCCAACACCCTAAAGACATGCTGGAGAGGGGACACTGCCTCCTTTGGGGGAGGAGGGGATGCTCAGGAAATCATTGAAACACCCAATTACATCCCCCTGCTCCTCATTTCCTGGGGCTAGGCAGCATAGTTCCATTTAGTGAAGGCCTCCAGTCTCAGGCCTTGGGGTCCCACCCCTTCCCTGGCAGCTGTCACAAGTGAACTCATCTCCCCCAAAGAAGCTGCTTGCTCATTTTATGTCCTCAGCTTCTGTCCCTCCCTCCTACTTGGATCAGCAGCCCCTGGCTGATTGTAGCTGTTCTTATCCCATACTCTCTGTCCCACCCCAGGTACACTGCCGCCTGCTCCCGGCTCCTGGTGCAGTACAAAGCTGCCTTCAAACAGGTGCAGGGCTCCGAGATCAGCTCCATCGATGAATTCTGCCGCAAGTTCCGGGTGAGTTACGTTCCCCTGCACTGCAGCTTATGGGGCCTGAGACAAGAATCTCAGGAGAACCCTTAGACCGGGAGGGTCTGCTTCGCCGCCGAGCATAGAGCAGCAGTCCTAGATGTACCGCTGCTGACTGGGTCAGACACCAGGGGAGAGAGAAATCTTGCATTAATCCGTTTATTCCAAGAAATGCCAGAAAGGACCACAGTGACCATCCAACCTCCTGTACAGGCCAGGCCAGGGAACTGTCCCACTCATTCCTAGAACAAAACTTTAGAAAAACAGCCCGTCTGGATTTAAAAAGTGCCGGTGATGGAGAATCTGCCATGACCCTTGGCAGATTGTTCCAATGGCGAATTACTCTCCCGTTTGTCTGGGTTACCGAGAGGGGCATGAGTTCACGCACAATTCAGCTTCCCATCCAGGGCCTGGAGTGAAGGCACGCTTCCCCCTCGTCCCAGGCTAGCACACGGGGTGGAACCCCGTATCACGCGTTGAAGCATTCCCAGTGAAATGTGCTTGCTTGTTTGGCATTTTATGCCCTGAGGTTCCCCAGGCTCTCCATCACTGTCCTGTCTCCTGCAGCTTGACTGCCCGCTGGCCATGGAGAGGATCAAGGAGGATCGGCCAATTACCATCAAGGATGACAAGGGCAACCTGAACCGCTGCATTGCTGACATCGTCTCTGTACGTGCCTGCTCGGGGCGAGGGCGCGTTGTGATCCCTGTATCTAGAGCTTCTGGGACTCTGTCGGTGGGGCTGGCCTGGGCTGTGGGTCCAGAGGGGCACATTCTTGAGCAGCTATCCTAGGGCAGTGTCCTGGACCTGCCCTCCCCCACAAGAGAGGGCGGGGCTGTTGCCCTACTTCCCAGGCCTCTGGTGGTAGGAAGGGGCCTTTGCTGAGGCATCTTTTCCATTTTCCAGCTTTTTATCACTGTGATGGATAAGCTGCGGCTGGAGATCCGGGCCATGGATGAGGTGAGAGTGGCGGGAGACAGCCCGACGTGAATGCTGATACTCACTCTAACTGGCTGGGCCTCATTGGCCTGCAGAGGGAGGGGGGACAGGCCAGTGCCTCTGTCCTAAGCAAATTGCTGGGGGGGGCAGGGTGGAGACTAGTTACTGGGGGCAGCACCTGGCTGAGAGGAGAGGCGATTCCTGGCTGGAGCAAGGTGGGATTGGGGCTTTCCCAGCCAGTCCTGGGGCGTGGGCGGAGAAAGGCTCTGGCTGGTGTGAGGTGAGCCTCCATGTTTGTGCCCCCAGATCCAGCCTGACCTCCGGGAGCTGATGGAGACAATGAACCGCATGAGCCACCTGCCCCCGGACTTTGAAGGACGGCAGAAAGTGAACCAGTGGTGAGTACGGCCCCTGGCTTGTGTCTCACTCCAGGGGCCATGTGTCTGGGAAGCCGGGGCCCTGCCCCAGCTCACCAGGCCCCAGTGGGTCTTATGCAGTAATGAAGCCCTTCCCCACCTGTGTGTTCCTCCAGCACAGGAGTGCTGCCCTGGGGGCAGGCTCGTTGGCAGAGCACCTTAGGGCCTGGATCCCCATGCACTGGGAGGTCAGCTCTGGGGAAGATTATTTTTGGCACCAACCCTCCAGCTTGCGTTTGCAGAGGGCCCCGCGTGCTGTTCATTCCCTGTTCCTCTCCCAGTGCTAGTACAGGCTCCACCTGTGGCTGCAACTCACCCCTGCCATGGTAACGGAGCTGTCTTCCTACCCTGGGCTGGGGGGTCTCTGGGCTGGCCCCTCCCCTTAACTCTCTTCCATCAGGCTGCAGACGCTGAGCGGGATGTCTGCCTCGGACGAGCTGGACGACTCCCAGGTGCGGCAGATGCTGTTTGATTTGGAATCAGCCTACAACGCCTTCAACCGCTTCCTTCACTCGTGAGGAGGCTGGGCCCAGCACCCACCCCTGGACTGGTCTCTAGCTGCATGGGGCAGGGGACTGCCTGGCTCTGGTCTGCAGGCTCTGCCCCCCCTCCCGGGACTCAGTACCTGTCTATGGCACTCCCTGGGCTGGCGCAGCAGGTTTGGTGGTGGTGACTTTGTACATGGTTCTCCCCTCCACCACACGCTGCTGGGAATGGTGTTGATGTAGCCCCAGCTTTTCCCACATTAAGGCTAGGGCTGTGCCAGGGCACGTCCCTCCCTTGTCTGCAAGTGGGAGAGGAAACTTGCACTAATAAAGCCCCTTTCTGTGGTGTCCTGGCCTGCTCTGTGTGTGTGTGTGTGTGTGTGTGGTGGGGGGGGTGGCAGCTCTCCAGAAGCAGGCTTAGCCAGGGCTCACGTTTGGACTCGGACCAGACCATTCAGCAGGTCCAACTAGGCACACGTGCTGTCAGATTTCCCAGTGTGCTCCCAGCTAGCACAGCAGCACTACACGAAGGCCCACAGCATGGCTGGCTGTGTGGGGCGTTGTTCCCCTTTCCATGGGGGAAGCACTCAGAGCCTAGGATGGGGGGGGGGGGAACCCAGGCAGTATGACCCCCCCCCAGCAGCCGATTTCCTGATCTGTTAGTTGTATGGGTGAGACTAACACACTTGATTAGCCGCGCCGTGTTTTACAGCCTGCGCAGGTAGATCCGGCAGCTGGCCCAGCGGAGGATGGGAATGCCCTGTTCCTGCTACCTGACATCGGGCAGGGGGTGAAGGGAAAATCCACCTCGCTCCCTGCTGTTGGCACGAGGGGGGGCAGGAGAACAGCAGCGCAGGCTGGGCAGAGCAGGAGGCAGAATGCAGACCCCTTTATTTACCAGTTCACCAGTTCCCCCCCCCCCCCCGCTGTGACAGGGGCCAGCCCGGCCCCATCTCCCAGGAAAGAAAAGGCAGCTGGAAAGTCAAAGTCTGTCTGAGCTGGCCCTAGTGACCCTCAGCAAGCTCGGGCTCAAATCCGTCCGTTGTGGGAAGGTGGCGATGCAGAACAGCTGTTTACCCTCCGCGCCACTGAGCGTCCCACAGCAATGGGGCAGGAGAGCCACTGACCGCAGGGCCTCCAGGCAGCCCAGCCACGTTCCTGCTGCTATAAAAGGGGTGGCTTCAGCCCTGGCTCCAGGGCAGATGCTGCAGCAGCAGAAGCCGCCCCCGGACGGTGCCAGGTGGTGAGAAGGCTCGGCCTGTATCTCTCGCAGGGGAGGAGTGGCCGTCTGTGAGCCCCAGGCCAGGCTCACCCCCTCCTTGGGACACTGGAGTCCATTAATCCAAAGCCGAGTGGGCCCCATGGCATGGATGGTTCTGCTGAGCAGAGCAGGAGGCCAGCAGGCCCACCCCACAGCAGAATCCAGGGCCCTGCCTCCAGCGCACAAGAGGTACCAGGAGCTCCCTCCTCAGCTTGCCGAAGTGCCAGGGCAGAATGGCTGCCAGTAAAGGCCCAGCCGGAGGCCACTGCCCTCAGGAGGACTGGCCTCTCCTGTGCGCCACGGCAGCCGTGCAGTTTCCATAGCTGGCGGAGGAAGGAGAATGCTGGAGCCCTGAGGGATCCAAGGGGCAATAGGAGACAGGGCGCCTCACACGCTCTTGCAGAACAGTTTGTGCTGCCGGGTGACCACACACACAGACGTGTTGGCGGGGCTGTGCCAGGACTCGCCCACGCCCCGTTGGTCGCTGCTGCTCAGCTGCCGGCTGCAGAGCCGCAAGTCCTGCACGTCAGCAGAGAGCCGGGCCCACGTGGTGCTGTCCAGTGGGCCTCGCACGCTGCAGCCTGCGGGGGAGGAAACAGGCCATTGAGGCAGTGTAGAGAGAAGCAGCAGTCTGGCTGCAAAGGGAATCCGGTACCCAGGGAAAGGGACATCAGCCTGGGTGATCCCCAGGGCCCCCTCTGGCCTGAGCCAGGACACACAGCTGGGCCAGTGCCCCTTGCTGTCAGCTGCAGCCTGCCAGCTCTTCCAGTCCCATGCCCACCACAGCCCTGCCCTGCTCTCTAGGCACCAGTGCCAGCAGAGGAACACCCAGGCTGCATTAGCTGGTGGCTCTGACACCCCCCAGGGTTTGCCCGGGGCACTCAGTGGCTGATGCGCACTCCGGCAATCCCACTGCTGGGCAGGGAGCTGGCCCTCAGGGCCTAGGCTGGATCTGCAGCTACAGCCCGTAACTCCACCCCATCCCCACCCGGCCAGGGTCACGTCCAACGACAGGCCCAGCAGGCACCGCGTGGAACAGCCTCTCCAGAGGATGCTGCATTCCCCCCACCCCCAATTTTCTTAGGGCCAGGGGTGGCAGCAGGACCCTGCACTAGGGATCTCTAAACCCTTCACCCCTCACCTGCCAGGCTGAGGTAGCAGAGCCCCTGGTTCCTTTCCCCCAGGGCTGACAGCAGCATCCGCAAGCCCACAACAGTGATCCCCGGGTTTGCAGCCAAATCCAGCGAGACCAAAAATGGACAAAGTGGGAGGCACCTGGAGCCAAGAGGGAAGAGGCGAGTCAAACAGAGCCCGGCCATCGTGTGCTCTTCCCAGCCCGTGCTCCACTGCACCTTTCATCAGGGACAGCCAGTGCACGCCCCCCAACACCAAGGGCCGGACCCAGCAGGGGTTCAGGCTTCCAGCTCAGCTCAACATCACAGCCCCTACCGCCTGGTGTCATGAAAACAGCCCCTGCCAAAACCGTACCCTCAGAGTCCGGTGCTGCCTTTACCTGGCTAGTTCCATGACAGCCTTGTCGCTCAGGCGGTTCCCGGACAGAGTCAGGTGGGTGAGAGCACAGCCGCCCTGGAAGGGAATAGCAGGGACCTGAGCCCAAAGCCACAGCCCGGACACGTGGGGCCAGGGCTGGAGCCCCCTCTTCATGCCAGGGCCAGGAGCCACCGACGGACTGAAATCCCCACGGCCACAGAGAACGGGGAGATGCCTAATGAGAGCTAGCAGGTCAAAGTCCTTGCGAGCCGCACCGAGCTCCATGGGCGGCTGCCTCCGCGAGGGGTGGGGGGTTGGAGCCACTCATCTCACGCGCTGTCTCCACGCCGACCGGGGCTGGCAAAGGCTAGGGCAGGGCACCCCTGGACGGGGGCTATTACCTGTGTCAGGTACCTGACCACGGGATCCACGCACGGTTCCTCCTGTGGGGCAGCCACGGAGCCGATCTCCAGCCGGTCGAGGGTGCTGCAGGGCAGGCTCTCGAGCAGTTGCTCCAGCCCTGAAGCACCCAGGGCATTGTGGGACAACACGAGGGTCTTCAGGTGCACGGCTCCTGGGCCAGGGCCCCCACAGGAGAGAGAGCGCGAGTTAGCAGCCAGCCTGCGGCCCCCAGGCTGGGGCCAGGGACGGGAGCGCGGGGAGCCCCCGCTGCAGCAGCATAGCTGGAAACGTAGGCCCAGGCCTGGATGGGACAAGATCAGCAGAGCAGGCGGCCAGGGGCAGGCCTGAGGGGGGAGCCCAGGAGCTGTAACTCAGGAGAGGGGTGTCAGCAGAGCTGGGGCAGGCCAGACAGCGACTGCTGCCCTCGTTCCCCCCAGCCGAGGGCTGGTCACTTGGGAGGGGACCCCTCCTCACGGTCCCCCGGGGCACCTCGCTTGGAGAGGCCTGTGCAATTGCACGAGGAGGCTAGCAGGGCCTCTGCCCCGCTGGGAGCGCTCACCTTTCAGACTGCCGGCCAGCAGGAGGCGGTAGTGCCGCAGGAAAGCGCTGCTGAAGCCACAGGCCTGCAACCGCAGCGTGGTCAGGACAGGACAGGCCTCAACCAGGCCGGCCAGGGCCTGGCAGCTGCTGTCTCCCAGGGGGTTCAGGCTGAGATCCAGCTCTTCCAGGCTCTGGAACAAGAGGGGCACAGGGGTCGCCCCGATCCTCTGGGGTCTGCCCCCCCCCCAGCCAGTGTCCTTGGACAACGGGCAGGGGCACCAGGGCACGCTCCATCCCAGGGGAGAGGGGACAGTGCAAATGCCCCCCACGTGGGTCTTCTCCCCCACAGGGACCCTCACCCCGGCGCCCTCCCCCCCACGGTCCTGGCACCTGGCCAGACGCAGCGTGCTGGGACTGCTTAGGGCAGCCCTGGGGCAGAGCCAGAGGACGTTGCTGGGCGGGCAGAAGTCATAGGGGCACATTGTGGGGCACAGGGTCATGGCCAAGGGGCTCCCCCAGAGCGGCAGGGAGGGCAGCACCCGTGTTCCCAGCCCCTGCCTGTGGCTCAGGTGTGGGACCAGAGCCCCTTCTGCAACCTGCCCCCCCGTTGGGAGGGCATGCGGGAAGCACCCCATCCTCACCGCCCAGCCCTACCTGAAAGGCTGCCTGGCCGGGCAGCGCTGCCCCCAGGGCACGCAGCCCTTCCGCCCCAAGCTGGTTGGCCGACAGGTCAAGGAGGGCTAGGCTGGGCATGGTGCCCAGCGTGGCCAGCAGCTCAGCGGCCAGGCTGTCGCCCAGCCCGTTGCCGGCCAGCCGCAGCTGGCGGATGGAGGTCTGAAGCTTGAGGGCGCGCAGGAGGGGGGTGAGGTGGGACTGACGCAGCGAGAGGCCACAGGCGCTGAACGAGGGGCCCGACTCCTGCAGCTCCACGATCCTCAGGAGCAGCCGGTGCTCCCCTGCAACGGGGGAGACAGGGCATCCCGTCAGGCCGGCTGGGTGCCCCGGCTATACTCACAGCAGGCCGCCAGGGAGAGCCCCACGCCACCCACCGCCCCGGGTTGGCTGCGACCGAGGGCACCCACCCTCCTGCTCCCTGCGGCTCCGGAGCACAGAGTCTCTCAGGAGGTTGCCGCTGGCCTTTCTGTGTCACGCAGTGCAGCCGTGGGGTGAGACCTGCGCTCTGCACACCCTGGCTCCCCCCCCGGCCCGGCAGGCGCAACCCCGTTCCACAGCTGGGCCTGGAGACAAAGGGACTTACCCCAGGTCCCCCGGGAGGCTGTGCCAGAGCAGGGACTTGAACCCAGGTTTCCCAAGTCCCAGGCCAGTGCTCTGACCACTAGGCCATCCTGCCTCTCCAGACTGCATTCCCCCACCTGGGGACTCTTCCTACCCAGCTGGGTGACCTCCCTGGGGCCTGACAAAGGCCAGCCAGACCCAGCTCCTTTCCTGCCTGCTACACGCTCACAACCAGCCTGCCAAGAGCTAGGAGTGCAGCCCCAGAGCTGGCCTCCCAGTGCCCCGGGGCATCCCCTTACCCACGTCCAGGCTGTCGCAGGCCTTCCGGTACCGGTCGGCGAGCGGGGGCAGGTCCCAGGACTGCACCTCTGCGAACACCTGCGATGGGAGCACAGCCCGTTGGCACCGCAGCGATGCGCACGGGGGACGGGCAGCGCCCAGGTGCCCAGCCAGCTAGGCGCAGGTCCCAGGTGTCCCAACCACCAGGGCCCAGCCACCACGGGGAGAGGCCCCATCCCAGCCCCTGGGCAGCCCACAGGGGAGCCACGTGGGCCTGAGTCAGGAGGCACGAGGGCCCCGGCCCCGCTCACCTCCTCGTTGCTCTGCAGCACGTCCACGATGAGGTCCTGGGCCGCCAGCAGCGCCCCCTCTTTCTTCAGGGTGAGCCGCGGCAGCAGGCCGCAGGCCTGGTAATAGCGCTGCGCCGCCTGCTCTGCCAGCCACGCCACCGGGCGGCTGGCGCTGCCGCTGAAAGGGAAGGGCAGGGGCTGAGGCAGAGCGCCCCCCCGCAGGCGGCCACTCTGCCCCCAGCCGCCACCCTGCTCCCCAAGGGTGGGGGAGGCACGGAGCAGCCCCCCGGCCCAGGACCTGGGAGGGGAATCACGTCCTACTCACAGCGAGTCCGCGACCCCCGCCCCACGGGGACGGGCCCCAGCCACTTCCCGGCAGGGGGCTCAGGCTGCTCCATGCCCTGGCCTGGAGGGGCAAGACTGCACCTGCCCCGGGGGGGTGGAGGGAGGACGCGCCCCGGCTCTCACCTGTGGGGCACGGGGACGAGGAAGACGTTGTCCTGGACCCGGACCCGCACTCGGACGGGGGGAGGCAGAGCAGGGGCTGCAGTGAGCGAGGGGAGCTGGGGACGGGAGAGGGGAGTCAAGGCACAGGATACCCCACGGGAGCAGCCCCAGGGCACTCCGCCCAACCCCCCCCCGACGCCCATGGCACCTCACCTGCGGGGCCTCCCCGTTGCCTCCCAGCTCGCTGGCTCTGGGGCCGGCAGGGGGGACAGCTGTCTCCTGGGTCCCCAGGGCACGGCCCCCGCGGGTCTGGCCCAGCACCGTCCTGTCAATGATCTGCGTGAGGCGGCTCTGCCGGGCCTGCCTCCTCGGGGCAGCAGTTGGGCGGGGAGCTGCCTCGTCCGTCTCTGGCCCCGGGGCATCACCAGAGTCCGAGTCCGAGTCCCTCCAGCCCCGGCGGCTCCTCTTGCGGGGCTCGCGGCTCATCCCCAGGTCATCCTCCAGCCAGCTGTCCCCCACGTACTCGTCTGCCGGGATCAGGGCCGGCCTGGCAGGGGCCTCGGCTGGCGCCGGCTCCGTGCCCAGGCGGGACTGGGCGCTGCCCACACTACGGATGGCTGCTCGGTACTCCGCCCAGCTGTCACAGGCGGGGGCCAGCTCAGGCTCCTCCTGCTCAAGGAACCCTGGCGTCCGGCTCCCATCCTCCCCCAGCACCCCCTGGCCCAAGAGCCGCTGCCTCTTCTTGACAGGCCGGAGTGGGATCATGTCATCGTCCTGCTCCAGCCAGCCCCTCCCCACCCCGCAGGGCTCCGGGCCTGGCCCGCCACCCTGACTCGAGCGCCTGCAGGGTGTGGGGGGCTTCTTGGAGGGGCCCGCAGTCAGAGCACCGACACGTGGGGTGAGAGGCTCCGAGAGCTCTGCATCAAACAGCTGGCTGTCCAGGGGTGGCTCGGGTGCCTCCAGCGCTGGGGGGGACACAAGAGACCCCGTGAACTAGGCCCCGGCTCCCAAACCCCTCTGACCCAGGGCCAAATGCCTGGAGAGCAAGGGAGACGGGAGGGGAAAGGCAACCCCTGGCTTCAGGGCAGAGACACTCCCTGGGACGCCAGCAAGTCTGGAGGCGCAGGGATGCCAGGGCACAGAGTGAACACACGAGGCAGCAGGTCAGCCCGGGGGCTGCCCTCTCGGCTCCTCACCTCGCCCCGCCACGGCCTCCTTGAGCAGGCGCTCCATGGCTCGGCAGCGCTGGCGCGTCTCCCGGTCCAGGTCCTTGCCGTATATCTTCACCCACTCCTGGAGGGTGCCCAGCGGGCTCAGGCCCTGGGGAAGGCCGGGGGGGGGGTGTGTGGGCGCGGCGCAAAAACAAGATGTAGGCAATGGGTAACCGTGCAGGCAGGGCCTCAGGGTGAGCCCGCTGCCAACATGGCCCCCAGGAGCCACGCCAGCCCCAGACTTCAACCCCTCCAGCTGTGCAGGGTGGGCCCAGCCATTCCCCCCGCCCATGGCCTGTGCCCCCCAGTGCCAGCCCCTCCCCGCGCCCTGCCCCTCACCTTGGCGTTCCTCAGCACGGGAGAGGCGCCCCTCTGGATCAGCAGCTCGGCCACGTCGAAGTGGCCGCAATTGAGGGCATCATGCAGGGGGGTGATCCCTTCACAGCCCGGCCCCCCCCGGGTCATCAATGGAGGCACCACGGTCCAGCAGCAGCCGGACGATCTCTGGAGGCAGGAGCCAGCAGTTACCGCCAAGCAGCCCCTCCAGCCCTCCCCGCCCCCTTCCACACCCCCCCCCACTGCCCAGCCAGAGCCCCCCGGCGTGGCTCACCCAGGTGCCCGTGATTACAGGCCTCATGCAGGGGCGTCCAGCCGCAGTAATCCCGGGGGTTCAGGGGATGACCCTGGCGCCGAGGGAGAGACATGATCAGGTACCAGGGTTACACGGAGGCCCACACAAGATGTGCCCGCACACCAACCCCTGCACCCACCTTCCCAGTGCTCCCTCCAGTGCCCACTAAAATGCGCCCACTGCTGGGGTGGAGCGTGGGGTGGGGGTGGTCTGCATGTGCTCTGCAGCACAATCCAGCTTCACGGGGCTGCCCATCCACACGCCACCCCCCCCAGGGGCCACGAGGAGCAAGAAGGGCGGACGCCCGCTGGGGCCTGTCTCCCACCTGCTCCACGAAGAGCTGGACCTGGCGCAGGTTCCCATCGATGCAGGCTCGGTGCAGTGCGGTTTCGCCTCGGTCGTTCCGCCGGTTCCACTGCAGGGAGGCGGGGAGGAGGGACACCGGGGTCAGAACTGCCTGAGGGCACCAGAATGGAGCCAACCCAATTGCCCTCTCCACCCTCCTGACCTCCACGCAGCCCTGCAAGGTCTCTGCCCGGCTCCCGAGCCTGGAGCGGGAGACTTTGGTCTGTACAGGGGGCGAAAAAGCTGAGCCCCGGCCTCACCTTGCTGATCCGCCGGCGGCCGGACACACTTCTGCTGTAGCCGTCCAAGTCGTCCTCCCCATCTGCAACACAGAGGCCCGCCGTCAGGTCCTGCAGCACCCGCCCGGCTACAATGCAGGCCAGGTGCACTCGGGGCCTCGCCGGGGTCCCCTGCCCCTCCCTGCAACCACGCACTCACCGCTCTCCGACAGCTCCAGGTCGCTCTCCTCCTCCGTGGGCTCGCTCTGCTCCAGCTCCTCGTCGCTGCTGTCGCCGGTGGGGCTCCAGCCCTGCGCCCGGCACAGGTCCTGCAGCCTGGCCAGAGTGTCGGGGGCCTCGGGGCACCCCCATTTCTGCTGCGTGGCGTGAAGATGCCGCAGGATTTGCCGCTGGGGGACGAAGGGAGGCAGGCTGGTCACCCCAGGCCGGGGCAGTGACCATCACCCTGCCCTGCCCCCCCCAAAAATGGGGCCCAGGGGAGGAGGCAGGAGCCCCCAGGTGGGGATGGGAAGCAACCAGCGCTGAGGCAGTGAACGGGGCCGCCAGCCCTGGCCCGGCCCAGCACCAGGGCTCTGCGGGTGGGGGAAGCAGGCTGGGTGGCAGCCAGGAGGGGCTCCATGTAGGAGCAAGGGGCAAGCAAATGGCACATTCAGTTGTAGGTCCCAGCAGCAAGGTCTAGTGGCTAGGGCAGGGGCCTTTCCCCCACCCCCTTACCTGCAGCCTGGGCTCGCCGGCCCGCTCGGCGCTCTGCAGCGCGCTCCTGAAGCACGGCTCCAGCTCTGCGTAGCCCTCCGCAGCCTCCTCCTTGGCCAGGGCAATGTTCAGCCAGGTCTTTCCCTCCTGCAACGCAGAGACAACGGGGCAGGGGCTGGGGTCAGCCTGCCGGCCAACAGCACAGCCCTCCTCCGCCGGGGCTCCGCTGCACTGCCCGGGAACGGGGCCATGGCCAACAGGGACAGGTAAAGGCCTTCGCAGCCCGGCTCTCCTGCCTGCCTCCCACCCCGCCCCAGCAGGGGAGCCCAGCAGAAGGGCCCTGGGCAGAGCAGGGTGCGATCGGGGCAGGAAGAGGGGGTCCATCTAACTGGGCAAGCGCACCAGAGCTGGGGGCTCCAACCCAGCCGCACATCTCACCTCCAGCGGGTTCCCGCGCCGCAGCGCCAGCTCCGCCTGGTAGTGCTGCATGGCCCGGCCGTGCGCCTTCAAGTCCCCGAAGGTGGCGGCCAGGGAGACGTGGATCACGGCCAGCTCCTGCTCCGGCCTCTGCAGGGCCTCAGCATAACGCAGCTGCCCGGGGAGACAGTCCATAGCGCACACTGCCGAGGGGCGTGTGCCCCGCCCAGCCCCACACGCCCCGTCTGGGACCTGCCCCACACGCCCTCCGCCTGCCCAGCCCCCGTGCGCCAGGTGTGAATCGGACGGGGAGCCTCTGCCCCCGGGTCTCTGCAGACTGGCGACCTAGCCCTCCATCCCCACCCGTAGGCCCCTGCCCCGGCAGCCCAACCCACCTGCCTCTGATAGAACTCCACGGCCCGGCCATAGTCCCCGTGCTTGGAGAACAGGTCCCCCAGCTGCTCACACAGCCCCAGGGCTGCCTGCGGGTCACCGGGTGCCGCCTCCTCCAGGGCCTCCTGCAGCTGGCTCACCTTCATGGCTGCAAAAGGCCAGCGCGTGAGCAGCCTGCATTGGGGTCGGTCTCCCAGCAGCCTGGGCTCCCCTCCCTCGGGGCTCGGAGCAGGCTGGGTAACCACAACGACGGGGGGACCACGGCGCCCCCCCGCCCCACTCAGCCTGCAGGCCTGGGGGCACCAGCCTCCTCTGGGAACGTGCCAGGCTTCCTTCCCAGCCCCGGCTGCGCCAGGAACCCACCGGAGCCCTGCCCGCCCCGGTTATTTACACCAGGCCTCACATCGGCTGTGAGCCGAGTCACCAGCACCCAAGCCAGCCCCCTGCGGCTGGGACACAGGGCCGGGGCACGACTCGGCCATGGACAAGGTTTGGAGGGGAAGTGGCTGAACTGTGCGACAGGAGCCGGACGGCCAGGCCCAGCCCCGCCTCGCAGAGCTCAGAGACACCCTGGATCCCCCCGGCCGTGGGCGGCATGTCACTGGCGGCTCCGCTCCCTCACCATATCGCAGGCTCCTGCGGACGCTGTCAGGCTGCTGCGAGCCCAGCACGTGGGCCTTCTTCAGCGCGCGCCTGGCAGCCACGAAGTCCCCCAGGCTGAGGAGCACCTGCAAGGCAGCAAGGCACCCGGCTCAGAGAGAGGGAGGGGCACGAGCCACCCCCCACATGCACAACCGCCCCTGGCTGCCCCAGGAGAAAGGGCACCCCCGGCTGGCCTGCGTGGAGAGAGGCTGCCCCTTTGCCCTCCAACAGCTGTTCACAGGGTGGGCGCCCAGGAGGAGCACAGAGGGGGCCAGGGAGGTGCAGCAGGGGGGTGAGGGCAACCCCCCCCCAGTGCTCACCTGGGCGATGCTGGCGCAGCACTCGCTCTCCAGGCACTTCTCCTTCATGGTGTGGGCACAGTCCCGCGCCCGCTCCAGGCAGCGCATGGCCCGGGAGTGCTCACCCTCCCGCAGGTGGATGTTGCCCAGGTTGAAGTAGGCCCTGTACAGGTCTTCATAGAGGCAAGTCTGCCTGGAGGGAGAGAGGGTTCACAACCAGCAACGCACTGGGGATCACCCCCCCGTGCCCTGTTCATACACGCCCCACCACCTGCCCCACAAAGCCCTTGGGCCCCATGGGAGGGCAGGCCAGGGCTTTGGTGAAGGACTCCGCGCAAGACCCAGGAAAGGGGCTGGATCCTTACTCCGAGATGAAGATGCTCTTCTTGATGAAGTGGCTGCACTTCGCCTGGTCCTTCATGCTGTCGTAGACCAAGCCCAGGTTGAGGTAAAGCCGGGTCCTCATCTCGCTCAGCTCCCGCTGCGGCACCGTCCCTGGGGGACACACCCCAAGCCAGCACCGTTACTCCACGGGCACCCCAGCCTCGGGCCCACCCAGCCAGCTCGGCACTGGGGAACAGCACACAGAGCCAGGCTGAGCGCCAGGGAATCCACCGGAGGAATCGCCTCCCACAGCAAGGGGAGGGGATGGGGGGAGTGCTGGGACGTGGGAGTTTCACCTTCAAGGCCCTGCCCCAGCCCCTGGAGTGGGACAGTGGGGTCAGATAGGGCCGCAGGGCCCCTGCACATCCCACGATCCCATCAACACACAGGCCCCTGGCGAGGCCCGGCCCAGGAGCGGGCAGCTGGCACCATGGGCCTGGCCTGCGATGGGAGCTGCCAGTAGGCCCAGGGCCTGCAATGGATCTCAGGAGCCACAGGGGTCCCAGCCACACACAGGCCGTGCTCTGGGGCAGGGACGACATGAAAGCTGTGGGAACTGGGACTGCCCAGCAAGGCTGCCACGCAGGGACCCGACTGGCATTTCCTCCCGGGTCTAGTCCACGTCATCAGCTGGCAGCCCTTCCCCTCGGCGGGCCTCACCTTCCAGCTTCTCCTCCAGGATGGCCAGGCTCTTCATGAAGGCCTGCTCCGCTTCGCGCAGCGCCTCGCCCGCCTGGCCGCTCTCTGCCACGAACATGTAGGTGCGGCCGATGGTGGCCCAGGCCCGCTGCTGCTCGGTGTGATGGGAGAGCTCGCGGGCCAGCTCCAGATGCTGGCGCTGGTGCTGAGGGGGGCAGGACCGTGAGCAGGTAGCCACAGTGCAGCCCATGAGACCCAAACCCAGGAGACCCAGGCTGGCACTGAACCGGGCCTCCAGGTCTGGCAGCTCAGGGGGTAACGCCATGTGCCGCAACGTCCCCTTGGAGCTGGTCCAGTTTTTCTCCCAGCCCATCCTTGCCCTGCTGCAGACAGCTCCTCTCAGCACCCGCATGCTGCCGCTGTCAGGGGGCCTTCCACCCCCATTCCCTGGAAAGCCCCAATCCCACCGTCAGCCAGAGCCCTGCTGTCTTACCATCAGCGCAGCGTCATAGTTCTCCAGCTCAGCCAGGCGTTCGCCGATCTTCCGGTGGGCCACGGCACAGCCAATGCGGTCATCCACGCTCTCCAGGAGGCGCAGCTCCTGACGGTGCTCCTCCAGAGCCTCCTGGTAGCGCCCTGCCAGGAGCAGAGAGCAGGAGGCCGGTGAGGGGCAAGACGGCTGCCAACGCGCAGTACGTGGCCCTGCCGTCCACACGGGGTACAACCCAGCTGCGGGGCAGCCTGACACACCGAGAGCCCCTCTCTGGGTCCAGCTGAGCGGCACTGGAGACTTGGGAGCCCTTGAGATTGGACAAAGCTGTGAGCCCCCGACGAGGCCTAGCATGAGCGGAGCCAGAGGACCATGGGAATCGCCAGGACAGATCACAGCCCGGCCTGGCACCCTGTCGGGGACAATGGACAGCACTGGACACTGCAGAGGACGACCGTCGTTGCCTGATTTTGCAGACACAGAGCATGCTGGTGATGGAATGCACTGGGACATGTTCGACACGGTGCTCCCTGAGACGTCAGCTCAGCGAGAGGTGGGGTGAGGTGGGAAGGATCTGGCGAAAGGGGAGAAGGCAGCGGGCTGCGCTGAAGGTGAGGGATCGGAACGGAGGGGATCCTAGCAGCGCTCCTCACAGCTCAGCCTGGGGCCCAAGTGTGGTCAGTATTTTTATTAACGGCGCTGGCGTGGAAAGTCGAAGCGGGCTAACAGAATTTGCTGATACACCACGGTGGAGGGGCTGTCGATACGGAGGAGGATTGGAATATTATACGCACAGATCTCCTCACTCCCTGGAAATACAACTGGGGCTCGGGGCGGATGGATGGATGACAACGGACGGATGACTGACGGACGGACGACGACACCAGGGAGGGAAAGAGCTATGGAAGCTAAAGGAGAACGCTGGCACAAGAACCAACGGCCAGGAAAAAATGCAGGTTGGAAATGAAGTTCTGGAACCGCCTCCCCCAACAGAAGAGGGGGGAAGGAAGGAATGCCTTTGGTAGCTTTCAGAGAGAGCTGAATGACGTGGTGAGTGTGATTGTACGACGGGGTTGCAGGGCTCAGCAGCTCCGGGGTCCCTTCAGCCTTATGTTCTTGAAGGCCACACCTCAGGGGCTCAGCCTGTCACCTGCAGGGACCAGGAGGGGACTTTTTCCACCCTCCCCATGTATTCTGGAGTTATCATCATCTCCTTCCCCTTAGAATCCAAAGCCAGAAAGCACCGTGTGCTCATCCAGCCTGACCCCCAGCATTGCACAGGCCAGAGACCTGCGCCCGACGCGCCCTGGCACAGAGCCCCTAGAGAAACTGCGCGGCTGAACTTAAAAATGGTCTGTGATGAAAACCCCCCACAGCCCGCGGGACCTGCCCAACGGTTAATCCCCTCCCTGTTAAAAACCCCTGCCTTATCTCCAGTGTGAACTGGTCTAGGTTCAGCTTCCAGCCAGGGGATCATGCTGGGCCTTTCCGTGCGACGCTGCAGGGTCCGGGATTAAACGTGTGGTCCCCGGGCAGGTACTCCCAGGCTGGGCAAGGAGCCCCTTCACCCGCTTTTTGCTAAGCTGATAAATGGAGCTCCTTGAGCCTCGCACTGGAAGGCTTGGCTGGTGGCTCTCACTCATGTGCTCAGGGTCGGACTGATCATCACGGAGGGTCAGAAAGGAATCTCCTCCCCCCTCCCGTCACAAGGGCAGAGACCTTGGGGGTTTCTCTGCAGCGTGCAGGCCGCCTGCCAGGATTACGTGGGTCTCTCTCACTTATCAATTCCCTGCCACTGCCAGGCCCATGGGCACTCCCGTGCCCTGGCACTCCCAGCTTTCTCAGCGCAGACCAGGCTAGCCGCCTTTAGGCTGTGGTCTTGTTTCAGTGGTTGGGGCTGGCATGCGGGTGCTGGTGGCCAGCGACATGGAGTCAGATGAGAGGATCTGCTTGTCCCTCCCAGCCTGTGACTCTCAGCTGGGCTCCAGCAATGTGGCACTCTGGGCACAAAGGCGTCCGCCCTTGGGGATCTCCAACAAGTACCAAATGCAGCAGTGTCTCCTCAGCACACAGGCTCCTGCCAGCACATCATACCCGTCCGTCCCCCCCTGTGCTGGCTTCCCAGACAAGTCTCAGTCCTCGTCTTCCGGGCACTCTCCAGCCTGGGCCCAGGTACTTAAAAAAGCCCAAAACTCCAGGATGGAAACAGTGGTCAACAATTCCCCTCCTCCAGCCCCACCAGCAGGGTGGAGGTTGGCTGTGTGGCAGGCACAGCTTCCTTGGGGCTGGTCCTCACCTGGGAACCTAACTCTCCAGGAGCCAGGGGCCAACCCAAACCTCCCCAGTCCCTCCCAGGCGCCCTCCTCCAACCAGCCTCCGCAAGCCTAACCAGAGCAGCGTGGAGCAAAGACAGCCTAGGGAATTTCACAGTTACTATGGCATTATGGCCCCGACACACAGCCGGACAGGACACCGTGCTCCCCGTGGGGGGCAGACGGAACTCCCACCCCACGCTGCACGGCACCATCCAGCAGATGCTCTGCCAGGTCCTTTCTCCTGAAACAGCAGATACAGACCGGTGCTAGAGACAGGGCCTCAGAGGAGCCGGGCCAGTGACCTTCAGCGCGAGGGGGGCTGACACCGATCCCAGCCAAGACGTCCATCCGGCCAGGGAGGTGCCACGCGGCACTGGGAGAGGAGAGGGGATGCACCTCCATTTCCCTCCAGTCGCGGCTCAAACTCCCCACTGGCACATCCAGCCCTGAACTATTCCCACCGCCTCCCTAGCACCGGCCCCACTTCCCACATACAGTCTCTCAGGTCCATTTTGCTGAGGCCCCAGCGCAGAGCTTGGAGCAGAGCAGGGCAGACAGGAAGATGTCAAGGACCAGGGCCAGCTCCCACAGCATCAGCCTTGGCCACCAGCGACAGACAGGAGCAAGCCAGCCACCCTCAGCCACTGGGACCCACTCACCATGTCTAGCCAAGATCTCCCCAAGCTGGTTACAAATAGCAGCTTCCTCCTTCAGGTTCCCACTCCTCTGGGCCTTGTCTTTCGCCTTCTGGAGATCTGCAGGGTGGCAGAAGAACCATCGGTGCTGGGTCACGCCCCTGCGGCCCGTGAGCACCGCAGCACAAGGGGCTCTCTAGCTGGGTGCAAGGTAACGCCCAGACAGGCCAGCAAATGACCACGTACGGGTTTTTCTACGACCCCCAGCCCCACAGAATCTGACCCCCAGCCTGTCTGTGCACTTCCTGCCTGGGGGGAAGCACCATCACCCCGAGACAGATGGGGGCTGAGACCCAGAGAGGGGGGGCCAGGATTTACCCAGGGTAGCCCAGCCAGTTGGTGTCAGAGCCAGGAGTGAGTGCAGGTCTCCCCAGTGCATCCTTCCCACGTGGAGCCCGGATCCCTTCCGGTCCCAGCCAGCCCCCATCCCACCCGGCAGAGCAAAGGGCAGGGCCACAGGCTAGGCCCAGGGGGTGAGCTGCCTGACCCTGGGCCCTGTCCTCTCTCACTTGGCTCCAGCTCCCCCATCAGTCCCACCTGCACCTGTGCCAGCCCTGGCAATCCCGCACCCAGCGAGGCTCCCCCACCCCAGGACACCACCCAGCCACCCCCGGCCTGCTCCACGCACTGCCCAATCTCGGCTGACCAGACAACCCGACATTAGGGGCTGTGTCTTATACAGGCAACTAGACACCCCGCGCCCCCGAGGGTCCCCATTCTTCACACTCGTTCCCCGCTCCCCAGCTCAGTGACCCCGCCTCCAAATACCACCGACACCTGCCCCCACCCCACTCACCCCAGCCCGCGCCCCACCGCCCGGCGCACCCCCATCCCCATCCCCACTCACCCACATACGCCCAGCCCCCCACACCCGCCCCGCCGCCCGGTGCACCCCCATCCCCTCCCCACTCACCCACACACGCCCAGCCCCCCAAACCCGCCCCACCGCCCGGCGCACCCCCACCCCTCCCCACTCACCCCACACACGCCCAGCCCCCCAGCCCGCCCCACACTCCTGACCCGCCCCGCCCCGCCCGCTCACGGCGGATCTCCCGGCCGCGCTCCCCGCTCATCCCCGCGCCGCTCCCGGGGCCGGGCCCGCTCCGCGCCGCGCTCATTCACGCCGCGCCCGCCCGCCGGCCGCGCCCTTCCCATTGGACGCCCAGCGCCAGCGCAGCACTGTCATTGGCTCTCAGGTACAAGGGTCACAAGACAGCGAGCCAATCACAACTGAGTGCCCCACCCCAGTCCCGCCCTCAAGCGGCGCGAATCCCCTCTTCTGATAGGCTGAAAAGGAAATCCATCGACGGGACTACAACTCCCGGCGCGCCCCGCACCCCCGCCAGAACTACAACTCCCGGCGTGCCGCGCGAGCTCGGCCCGGGAGCCCCGCCCGTCAGGCAGCGTGGCACGCCGGGACATGTAGTCCTGCGCGGGGCAGCGGCGGGACCGGGCCGCAAACGCCGTATTGGGCCGCTGCACGCGTGTCGGGGAGGGCCGGGCCGGGCCGGGGGGGAGGAGCAGCGGCTGCTGGACCAGCTCCGCGAACCGGACCGGACCGGACCGGGGGACGCTGCTGGGCGGCCAGGTCGGTCCCGGTCCCGGTCCCGGTCCCGCCAGCACCGCCCGGCGGGGGCACGTCCGGACCCGGCCCGGCCCGTGACACGCGGCGCCGTGCAGGAGCCACACTGGAGCCGGGGCGCGCGGGTCTGTCTGTGCAGCGCCGAGCGCCGACCCCGGCCGCAGCCGGACACGTGCCGGGGCGGGACCAGCCCCGCCGCCTCGCAGAGCAGCCCGTGTCCGCCGGCTCCCGTCCCGGGCTGCCCCAGCGGGGCAGGCACGAAATGGAAACGGCTCGGGAGACACGTGTTATCCTCACCGTGCCACGGGCCGCCCGCTTGGCTGTCCACACGCGGACCGGCCACCCTCGGGACGTTCAAACCGGGGTGGGCTCACCGCGGCGACCCAGCTATGCTCGAAGAGCCTTGGACCAACCCCGTTGGGGGGTGGCATGTGGCAGCCTGCTAGGGTTGCCAACTTTCTAATTGCTGGTTACTGGACCCCCGGGCTCTGCCCCTTGCTCCAGGCCCCGCCTCTGAGGACCACCCCCTGCCCCGTTTGCCCCCCCACTCTGGGAACCACCCCCGCTGTGCCCCTCCTCCCCCCACCCGTTAACCCCTCCAATTTCTCTGACTCAGCAAAGGTTTGAACAACAGATACTGCGTGTGACTCATAGACTCATAGGTCAGAAGGGACCAATATGATCATCTAGTCTGACCTCCTGCACAAGGTGTGGAGTCAATGTACACGAAAAAGAACAACCCTGAGAAACACCTGCCAATTGCCGCTTCTCACTGTTCCAGGATGCCAAGGAATGACTAGTAACTGATATGTAAATAAAAACATTTCGTGATGGGGGCTTGGTGCTGGATTATGAACTAAATTCTCTGCATGCACTCTTCTGGGTGGGTGTTTTACTTCCTTAAAGGTTAAAAGAAAATTCACAATATATTACCTTAACAGAGTTGATTTAATACATTGATTCCCAGCCGGTGTGCCATCAGGCGTGAGCAGGTGTGCCACAGATTTTTTTGAAAAACTCTTTGAAGTGTTCTGGATTGGCTCATGAATATTGATAAGTTCGTTTGGAGACTAACTGGTGGCGTGCCTCAAAATAATTAAAGGTATCAATGTGTGCCACAGCAGAGAAAAGGTTGGGAACCACTGACCTAATATATCAACGTGTTAGTGCCTTGTTTTGTTAATCTTAAGAGCAGCTAGCATGAAACATAAATTATTTTATAGTTTTCACATTTTGTCATGGCTTAATAATTACTACTCTAGCAAACATGAAAAATGTGGAAGCCGCCAGCATGCAGTTTTATGTGCGATGTGCTAGCTGCAGCAGCGAATGCGGTTCCCAGGGCAGTGCTAAACGAACCGATGCAAATACACAGAGATATCCTGCCAGAACTGGATATTACACACGCTGTCAAAAACACCTCTGTTAACTTTATCTGCCCTGAAAACAGAGAAACACTGAGACAAATTGTAGAGGATAATATAAGTACAGTTTTAAGGGGATCAATACAGTCTCTGAGCAGAAGGTATTGACCAGACACCAAAAGTCAGTTACTGCAATTTTCTTTCTTCTTCTAGCCTCCTGTAATGAAACCTGAAATTAGTGTAATGTATCTGTCAAAACAATATCTTTGGTTGAATCTTTCATTAACTTTTTTTAGTGTGCAGCCACAAGCAATGAGGAGCAACTGGCCTTTAAAGAGTTAAGTGCTAGCGAGCAGGCATCCACAATGAACTATGTTAGCATCTCGGCGTCCAGTCGATACTCTTATCTGGTGGCTAAACGGTGCTGCAGTTAGACTGGTGCGAGGTGACATGACGGAACCCGAAAAGAAAAAGATTTGAAGGCTGTGCTCTTTTAAAGACAAGTGGTTGCAACTCCCAGCGTATCGGAATTGGCTTACAAAGGCAAGTGAAGACTCGGGATATTGTTCTATTTGTCATGTTCAATTCACGGTTAAGTTTGATTCTGTAGGTGCTATCAAGCATCATGCAGAGACAAAGGGTCACAAGATCAGAGTACAAGCACAGGTGTGGTCCATTAATATTGATAAAGTCTTCATAGAGACAGATACCGCTGAAGAACAACACATGTGTGCAGCTGAATTGCTTTTAACGTATCGTGGAGTTAAATACCACCACAGCGACCTTTCGCAAGATTGGGCAAATCAGCCATGTCACTCCATTTTCATGGATTTCAAGATAGCTGCCAACATTGACTGTGGAAGGACAAAACCAGAGACTTTGATCAAAACTATTAGCGCCCCATTCATTGAAACTGGCTGTGCAAGACATTGGATCATCACCTTTCTCGATAGCAACAGATGCTTCTAATATAGGAAACACAAAATTATTTCCAGTTGCTGTCCGCTGTTTTAATAAAGAGAAGGGAAGCTGCATGTCTGTTATAGACTTTTTCAAGGATGCAGACGAAACATCAGAGGCAATTGCAAACAGCTTAAGAAGTTGTCTTCAAAATGCCAGTCTGATACATAATAAAATTGTGGCATATGGAGCAGACAATGCATCTGTCAATTGTGAAGAAAAAAAGTCGGTTTTCATGCACCTAAAACAAATGTTGGATTTACCAAACCTTGTGCCAGGGCTTTGCAGTGCTCACGTAATACACAATACAGCAAAACATGGCTTGAAAATGCTCTCTTACGATGTAGTGTACCTGGTCATCCTTTGCAGCGCTCACGTAATACACAATACAGCAAAACATGGCTTGAAAATGCTCTCTTACGATGTAGCGTACCTGGTCATCAAGGTTTTCGGTGAATTCTCGTCTACTGCAAAGAATATCAGTGAACTTAAAGAGTTCTTTGACTTCATGGAGACAGAATATTCAGAAATCTTATGCCATGTATCTACACGTTTTCTAACCCTTTTCCCTGCTGTAGATATGTTACTGAAGAATTGGCCTGTACTCAAATCTTTCTTTGTGAGAAAAGGAGAGGAAAATGTGAGCTGTGCAATATGGGCCTTTCTTTCTCAGCAAAAGGATGCAGTGTCCGACAGTGATGCTATTACATTTTCTGAGCTGTACATCTACTTTGTGCACAACATTATGAGCCAATTTAACAACACCGTAAAGGTTCTTGAACATTATGTTCAGGTAACGGAATTGTATGCTACATTCAACAAGCTGAGAAGAGAGATTCAGAATCGACAAGAGAAAGGCTTCTATGGGTACAAGGTGAGAGTTCTTGAAGAAACTACCACCTAATGAGCAGAATAAATTTGTTGGAGATGCCCAACGGGCTTACATGTGCATGCTACAGTACCTGGAAGAGTGGTTTGATTTCAGTGAAAACTCTTTGTATAATTTGTGTGCGCCAGTCAGTCTGGACCGACCTCTTGAGCTAGACGAACTGTGTGCTTTGATTACAAACTTGGACATTGAAGTGAACGGAGATGAACTATTTACAGAACTGTGTTTATTGAATGATGTGCTGCCGATCCTAAAGAGTTTGAGAAAAGATGCTGAATCGATACTGTGTCAGCAGCAGCAAGAGCGACGCAGTCGACTCAGTGTCTCTGAAGTGCGGGTAGAATTTTTTAAGTGCTGCGAGGCACCGAATGTACTTAGACTTGTGCAGCATGTGCTTGCCGTACCACCCAGCAATGGATTTCTGGAACGCATTTTCAGTGTTATGAAGAACTTGTGCACCGATGAAAGGAATCGGCTTCACGTGGACATGGTGAAAGCTGAGCTGTTTGTGCACTTCAATTATAAAATGACGTGCCAAGTTTGCTGGGTTTTTGAAGATGGGAGTAGCTAAGGAGCTCGTGATGGCAGCAAGAAAAGATCAGACATTTAAATTGCCACTCATGTAAGGTCTGAGGCCTTGTTTTTTTGGCTAAGCCGTAGCAGTCGTATTAGGAGACGCAGCAGCCATAAGCTAAGTAGCACATAATCAGATCTTCACATTCCTGACATTACTTCAAGACAATGTAATATCAGGCTGTTAAGAAGGTGCTACTGTCCTAATGGTATCTACCACCACCAGATAAAGAAACAAATCTTAAGATTCTTAAAGAAAACTGATGGCATTGTGTCTGGAAAGGAATCACTTATCTACATTTGTGGTTGTAAAGTCTACACTTCTTGTTGTTTTGTCTTTATGGTGCCTGATTTTCTGTCGTTTATCTGAAAGGTTTCTGGCTGGCTCTTTGATTGTTTGTCTGTTGCATAACTAAGTGTGCATTATTTAAATCATTTAAGGTGGTGGGATATGTTTGGTTAAAGGACTTTTTCGTAATGGGTTAGGATTGCTGCCTTTTCGTACTTTCGTTTGAAAATGATTGGTTAAGGTACAGCTAAGCAGGACCCAAGTTTTAATTATATAAACTAAGGTCCAAAAGGAAGTTCTTTAGAATGTAACTCCAGGACACAGCCCAAGAAGATCTGAGCTGCCAGACCTCAACTATCTGCCAACCATACTGTGCAGAAGCAGGAGTCCCCACATGAACTAATCCTGACTGGCCACCAGGAGAAGTTTGTCTCCCTTATTGGCAGTGGCGAGTATTGTATGTTTAGCGTATGTGTTCTGTTTTGGTAATTAACAAAACACCCAGAGCCCTACAGCCTGGGAATGGGTGACCCTGAGCCCGATGTGAATTGGGTAAGGGTAGGTGCCTTTCCCCTGGAGCCCTATGGACTGGGAAAGGGTGAGGGTGCCTTAACCAGGTTATGCCTTGAGCCCTAGGGAATGGGATAATGGCAAGGTACCCTAGTGTGCAGGTAACACTCACATCCGTGTCTGGTCTAGACCAACACAATAGCATTATAGTCGTGTTTTTAATTATCCTCAACTAAGTTAAAACATGAAGTAAATTATATAGTTTGAATATGAATTAGTAGTGCATGCTTGAAGTTGCTTTAACTTCATTACTTTTGAGCCAGGCAGACACAGAGCTGGCCTACAGCATGGGGAGCACAAAGATAGCTTTTCTTGTGCCCGCTTCACTGTCCTCTTCATGCCTCAAGTGTAGCAATAAATGAACAAAGAATCGGGGCTTATATGTTTGCATTTTTCTACGTAAAACATAGTTACTTACCAGTAACTGTTGTTCTTCGAGATGTGTTGCTCATATCCATTCCACTTAGGTGTGTGCGTGCCCTCGTGCACGGCCAATCGGAGAACTTTTACCAGCAGTCCCTGCAGGGGCCGGTCCAGCGACCCCGTAGTGTCGCCGCCATGCAGCGGCACAACCGTCGCCGCCGGCCCCTCTCCTCTTCAGTCCCTTCTTTCTGCCGACTACGACAGCGGGGACGGAGGGTGGGTGTGGAATGGATATGAGCAACACATCTCGAAGAACAACAGTTACTGGTAAGTAACTATGTTTTCTCCTTCGAGTGGTTGCTCATATGCATTCCACTTAGGTGATTAGCGAGCCTTACCTGGAGGCGGGTAGGAGTCAACGTCGGGCTGCCCTCAGCACTGCTCTGCCCACGCGCGCATCGTCCCTGGACTGCTGGACGATAACGTAGTGCGTGGCAAAGGTGTGCACGGACGACCAAGTGGCAGCCTTGCAGATGTCTTCCAGGGGAACCCTCTCCAGGAAGGCCGCCGACGCGGCCTGGGCCCTTGTCGAGTGCACCGTCACTGGTCCAGGAAGCTGGACACCCGCACTCTCGTAGCACAGCCGGATACAGGCGGTGATCCACTTGGCGATGCCCTGTGATGACACTGGGGAACCTCTCATTCTCTCTGCCACCGCGACGAAGAGCTGGGTGGTCTTGCGGAGCGGCTTCGTTCTATCGAGGTAGAACACCAGAGCCCTCCTCACGTCGAGGGTGTGTAATCTCCTCTCGTCCGCGGACCCGTGCGGTTTTGGGAAAAACACAGGGAGGAAAATATCTTGGTTACAATGGAACCTAGAGACCACCTTAGGTAGAAAGGCTGGGTGAGGCCTAAGCTGTACCTTATCCCGGAAGAACACCATATAGGGGCGTTCCGAGGTCAGGGCTCTCAGCTCGGAGACCCTCCTGGCGGAAGTGATGGCCACAAGAAAGGCCACCTTCCAGGACAAGACTAGCAGGGGGCAAGTGGCCAAGGGCTCAAAGGGGGGCCCCGTCAGTCTGTCAAGGACTAGGTTCAGGTCCCAGGGAGGCACCGGGTCACGGACCTGCGGATACAGCCTCTCGATTCCCCTGAGGAACCTCACCGACATGGGGTGAGAGAATAGGGACCTCCCCTCCACTGGCTGGTGGAAAGCCGAGATGGCTGCCAAGTGGACCCTTAGGGAAGCCAACGCCAACCCCTGTTGTTTGAGGTGCAGCAGATAGTCCAGGACCGCCTGCACGGAAGACGTACCGGGGGTTATGCCCCGCGACTCCGACCAGCAAGTGAACCTCCTCCACTTGGCCTTGTATGCGCTCTGGGTGGAGGGCCTCCTGCTTCCCAGGAGCACATGTTGGACCTGCTCCGAGCAGGTTCTCTCCTCCTCCGTTAGCCAGAGAGTCTCCAAGCTGTCAGGTGTAGGGAGTCCAGGTTGGGGTGCAGCAGGCGACCGTTGTCCTGGGAGAGAAGGTCCGGTTTCTTCGGGAGCTCGATCAGGGGAGCGACGGACAGGTCTTGGAGCAGGCAAAACCAGTACTGTCTCGGCCACGCTGGGGCGATCAGGATGATGTCCGCTCTGTCCCTCTTGATTTTCAAGAGGACCCTGGGCAGGAGCGGGAGTGGGGGAAACGCGTACAGGAGGCCCCCCGTCCATTCGATCAGGAACGCGTCGGAGACGGAGCCCGGCTCGTGACCCCTGAGCGAGCAAAACCTCGGGCACTTCGCGTTCCAGGCTGATGCGAACAGGTCCAGGTGGGGAACACCCCACTCGCGGAAGATCATGGCAACCACCTCCGGGTGAAGAGACCAGTCGTGTTGGGGGAGAAATGACCTGCTGAGGCGGTCTGCCTCGTCATTCCTGGCCCCCAGGAGGTGAGAGGCGGTTAAACGGAAGTTGCGTCTCACCGCCAGGTCCCAAAGTCGAAGCGCCTCCTGGCACAGTAGGAAGGAGTGCGCTCCCCCTTGCTTGTTGATGTAGTACATTGCAGTGGTATTGTCTGTCAACACCTGTACCATTCTCCCGAATAAAGCGTGGCGAAACACTTCGCAAGCCAGTCTGACTGCCCTCAGTTCCTTTACATTGATATGGAGGGCAGTCTCCCTCCGGGACCAGAGGCCCTGTGTGGTCAGACCACCAGTGATATGGGCTCCCCACGCCAGGTCTGAGGCGTCCGTGATCAGAGTGATCGAGGGGGTGGGTGCCTTGAAGGGAATTCCTTTCAACACGGTCCCGGGGTCCAGCCACCAGTTCAGTGACCCCAACACCGCAGGGGGGACTGTTACCACCCTGTTCAGGGCATGCCTGCTGGGCATGTACACTTTCTTTAACCAGCTCTGGAGGGGCCTGAGTCTGAGGCGGGCCAGCCCCACTACATAAGTGCAGGAGGCCATGTGGCCTAGCAGCCGTAGGCACTGCCTGGCTGTTGTCGTGGGGCACCTCTGGAGTTGCGATATTATCGCCGTCATGGCCTCGAACCTCGAGCGTGGGAGGGAGGCTTTGGCCCGCACCGAGTTCAGGCGAGCCCCTATGAACTCTATGTCCTGCACTGGATATAGTGTTGACTTCTGCTCGTTTATGAGCAGTCCCAGGGTATTGCAGGTGGTCTGGACGAGGGAGACTGCCTCGCGCACCTGCGACTTGGTCTTGCCCCTTATCAGCCAATCGTCCAGATATGGGAAGATTTGGACCCCCTTGCGCCTCAGGGAGGCCGCCACCACTGCCATACACTTCGTGAACACCCTGGGGGATGAGGCCAGGCCAAAGGGGAGGACCGTAAACTGGTAGTGGCCACCAGCTACCGTAAACCTTAGGAATTTCCTGTGGGCAGGAAGGATGGAGACGTGAAAGTACGCATCCTTCAGGTCAAGGGCGGCGAACCAGTCCCCTGGGTTCAGTACTGGGATGATGGACGCTAGGGAGACCATGCAGAATTTGAGCTTTTTTATGAACCTGTTGAATTTGCGCAGGTCCAGTATGGGTCTGAGGCCTCCTTTTGCCTTGGGGACGAGGAAATACCTGGAGTAGAATCCCCTCCCCACCTCGAGTGGTGGAACCATTTCTATGGCACCTTTGAGAAGGAGGGTGTGAACCTCCTGGCGGAGTACATGCTCGTGAGATGGGTCCCTGAAAAGGGACGGGGGTGGGGAAGTGGGGGGGGATAGCCAGCAGCTGGAGGGCATAGCCCCAGCGGATGGTGCTGAGGACCCATTGGTCCGACGTTATCTCCCGCCACAGGCCGATGTACGGTCTTAGCCTGTCCCGGAAAGGCGGGGGGTGGCCCAGGGAACGTACAGAGATGCCACCCTCGGACGCAATGTCAGAATTGTCTTTTGCCCTTGGGGCCCCGGGAGGGACCCTTGAAGGAAGACGAGGGGGTCGCAGGTTGGTCGCGCCGTCCTGCGCCCCTGTTTCTGTCCCGACCCCTGGGAGGGGGGAAGGGCCTAGGCGGCGGCCTAGTCTGCTGCTGGTGCCGCTGCGGCGGTTGTTGCGGCTGTTGGCGGGCTTGCAGTCTTGCCGCCTGGGGTGTGTAAAGGCCCAAGGAGCGCAGCGTCGTCCTTGAGTCCTTCAGGGCGTGCAGCTTCTCGTCCGTCCTCTCCGAGAAGAGGGCGGCTCCATTAAACGGCAGGTCTTGAATGGAGTGCTGCACCTCCTGTGACAGATCAGTATATTGCAGCCACGCTGCCCGCCGCATAGCGACAGCGGAGGCCATCGCCCTGCTGGCCGTGTCCGCAGCGTCAGACGCAGTTTATAAGGCTGCACTGGCTACTGTCACCCCTTCCTCCAGGACCATGGCAAAGTCGGCGGCCTGGTCTGGAGGCAGGGACTCCGAGAACCTTTTCAAGGAGTCCCATAAGTTCAGATTATATCTGCCCAGGAGAGCCTGATGGTTGGCTACCCTGAGCTGGAGCGGCCCTGTGGAGTAGACCTTCCTGCCGAAAAGGTCTAGTCTCCTGCCCTCTTTGTTTTTAGGGGAGGCGCTCTGTGCACCCTGCCTGTCTTTCTGGTTGGCAGCCTCTACCACCAAGGTGCCCGCGGCAGGGTGCACGTATAAGTATTCGTGCCCCTCGGCTGGCACATAATACTTCTTCTCGGCGCCCTTAGACGTGGGGGCGACCGAGGCAGGGGTCTGCCATACAGCTTTGGCTAGGCGTAGGACCCTGTCGTGAATGGGGAGGGCTACTCTAGAAGGGCCTTGGGTCCCCACCCGGCCGAAGAGGGGGTCCACCTCTTCCTCTAGGACCTTGACCTGTAAGTCCAGGTTCGAGGCCACCCGTTTCAGGAGTTCTTGGTGGGCCTTAAAGTCAATGAGTGGGGCCCCTTGGTCCCTTATGGCTGCCTCGTCTGGGGACGATGAGTACGAGGGGTGGCAGGGTCCTGTGGATGGGCCCTCCCCGGGGTCCTCCTCCTGGGAGGAAAAGGATTGGTCACCCTCCTGCACCGAGGGTGCCTGTTGGGAATGGGTGACTGAGGCAGGGGCCGGCATAGTTCCCTGCCCCATCTGAGCCGCCCATTGGGCCCACATTGGCCACTGCCAGGGCCCTTGGGTCCAGCTCAGAGGCAGCGCCGGTGCCGAGGGCAACGCCGGCGCTGCTGCAGGCGGTGTCGGTGCCGGCACCGCGGGAAGAGGTACCTGCGGCACCGGGGTCTGCGGTACCGGGGGTAGCAGTGCCTGCTGTGCCGGTGCCGGTTGCGGTACCGGCGAGGGCTCTTGCTCCTGGCGGCGGGTCCGGGATCCCGAGCCAGGAGTGCGGGGAAGGCGACGGCGGTGCCGGGAGGAGACACTCTGTGGCTCACTCGAGGAAGAATCAGAGGAGCGACGTCGTCTGCCTCGTCTGCGGGACGATCCCGAGGACGAAGACGATCTGCGCCGGGGCGGGGAGGCCTTTCGCAGCCTCTTCCTCAGTGCCAGGGAACGGTGCCGAGCGCCCCGGCTCGGTGCTGGGCTGGACCTGGAACCGGAGCTGGAGCGGCGGCGGGAGTCCTCTGACGACGAAGGGGGAGAGGAGCCTCCGGGCTCGGTTCCTCGGCGTCGGGCAATGGCAATGGTGGGCGGCTGGACGTCCGGTGCCGATGCCGCCCACCCTTCGGGGACACCCAGCACGGATTTGCCCCGGAAAACAGGCTCCGGGCCCCTCATGCGAGGGGGTGCCGGAGGCGTGGGCAAGGTCATCAAGACTCGTGCCGCCTCGAACGCCTCCGGTGTCGAAGGAGTCTGTACGGTAGGTCCCTCGCTCACGCGAGTCAGGGAGACCTCCTTGGTTGGTGTCGGATCCGGTGCCGGGGTCGGGGGCCGGTCCAGGGAACGCACCTCTGTGCTCGACCCCGGCCGCTCCTGCGGTGCGGGGGAGCTCTCCACCAGTGGGCGGCGCTTTTTCTTCTTCGGCACCGTGCTCCCCGGTGCTGGAGGTGCGCTCCGCACCGAGGACACACTCGGTGCCGTGGTGGACCGCGTGGGCTCGGACACCGGGCTGAGCGCGGTCTCCATTAGGAATGCCTTCAGCCTCACTTCTTGGTCCTTTTGCGTCCGAGGCTTGAAGGACTTGCAAATTTTACATCTGTCTCGCCGATGTTGTTCCCCCAGACACCGTAGGCAACGGTCGTGGGGGTCGCTAGCTGGGAAAGCCTTCCCGCAGCTAGCGCATGGCTTGAAGCCGGACGCGCCGGGCATGGCCGCGGGCGTCTGAGCCCGAAGGCTCCCTAACTAAACTACAAAAACCTCTCTAACTGAAAACTAACTTAGTTCGAGGCGAACTACTAACTAAATACTCACTTTTAAGGCGAAACAAAAACCTGAGAAGAGCAGGGTTAGTTCTCGACCGACCGTCACGGGCGGAAAGAAGGAACTGAAGAGGGGAGGGGCCGGCAGCGACAGTTGTGCTGCCGCATGGCGGCGACACTACGGGGTCGCTGGACCGGCCTCTGCAGGGACTGCTAGTAAAAGTTCTCCGATTGGCCGTGCACGAGGGCGCGCACACACCTAAGTGGAATGCATATGAGCAACCACTCGAAGGAGAACTATCATTTCCTCAACAGTGAGAGTTCTTTGTGGCTGTGCTAGGGCATTTCTTGTCCTAGGGCATTTTATCTTGGCTTTTAACTTCTCCCAGAGAATAAAGATGATACAAAGTTTGTATGAAATGATTATGCAGCAGCTGGAGACATGTCCAAAAATTTAAAACTTGGCACCTAACTGTATATTACAGCGCACATGAAAAAGCCACCTGGTTTTTAGAGGTTTTGTGGGTGTTCAGCACCACTGAAAACCTACTTAGCTTTATTAAGGTGTCCAATTGAGATGCTTACTTTTAGGCAGTGCGGTTTGAAAGGTTCTACCCAGCTCCTTTAGGCTTGATAAGTGATTAGGTTTCAATACATTTTTATCGGTTCTTGTAGCACGCCCGGTGGCCTGGACCCGTTTCCATCCACAGGGTCCCCTGTCCCTGGCCCAAAGGACTCACCACACTTTCGTAGGTTGCAGTCACCTGTGCACCTTTATTTGCACTGCAACAATACAGTCCCAATTTCTGCCCCAGGCACCCTAAGAGCTCAGAGGCTCAGGGTTTGACCTCCTTCCTGGCCAGCAGACAGCCTATCTCCCAAACTCTCCTGCCCTGTTCCCCCAGCCCACCCACAAAAATCCACTAGCCCACACCCGGGTCCAGAGAGTCCTGCTTCCGATCAGCCATGCTGCCGACAAGTCATGTTCCTGCCCCTGCTGCTTCCCAGCTCAGGCCCTTTCATGAGCGCAGGCCCCAGGGCCCTTCCTCTGGGCTCCACTTCCTTAGTGGGTTCCCCCGGCTTCCAAGGCCCTTCCGCCTCCCCATACTCCTCAGTTACCCGCACGCCGTTGATGCCGGCCCAGTTGATGCTGGCGTACCCTGACCTGAATAGTCTGCACAAATTGTTCTAAAATGATGGCGTCCAACACTCCATCTGGGTGGTCGGTCGTAGCCCCAGGTACGTCCATCAGCCACCAGGCAAACGCCTGTGGTCGTAGGCTCCCCGTCCACCTGGTGGCCTTGAATTGTTCACAGTATTTTTCCACCAACAAATCTGACCTGGTCTAGGATGGCAGGCTTCACGGTGTCATAGTCCCAGGCTTGGGCCTCCCCCAGCGCCATATAGGTCTCCTGTGCCTCTCCCCTTAAATACGGCACTAGGCCCAGGTCATCCTTTCCCAGGCAGCTGCCGTCGCCACCCGCTCAAAAGTCCCGAGGCAAGCATTGGTCTTCGCTTGGGCCCAACATACAGAGTCCTCAGCTGATTGCCGTGGTGCCTTCCCCGCGTACGGGACTCACCGCTTGCCGGGTCAGCTTCTGTTGCGTGGCGGCCGGCCCTCCCATGGAGTCCTGCAGGCTCTCGCTGATCAGCCTGCCTGGACAGCGGCGCCTGCTGCTCCTCCTGCTGTGACTTGTAGCTCCTGCACCGTCTTCACCAATCACTGCAAAGTCTCCTCCTCCTTCGCCACCGCGAGTTGCAATGGCTCGGGTTTAAAATTCTGGACGAGTCCCATGTGTAGCAGGCCGGGTGGCCTGGACCTGTTTCCGTCCACAGGGTCCCCTCTCCCTGGCCCAAAGGACTCACCACGCCTTCGTAGGTTGCAATCACAATTTACAGTGCAACAATACAGTCCCAGTTTCTGCCCCAGGCACCCTGGGGGCTCAGAGGCTCGGGGTTTGACCTCCCTCCTGGCCAGCAGACAGCCTGTCTTTCAGACTCCCCTGCCCTGCTCGGCCACGCTGCCATCTCTTGCTTTGGGTACTGGCCTATTTATCTCGCTGGGCCAGTTCCCGGCTGTTCCCAGTTCCTTCGTTAGGCCAGGCTTGGACCCAGCTCAATCAGGGTCCACAGCTGTTACATGCACTGCCCAAGCCCCTTAGGTCTGGGCTAATGGAAGCAGCTAAGGGGTTTTCAACCCTCTGCCTTGTTACAGTTCTCTTCTACTGTTTTTTGTTATGCCTAGAAACATTGTAATTAAACATCTACCTTGGGTTCATGCAAACTCTATTACACAGATCAGATCAGATCAAACAACCAAACCTCACCATCCTTTTCCTGTTACTTTCCTACCTACCAGGAGTGATGGAGTTGGCGCCTTACGTCCAATCCTGCAGTGTGCGCTATCAATATTAGTGCCAGCGTCACTGAGGGATTCGCGACACTTCGCAGCACTGGGCCCGTCTTAAACATCATTCCAGTTTTTGTGTTCACGTCCTGTGCGCAGTACCTGCACTCCCAAGTTTAGCACCTACCTGTCATCCAAGAGGGGTTGTGTCCCGACAGCTGAACTGCTTGTGCAATGGGCGTCGTTCCACAGGGCTTTTTTTTTTTTTTTTTGCTGTTTAAAGCCACAACGTGATGCATAAACCTGCATGAAGATGTTAGTCTTGAAAGGGTTGGATGATAAACCGTACTTTCCCCTGCAGCATCTGAGTCTTCGTGAATAATAATGCACTTATCTTCCCAAACCTCCTGTGAAATAAGGCACTATTATTGATTTCCACTTTACAGATGAGGAACCGAGGCACAAACCAATCATGTTATTTGACCTTAATCACACACGAACTCTGCGGCAGAGCTGTGAACAGCGCCAGGAGATCCTTAGTTCCAGTCCAATGCTCTAGCCACAGGAGCATCCGTGTTCCTGTGAGGTGATGCTGAGGCACTAGCACCAAACAGCTGTTGTAGCGCCACAATTAAAGACGCTTAGTTGCCTAGATACATTTGTTAACAGGCAGGTTCACTTTAATTAGCGTTGGGTTTCGTATTTTTACTTTTTGTGAGCAAAGACCTCTTATGATCTCTTTTGCCTACTGACCCATGGTTGCTTTGAAGAATTTATCATCAGCCTGGCTGCACACTGCAGTATCACACCACAGAAATTAGCAGTGGTTGACAACACCATTTGGGTTACTTTCTTATGACGATGGTAAGAAATGTGGATTTTGGCTTCACTCCACACTTCGCACATTAAACTGTGCTTCAGTTGTGTTGTTTTCCATTTGGGACTCCATATGGCTTTAAATGTGTCGTGTCACTTGATCTATTTTTGTTACTTGACTGGAGACGGATTGGACAATTTAGCAAGGTTGGGCTTTGGGGATTTTACATTTTCTTTTTTTCTAGGAGAAACGGTAAACTTAATTTTTTTTAAACTCATTTTATTGTAGAGATTTAAAATACGGCTCATAAGTAAAAAGGGAACGCCAGCATGTAAGAGTTTCAGCTGCTTTGTGTCAGCTGATTTATGTCCATGTTGTTACGTCCATATGTTTTATGTTCAGCTGATTTATGTCTCATCATTAAATAATACAGCTGGGTGACTGAAGTATCCGTACATGGTATCGATTACCGTATTCTGCGCCTGGAGATTAAGCCAAAATTCAAACAGTGACTAAACTGTCGCTTTCGTACGCTCTTCTTTGTTAAACTGTAGATTAAACTGTGAATGTAGAAAATACCTGGGAGAGGCAAGTAAAAACATGAAGCCACAATTGCTACATAGAAATAACTAGTGCTGTGGTGATAGTAATGGCACACAAGTAACAGCACTAAGAGTTATTGAATACTTACATTTAGTGCTGCAAGCGCTTCAGGAAAAGCTGGGGAGGAGGGAGGCGCTGTAGTGCCCACGTCTGAAAAATTGGTAAGTTGGCACCCATAAGCTGGGAAACCCTAGTGATGACGTCAGAAATTGGCCACCCCAGATGTGGAAAAATCACAAGTCAGCCCCTCAAAATTATGTGATCCATCAGTGCCCCATTGCACACTGCCTCTCCTTCCCACTGCAGGCAGATCACTCACATCAATGCAGGGAAACACTCAGTCTCTTCTTTCTCCCCAGCCCAGGTTGGCACGCACCTCTAGGCCTGGGGGATGTAGCAGCTAGGACTCCGGGGAGTTCTCCTTCCTCTCACTGATGCAGGACCAACCCTTAGCAGGAGGGCCTGAGGGGGTGGGTCCTTTGATAAATCGCCCTGGTCTGTCCGTTCCCTCTGAGGCGCCTGCAATTGGCCACTGGCGGCAGACAGGACACCGGGCTGGCTGGGCCCTGGGTCTGACCCTGTGTGGCTGTTCTGATGTTCTTGGGTGACAAAAGGCTGGGGGCTGTGCACCTTCAGTGAAAAGTGAAGGCAGCATTATGGCTATTTCTTCAGTGTCTATTCCCTTTGTGACTCTTGCTAAATTCTTGGCCACAGCACCATCTTGTGGTGGGGAGTTCCACAGTCTGGCCACACATCACGTGAACCACGTATTTCCTGTTATCGGTTTTAAATTTGCCACCTCTTAAATTTCATGGACAGATGCCTTGCTCTTGTGTTAGGAGAGAGAGAGCAGAAGCTCCTGTGCTGCCTTCGCTAGGTTTCAGTATTTCCTAGACTTTGATCATGTCCTTTGTAAGGTAACAATCCCGATCTTTTCAGTTTCCCTGTGTGTGATTTGTCCAAGCACGCAGATTACAGGACGCTCAGCGAGGCCTCATGGAGTTTGCTGGCTGGTTCTGGATCAGGGTTTTGGACAAACCCTGTGCAGTTCTCTTTGCTGAGGTTCCCTTTCTCCCAAGTGATGGGAATGAATCGTGTCTGGATTCTCTTGTGACTCCAGCAGATGAGGGGCTTGCGAGTGAAAGTGACAAAATATGGAAGCCCTTGGGACTTTATCCGGAAGCTGTCCAGGGCATTGGCTGACAGAAGGACCAGACCAACCAGCATACATCACAGCAGTGTAGATACCCTCCCGGAAAGTGACAGAGTAAATACACTGACCATGAGAGAAGTGACTGCACAACACTGCCTGCCAGAGAGGGGAATCCTATAATGTGCTAAGTGTGGGAGCTCACCCCTTATCGCATGTCAGAGGATGCACACAGGAGAGCTAGGGAAATGCAGCCTACATGGAGCTACTATAAGGTGGGTGCATAACTGGCCGGAAAACCGTTCCCAGAGAGCAGTTATGGGTGGTTCACAGCCAAGCTAGAAGGGCATACTGAATGGGGTCCTGCAGGGATCACTTCTGGGGCTGGTTCTGTTCAAAATCTTCAGAGATGATTTAGATAATGGCACAGAGAGGACACTTAGAAAGTCTGTGGACAATACCAAGCTGGGAGGGTTGCGAGTGCTTTGGAAGATAAGGTTAAAATTCAAAATGATCTGGACAAACTGGAGAATTGGTCTGAGGTAAATAGGATGAAATTCAATAAGGACAAATGGAAAGCACTCCACATAGGAAGGACCAATCAGTTGCACACATACAAAATGGGAAATGACGGCGTAGGAAGGAGTCCTGCGGAAAGGGATCTGAGGATGTAGTGGATCACAAGCTAAATATGCGTCAACAGTGTCACACTGCTGCAAAAGAAGCACACATGATTCTGGGATGGATTAGCAGGAGAGTTGGAAGCAAGACACGAAAAATAATTCTTCCGCTCCACTCCGTGCAGACTTGGCCTCAACTGATAAACCCTCAGCTCTGGGTGCCACATTTCAGGAAAGACGTGGACAAGTTGGAGAAAGTCCAGAGAAGAGCAACAGAAATGACTGAAGGTCTAGAAACCCATGGCCTGTGGGGGACGATTGAAAACACCAGGTTTGTTTAGGCTGGAGAAGAGAAGACTCAGAGGGGACATGATAACAGCTTTCAAGTACCTAAAAGGAGGAGGGTGGAAAATTGTCCCCGTTAACCTCTGAGGACAGGACAAGAGGCAATGGGCTTAAACTGCAGTGAGGGCTGTTTGGGTTGGACATGAAGGAAAACTTCAGGCTAGCTAAGCCCTGAAACAAATTGCCTGGGGAGATTGTGGAGTCTCCGTCACTGGAGATATTTAAGAACAGGTTGGACGAACCCCAGTCAGGGATGGGCCAGTTACTATGTGGTCCTGCCTTGAGTGCAAGGGGCTGGCCCAGATGCCCTCGCAAGGTCCCTTCCAGTCCTTCGCTTCTCTGATTCGATGTGGGAAAAGCTTTGGGGCAAGCTCAGCTTTTATTAAGCTCCAGAGAATCCACCTGGGGAGAGGCCAGGTAATCGCAGGCCTGTGAGAGCAGCGTGGCTCCGCTGTTGGATGTTGGAACACAGGCCAGGGAGCAAACTCTTCTGTGCGCTGACGGCGGGAACGCTTCAGCCCAAGCGCAGCACGCATCAGACACCAGAGAGCTCCCATGGGAGCTGGCAAGACGTCCTGCTGTTCCCTGCAGCAAGAGGCAGAGAGTCACGTCCTTACATGCCATCTATCTTGCACCAAAACAACGTAACACCAGACTGTAAAGGAGGCGCTCCTGTCCCGCCAGCACCTGCCATCACCACATAAAGAAGCTGATGAAAGAAAACGCTGTCTGGCAGCATTCTGTCCAGCAAGGACCCACTGACCAACAGCTGTGGCTGTGAAATCTCGGCTTCTTTATTGTTCTGCCTTTATGGCCCCTACTTCTCTAGTTAAAAACAAGGCAAGTCCTGTAGCATCTTAAAGACTAACACATTGCTGCCGGCGTAAGCTTTCGTGGGCTGCAGCCCACTTCGTCAGTCAGCTGCATGAAGTGGAAATCACAGCTGGGAGGTGTGTATACAAGAGTGGGGAACAACAATGGGGAGGGCGAGTGCTAACAACGTCCATTCAGTTACCGGAGCTGAGGCCTAATCACAACCGTGGATAGGAAGGGAGAATGTGTGACCAGTGACAATTCCTTCATGTAACGAGAACCATTCCAAGTCCCCATTCAGCGGGACGCAAGTTGCACTATATAAACTGGGGTCCAAGAAGGAGACCAGCTGGGAATAAAGAAGCATAACAAGGAAAGACCTGAAAGAAGAACAAGACACAGCCCAAGATCAGAGCGGCTGAAATCCTCTGTGGGACCGTGATGTGCAGCAACTCGGACCCCAGACGAGACTGGCCTGGCTTGGCCAGCCGGGACAGCTCAGCAGGTCGGTTCCCCTCAGCCCCTGAAATCCCCAGGGCCAGGCTGGGGGAGGAACCTCAGGACAGGCAGCTAAAGGCAGCAGCAGAGGCGGGGGTGGCACTTAACGCCCCCGGCTGTGACGTGAACCATCCGAAAGCCCCCTGGCCTCTGGGACCGCCCTGATCTCGGGGAACAAGCTGGGAGTGAGGCGCAGCAGAGAGAAAAGGGGGCGTCGGAGAGGGAAGCTGAGGTGGGGCAGGCGGTGTCAGACCAGTTTGGGTTTACACACACACATACCTTTGACCCACTGTTGTCTTCATCCCCATGCCAAGGCCACGAACCCCCAACCTCCTCTTACCGCGCATTTTCCTTCCTTGCCTCCAGCCTCCATGCCCCGACCGGGACGTTGCACTGGGGGGCACTGGGGTGGGCGCAGCTGTCCCAGATTTTGAGGGAGGAGGGGTCGAGCCAGTTCTGCCTTGGCCAGGTGAGGAACCCAAAATGCGGAGGTTTCGCATCTGCCTTGCCCCGGCAGTATTTTTCTCATCTCAGCTTTTGCAGCCTCTGCTGCCCTTCCAGGCCCCAGGCCAGGGGAATTCAGCCTCCCTCCCCAGCTGGTTTCTCCCCCCGCTTTATCTCCTCCCCTCCTTCCATCTACAGGTGTGTTTTCTCAGACCTCCCTGCCTGCCTGGCTTGGATCTCCCCCCTCAGGCTTGGGACAAGAGAGCCTCTTCCTGGCAGATCAGGTCACTGAAGGCCGCTGGAGCTGGGCCCCCCCCCCGCCGAAAGCAGGCCCCCCCCGTCAGATTTTGAAGCAATTCATCCCATGTTTTTATCAGCCTTTGTTCCGCTCGTGCCTACCCGCTCAACCACAGGCCCTGCTGAAAAATCAGGCCTGGCTGCGCCCCTGTGCCCAGAGAGGGCTCCCTCACACGAGTGGAGCCCCAACAGTGGAAAGTGGGGGCACCTCAGAGCAGGGGACTGACCGGTCCGGGGGCAGGAGGGACCAGAAAGGGGGGCAACCCACCCCAGGGGGCAGGAGGGGTCGGACACGCAAGGTCTCAGCAGCCACCCTGCATGTTTCAACCACGTACGATCCCAGCTACGCTGTGACACGCTCCAGGATGTGGACCCCTGCTCCAAGCCCTGCCCTGGGTCCCGGCCTGCGCGGAGTGGGTGGGACACATGGAAATAGCCCAGTCAGAAGATGATCTGCCCTGGAGAAGAGACACTTCGAGTCCAGCTGCCTGTGTCCTGTTTTCACCAGGGGAAGGTATTTCAAGCCCGGGTTAGTGAGGGCAGATGAAAGGACTCAGCCAGGGGGCTGCTCCCGGGGAATGAGGGGGTCAGCCAGTGTCTAGTTCAGAGCTGCGTACAAGTCTCTCGGGAGGAATCTCAACTCTGCATCTCCAAAGTCTCTTGTGTAGCTCCACATCACCTCTGCCAATGGGCATCCTCTTGCCCGGGGAGAATCCTGGGGGCGGTGCCCCTGCCTGTGGTTGGGAGCAGAGGCACCGGAGGGGGCTGCATTTTGCTTGGCTCCTTCTGGCAGACCCGAATACCCCCCCCCCATTGGGTTGAAGAGGAGCAAGAGGCTTCGGTACTTAGCCAACGCTTGCGAGTTAGTTTCTTGGTCTCCCATAGCCAACCCCAGGCAGAGCCAAGAAGTGATGCCCTGACAGAGGCGCTCCAGTGAGGGAGGGGCCCAGGCCCCTGGCCTTATACAGCTTGGAAGTGGAGGATGCTAATTTGGGGTGGGGAAGGGATTCTTCCAGATGAAGTCGGGGCCCTAGCTGAAGAGCAGCTGGTAGAACTGAACGCAAGCAGGGACGAGGTGCTGCTGTTCTGCAGAGGGATGTGCGCTGAGGACCTTGCTTTGTCAAGAAGAGCACTGGGTGGCTTGAAGTTGGTCTCTCTCTCACCAGCAGAAGGTGGCCCAATAAAAAGATAATCACCTCCCCCACCTAGTCAGATTAAGCCAGTCCACAGCACTGGGGTCCTTTGGGGCTCCCCACAATCACTGAGTGTCCAAAGAGCCGCTCCAGCAAGAGACACCCACTTGCAGCTGCAGCTGGCCAGACAATTGCACCCTCCTGCTGGATACAGACCTGGCCAGGATAAAAATGTATCTTGAGCCACTGGCCATTATCTCTGAAAACTTGTGTGGATTGGGAGGAGGTCCTGGATGTTTGGAAACAGGCAAAGACAGCGCCCATGTTCAAAAAAGGGAAGAAAGAGGATCCGGGGAATTACAGGCCAGGCAGCCTCACCTCATTCCCTGGAAAAATCATAGAGCAGGTGCTTAACGAATCCATTTTAGGGCACTTGGAAGAGAGGAAGGTGATCAGGAACAGTCACATTGGATTCACCAAGGGCAAGTCATGCCTGACCAACCTGATTGCTTTCTATGAAGAGGTGACCGGCTCTGTGGATGTGGGGAAAGCGGTGGACGTGATATACCTTGACTTTAGCAAGCTTTTGATATGCTCTCCCACAGTATTCTTATCAGCATGTTAAAGTAGTATGGGTTGGATGAATGGACTATAAAGTAGGCAGAGAACTGGCTAGAGCATAGGACTTAATGGGTAATGATCAATGACTCCATGTCTAGCTGGCAGCCGGTCACAAGTGGAGTGCCCCAGGGGTCAGTCCTGGGGCCAGTTTTGTTCAACATCTTCATTAGTGATCTGGAAGAGGGCATAGATTGCACCCTCAGCAAGTTTGCAGATGACACTAAGATTGGGGGAGTGGTAGATGCACAGGAAGGGAGGGATAGGATACAGAAGGACCTAAACAAATTGGAGGATTGGGCCAAAAGAAATCTGATGAGGTTCAACAAGGACAAGTGCAGAGTCCTGTACTTAGGATGGAAGAATCCCATGCACAGCTATAGACTGGGGACCGATGGGCTAGGCAGCAGTTCTGCAGAAAAGGATCTGGGGGTTACAGTGGATAAGAAGCTGGATAAGAGTCAGCAGTGTGCCCTGGTTGCCAAGGTGGCTAATGGCATATTGGGCTGCATTAGTAGAAGCATTGCCAGCAGATCGCGGGAAGTGATTATTCCCCTCAATTTGGCATTGGTGAGGCCGCATTTGGAGTATTGTGTCCAGTTTTGGGCCCCCCACTACAAAAAGGATGTGGACAAGTTGGAG
Organism: Mesoclemmys tuberculata; assembly: GCA_007922155.1. Lineage (NCBI taxonomy): Eukaryota > Metazoa > Chordata > Testudines > Chelidae > Mesoclemmys > Mesoclemmys tuberculata. Next base: position 16,738,692 of record ML675632.1, on the reverse strand, counting down.
AGAGTCCAGTGGAGGGCAACAAAAATGATTAGGGGGCTGGAGCAAAGACTTATGATCTTTCAGCTCCCTTTCTCCGTCCGAACTCCCTGTGAATCCCCCTGGATGGGACCCTGAGGAGTCCTTTCATGCCCCCAAAGGGGCCAGGCACCTGCCTTGCTGTCAGAAGCGATTCACAGCCAGCGTGGGAATCAGCAGGGTTTATTAGGTCTCAGGATCACAGCATAGGAAGCAGATGAATCAAACGTTACAGCAGCGACCAACTAGGGATCTTGGAGCCCATTCTCAGGCTCTGCTCCCCTGAACCTCCTTAAGGCGGACTGGTCCTTCCAGCCAGCCACACCCCCAGCACTGTTCCCTGGCCCCTCCCCAGACCTTTGTCTCCTTCTTGGGCAAGGGGTCAACCTCCCCCTTGTCTCCACCTGCCACCACCTGTTACAGCTGATTGATCCAGGGCAGAGGGTCCTGGCTGTTGTCTGCATACGTGTGGCTGGGGAGGCCCATCCACCCTCCAGTGACCTCTGCAATGATCACACACCTGGGTCCCATCACCAAAATACATGAGTAACACCTGGGGAAACTGAGGTACACAACACTCAGAGAAAACCCCCAGAATAGCTCTGTGGTGTCACAGAGGTCTAGGCTGGATATTAGGAAAAACTGTTTCCCTAGGAGAGTGGTGAAGCACTGGAATGGGTTACCTGGGGAGGGGGTGGACTCTCCATCCTTAGAGGTTTGTAAGGCCCGGCTTGGCAAAGCCCTGGCTGAGATGATTTAGTTGGGGTTAGTCCTGCTTTGAGCAGGGGGTGGGACTAGATACCTCCTGAGGTCCCTTCCAACCCTCATCTTCTGAGATTCGAGGATCCAGGTGCTTGACCACCAGGTTTGATCATTACAACTGCTCTCTACAAATGAAGAACACACACCAGCTATCTGGGTCTGCATGACCCCATTCCCCCTGGGGTCCTTGGTTCCCCAGATTCATTCAAGACATCTATCCTGATACCCAAAGCTCTCCACAGGACTGGCACTAGCTATTCGAACAGTCACCTCTCCCACACTCCACTGCCCTCTTGGTTTAGTTTTACTTCCCACAGAACAGAACCACGCTGGGAGGGTGGGGAGAATGCTTTTACAGCTGAACTTCAGAGTGCAGACGGCTCGCTGTCCGCCTCACCCCTCGCTGATCTCAATCAACTTGACTCTCAAGAAGTGCTTCATAAATAGATACACAAAACCCCATAGGAGGGTTGGAAGGGGCCTCAGGAGGTCATCTAGTCCCACCCCCTGCACAAAGCAGAACCAACTCACTCACCATCCACCACAAAGGCTGCTGCTGGAAAATGATAAAACCTATGGAAAACCTAGCCGCTACCCCCAGAAGTCACAATATCAATGTATAATATTATCTAGCTTGTACATACAGCTCGTCAGCAGTCGAGCGCAAAACACTTTTCGAAGCAGGTCAAGTAATAAACATAGTAAAAGGTCCAGCTATTCAGTCTGATCACACTGACTTGTCTTACAGCCATCGCAGTTAAGAATTCTTACATGACTTCACTATCTACAGGGGGGCAAGGACAGGAGGTGCAAAGAAAGGGGGATAGAAACAGGAAACACAGGAACTGCTGATGCCGGCTCAGAGCACGGCTCCATCTTGTCCGGTGCGCTGAGAGCGGCTGCGATCAGCTGCGTCAGGGGAAGGAGCCAGAAACTGCCGAATGCACAATGATGGGATAATCTGTTCGTCCGAGTTCTTCCTAACCCCCGGGCAGGCGTAATTCAAGTTACTCCTTGCAGTGTGTATTACCTTGCGTTTGTCAACCCTGATCTATCTGCCATCACACGGCCAATCCCCTCTGCTTTGAGTTCACTCACGCACTCTGATTCCCCCCCCAGACTTGGGCTGCAGGATCTAGGACATGCTGCAATTCAGAGAACCAGACACGGGGCAGATGAAGCCAGGATGAGAGGGGTGGAGACGCACTTGAGCACCTGTGTGAGGCTAGCAATTAGCTCTCCAGAGCAGGGTGCCTTTGGGACATTACACAGGGCGGAGGCTGTGTGCAGGCTGGCTGCTGACCATGCAGATGCAAGCCAGCGATGGAACTGCTCCATGCCATGCATGCTTTGGCTGGAATACAAGGAGGTCACTTCCCAGTGTTCTCACCATTCCTGGCTACCGTAACGGCACTAGTGGAATCAACTCCTCTGATCAAGGGCATGGCCTTGTGGAACTGCCAAGGGTCAGGTTTCCACCAGGGAGAATCATGGAAACAGAGGGCTGGCAGGGATCCTGAGAGGTCATCTAGTCCAGCCCCCTGCATTCAGGCAGGGCCAAGTAAACCATACCTAGAACAAGCGTGAGCTGCCCTGCAGCAATGCTGATCTGGGCTGTGGGCCTGCTGCAAAACGGAGACCCTGCCTCCCTTGGCAGCAGCAGATTCCCCATAGCGAGGCGGATGACTGGCAGCAAGCTTTGGGCAAGTAAACACAGACGCAGGTTTGCTTTTGGTTTCTCTTTTGTTTACTACAGGTACATACAGAAACTATCCAAACAGAACGCAGACCACAAAAGGAACAGAATAAATCATTCCCGGCAGCCTCAGAACCATCTCTCTCTACCATTTTGAGCGACGTGTCGTGCTCAGGGAACGGGAGGAGACGAGTTATAGCAGCAGCCAAGGCTGGGGCTGCATGTGCTTTCTTAGCCGCACTCCTCAGTCCTGAGTGGCAGCAAGGCCCGTTTTCCTGTCCCGAGCCTCTCCGATCCGGCTGCCAATTGGGCCACGCTGGGGGCTGGTTCTGCAAGACGAGTGGCCGGAGGCTGGACTGATACCCACTCATCCCCATCTACTTCGAACACCAGGGTCCAGCTGTCGAATTAACCCTCTCCCCCTCCCCGACACGTCAGTTCTATTCTCTCTACACAGAATGAACTAAAGGAACAAGAACACAAATAAAATCAGGCCAGTTACAGAGAGGACGGACGATCCCGCAAAACAAACCATTAGCTTTTAAATTATTTTAATTCTACATTCACTAGTTAAATAAATTACCCACAGTAAATACTGTAAGGAGGTTTGTGGTCTGCCAGTCGTCAGCCCTGGCATGAAGAGACATGCTACAATCTTTATTTGTCTAGCACTGAACTAGACATGTAAGGCTCAGCTACTGTGTATGAATTTTATAATGTCCAGTAAGGACAGGATGACCTATGCAAGGAGTTGAGGGAGGAAGGCCAGGGGAGAGAGAACAGCTTTGCAAAAATTTGATTAGTTAGAATTTTTGACCGTCACAAACAGAAAATCGGTTCAGTTGAATCTGGCTGGCAGGTGGCCAGGGACTCCTGGACACAGACACTGATTCAGGAAGGCATTTTAAACCCGCGAACCCAAAGGAAGCAATAGACGTTGCTCTTATGGGATGCCAGCTCTAGCTACTGGACTCTGATGAGTGACCCCCGTTGGAGTCCCCACTTTTCCAGGTACTCACCCTTGCTCCAGTGCACTTTTCTCAGCCTAATGCTTCTGGCAGAGATGTGGATGCACAGTTGCTCCTACCTTCATTTTACACTCTTAGAACTAATATTAATAAACAAGAACTGCTGTAATACTTTCCAAGGGACCTGCCTTTTGGCTTCCAAAGAGATTACCTGCCATTCTCTTAGTGAGAACATCCACAAACAGTAACCATCAGGGAAGATTATGCATTCAGTCCCATCCAGATACAACTCCCCAGGCCTGGGCCAAGAAGACGGGCTCACGCTGATGCAAATTTCAGTCTGCATCAGACCCATGATCTCAGCTCACATGAGGGGCACCTTTCAGATACAGTGGACACATGGCTGTTCCAAAGCACGATTCCTTGCACTTACAGGAGAGAGGAGTCTAGAGGCCAAATGGGAACAGAAATATTCAGTGGTACCAAGAGAAGAGAAAGGAGGAGAAACGTGGCAGCAACACCTCTCAAATGAAAACCCGCAGATGCATTCATTCCACTGGCATCTGAGGAGGATAGCAGAGGAACGTTCCTGGTTCCGCTTTCCCCTCAGCCATCCTTTGACAACAATGGCAGATATTAAAGGCACATAGCAAACAGTATGTAAAACTCTGACCAAAAAAAAGGGAGGAGGGAGTGAGCTACACCCACAGGTGACTGTGCTGGGTCTCTGCCTGGACAGACTTGTCACGTGAAGCCTGTGGCATCGTGTACGCTACTGGGAAGCACCCTATGGTGCAGAGACGCAGTCACATTAAATCCCAGCGGACGGGCTGGGTCTCAAGTCACTGTAACATTGTGACCCCGCAGAGATCAGGCCCATTTCATTCCAAGCTGCCGTGTGACATCTTCTGCTCAACTCTGCCACTACCTCACAATCCCATTAAACGTGCAAATTGGAGAGTCCTGCCTGAATCTAGAGAGGAGAGTTGCATCAAAAAATCTGTTCCGTCTGAACTCAAGGCCTAGCAGAGTAGTCTTTGGAGAGAAGATTAATGTCCTTGCTCCGATTATCCCTGTGTTGTATAAAATGGCTGTGGCCATGGAGATTACAGGCCACGGAACGCAGAGCTGCACTCTGATCTATGCAGCAGCGCTGTGCACTGGCAACTATCGTACCCGAGTTGTATCCCTCAGTTAAAGAGATGAGGACGGCCGCATCTGTCGCATACACTCATTAGGTGGGGACCCCAACCCTGGAAAGTAGCTAGTGTGACACTCAGCTGGGCACCCCTGGGGGAACTGCTCTGACAGCAGCACGAGACGACTCAGCCTCACTGTGCATCATCTAAAGTAACGTGCACAGGAAACCGCCAGCAATCTTTCCCATCAATCAAATGAAGCAAAACTGCCTTCTGCCGGGGGATCCAGTTACGTGGGGCAAGAGTTACCAAATAAAAGCCAGTTGACCGTCAGACACTCACCAGCACGCACCCTCACACACAGGGAACAGGAGAACACTGTCAGAGGAAAAAACAGGAACTTGGACTACAGTACTAAGAATAGGTCACAAACAAGTTCAGACCTGCTGGATTATACCAGCTTTAAAACCACAGGGTGTGAAGTGGGGGGAAACCATTCTATCCTGAAAAGTTTGCAGGCTGCCACCAATTCTCATTAGGTAGCCTCATGTGCTAGAAAACGAGTCAGTCAGCAGGTAACTTTTGGAAAGGACAGGGTGGTGCGGGGAAAACCCAGTGTGCAACCTACACATGGATTGAACCCACAGGAGTCAATGGGATACCACTGAACTGAACCCGAGACAGCCAATATTAAGAAATATAAAATGAGACTTTCCCTTTTAGGGGCATGCAGGGGTCAAACATTTCCAATTTTTTAAAAAGTGAATGACTAAAAGCAAAGCTGCATAAGGATCTGTGCAGGTGTCCATCCTTTGAGTAGCAGAATGAATATTCCAGGAGATTTGCTTGAAGTTCTCTAGGAGGATCTTCAGAGCTTCCTAACAGGGAATGACATCTGATTGCCAGCCCTTGGTGTGTTCTCAAGCCTCCTGGGGAAGAGGCTCTTCCTGAACTAAGCCCCAAGTTGTTCTGAGCTTTCAGGGTGGAAAGGGAACTCCTCAGGGGCAGGATTTCTTCTGTTTAAGTTCATTTACAAGCACGTGTTTCTCATATGCTCAATTTACTTTGGAAAGATTTAGTTCTTGGAGGGAGGGTGGGAAATACAAATGGCTTCAGTAGCTCACATTAATGCAGAGCCCCTCTGTGTTCTGAATCTGTGCTAATCGCCAGCCCATTACATAAAGCTGTTACTGAACAATCCATAGTGTTGCTGCTGCCAGAGCTTGGATTTCTTTGGTCACCAGGTTCAGAAGCCGTTGTCTCAGGAGAAAGCCCACGACTGCCCCCGCTGTCTTAGCAAACCAATGGTGGTTACGGAGAGATCAATGCTTCCTAGTCTATACTAAACGGAAAGTTTCAGGTACTGCAGAACATTCCTAAGATGACCTTTAATCACTATAGAAAATACTGACTCTCGTGCCTTTGCAACAGTAAGAAAAGGGCATAGGTAGATGAGAAATATACCTACCTGGTGCACCGATATGGTGGCTTTAACTAAATTCTCATACTCTGTCACAGGACTGAATGTAGCAATTCTTTCCAGAGAGACGCACTGTGCCTATCTGGCACATGCGGTATTTTCCAGTTACATGAGGATAGGCAAATCCTTCCTCAACGTGACTCAACTCTTTCTACTCAAGTGTGAGCCTCTTGGAGCCTTCGGACAAGGCAAGCCAGTAAGTTTCACAAATGTCAGCCCTGGTCGCCCTCACTTCCCAAAGTCAGAGCCAAGACACTTTGACATCGCTTTTGGTCATTCAGATTCCAGTGATGATACTCTGACGATACCTCTCACAGCGTCGGCTGTACTCTGCGTAAGGTGAACAGGTCTCAGCGTCCATGTAATCCAACAGGACATGCTCCGTCACGCTCACGTTATCCACAAATGGCCACCCTATTGTTATTCTCCTGGAGGGCCTGCAGAACATGGGAACACTGGAATCCCTGATACTCCAGTAGGATCAATAATCCAGTGGACAGCTAGTCCCATTCAAAACAGTAAGTGTGAACAAGGACGGGTTCAAAGAGCTATTGCTATTCACAGGAGGAAGTAGAGGTCTGTACAAGACTGCACTGGAGTTCTTGCTCCTTGCAAAAAACCAAGCACTATTCTCGTGGCACTATCTGAGCCAGTGAGCTACCACACAAGGGCCCTGGCTAAGAGGAATTTTTGTTTCCTTGTTAAGCCTTTTGCACTTGATACCAAGGAACAAACCGTACTATAAACTGAACTGCAAGCTGGGCCAGTGGGAAGACAACTGCAATGCAAACTCCCTTACCATAACTGAGGGGAAGCCTCCATCTGCCCGGTGTTTGACATTGGACTCCTCTCTAGATCTGGCCAAGCACGGGACTCTGATCTTAACCAACTTGTTCTGAATGCTTTTCCTGAGGGCACCATCTTTCATGGATTGGCTTCCAACCTATCCTGTAAGGGACTAGATCTCAGGAAACAGCACTAAAAGGAGTCAGCTTTTGGTGACCCCTTCCATGTTGCTAATACAAAAGACAGGCAACCCTGAGACCGCCCATTTTGAAAAAATTTACATTCATCACACACACAAAAAAAGATCCTCTGAAGTTTTCCAAGGTGTCTGACCTGCTCTATGGGTACTGTAGTGACGGGGTCATTCTTAGACACTCAAAGCCACCACCATATATAGTCTCTGGCCTTCCTACATGCCATTTAGTCTGTCAGTCTAACATGTAGCATGTGACAATAACGAAGAGTAATGGGGCTAACGGGAAAATGGCTCTTTGGTATTTAATCAAAAGAAAGCTATCATAGATGTTATTCCTCTGAAGCTAAGGAGAAGCCTATACAAAATGACAGCTTACTATTCTAGCAAGTCAGTGTTAGACATTTCTCACACCTAGGACTACTGAAGCGGAGATCCTACTCTCCAGGTGAGGGCGGGGAGAGATGAAGGAAGGGGCTCACACTCCAACCTCCACACTAGACAGGAACACCAGTAGCTAGTGGAAAGGGCTTTGTTTTAAACCCCACTTCCATTCTAACTGAGCATTTTGAAGAAACAGCTTTTAAACTGGCAGTGATACCTTCATTCTATGAAACTCTACGACTCTTTAAAAGACATCACTAAGATCTCAAGAAACTATTCAGACTATTAACTAGGCTTCATGCTATAAACATTCTCCTATTCCATGGGCACAGCAGACAGACTTACCAAGTTACCAATAAAGGGCTCAAACTCCCCCCGGCCACAATCTTTAGCAAGGCTGGGGGGGGGAGGTGAGAAAGCTGGGATGGAAAGTTGACATGATTCAGAATGAAAACCCAGGGCAGAAGGAGCTTTATTACAGAAAGCAAAACAGTAACAACTCCACTGTAGACAGCATCTGCAAGAGGTTTTCATTATTTACATCACGTCCAATCCAGTTATTCCCTAAAAAAAATTAAAGAGCAGGACTCCAATGGGTACATTTATGAGGTGGCTGATCTTGAATACACAGTATTAATGAGCTTGTGATACAGTTTTCATCCACCACCAGTAATACCCCACATTTAATTTTCTTAAAAATAGTGTCAAGTGAAACATCCCTGTAGATCTCTTCACAATTTGGTGAATGGCTGCACTATCCCTGTCCATAAACATGCTGTATATATTTCATATATAAAAAATATGCTCGCACTGTAAAATTGCATAATTACTAGAAGAGCCTGCAACTCGTTTCTTTTTTCTTGTTTCCCAAGAAACTCAAGTTTTGGCAAAACTGCGAAGGGACAGAATTTCACCCTGCATTCCGAAAAGTCTGCAAGAATTTAGGTTTGGTTTCTACATAGGTCCTCGTCGTGTCTAGATAAAATCTCAACCTGTGCTATACTGCCGGGTTGAAGGAAGCATGAATGTGTAGAAATGACCTCTGGATTGTTTCTTCATGAAGTGCAATACAAAATGAACTAGAATACGGTATTTTGTTTGCAGCATTCCAGGGAGGTGTTGGGGGGGAAGGGAAGGAGAGGAGACAATGAGCCATTCTGATCCATTCGCCATCAGCATTGTCTTGATGAAAATGCTCCAATAACAAGAGCATCTTCGTGTGGGAATTACCAGGAAAGCCCCCTCAGTCCAGGAGGTTCATGTCACAACTCCGGGAGAGTTCCAGGAGAACTCAGCATGTCTGCTTTTCATAATCCTCACTGTGCATACAAACCAAGGCAACGGTTAACTCAGCTGGACCGAAAGGTTGGGGCAAAAGGAACATGGAACGAAGGTTTAGTTTATACCACAAACGGGGAGCCTGGTTCTTTGGAATGCTGTCACGTAATGCGCTGCAGCTACATCCTTTCTCCCCACCTCGCTCCCTTTCCCACAGAAAAATGGACTGTCAGCCCAGCCAGCACAAGCTCTATAAAACTCCCCGAACACCCCATTAGTGTTTGCTGGGGTGGAAGTGTGTGTTTCATTTGAAAACTCCCCACTTGTTTTATTCTAGTGATAAAATAGACAGAGGACCAGACTGCACAAATAATAATCAACTATGCTCTCCCAAGCCCAAAATCACAGCTAGACTTGTCTCTATGCTCCCCACCCTGAAACCAAAACGGGAAACTGACATTTATTAATTCACTTAAGCCAACCTGCTATCCTGTAGGGAGGGGGAGAAAATGACACCGCCTCCCTTCACAGCCCCCCGCCTGCCACATGAAGATCGTGCACTTTACCATGACAACAGAACTCTGTCTATTCACAACATGCTGAAAGGCGTGGATCGCTGGCTCCCCAGTGTGCCCTCACGATAGCACGCCAAAGAGCTCTCGTGATGCTGCCGGCACCTGCAGGTTTCCCAGCTGTCATCCCCATGCGCCAATCCTCGGGACGGACCTGGCTCCATTCTTGTCTGTCCCTTGGGGGGAAAGGGGAAGGGAAGGGAAGGGAGGATATGACTGCTTACGCTGTTGCATACACATGCAGACATTTTGTCGTCGTTTTTTTCTTTTAAAATGATCAAATTACTGTGAAATCACAACTGGGACAGGCAGCTGTACGAGGTAACTATGGTTCAGTGGTGCTTTTCTTGGTAACTTCCAGCATAACTCAGCCTTGCCTACTTCTGTATCTGGAATATAAAAAGCCGCAAGTTGATGTTCTTGGCTGCCAGCAGTTTGTTACATTCCACAGAGTCGATGATGGGAAGGGGCACGTACTCCGTCTCGTTGTTCTCATTGGTGAAGACGAAATGATAGATCACGGGGTTGATCTTCACGTCGTCGTAGGGCCCTTTGAGAAGCAGGAAGGAACACTCCATCGGGGAGCTGATCTTGCTTTTCAGAATGAGCTGGAAGGAGAGGGTGCGCTTGCAGGACAGGTTGGGGTTGCGTTCGGAGTCGTTGACTCGAGCTTTTAACACCCAGGTCTGGTTCAGCACAGTGAACCTGGGCGTCTCGTAGTACAGGCGCGTGATGAAGTCATCTGTCCGATAGGGGCGGAACTGAACTTCTGCAACAGAACAAGAGGATGGGGGAGAAAACACAGACAGACAATTAACCGGAGCAGCTGGCAGCCTGAACAATCCAGCTCGAGTTACCTGTAGTGACTGTGCAGGACCTTCCCGGACATGGCATAAGGAGGCAATTGGGGCAGGGGGTGACCACGCAAAGCCAGCTAGTGTCAGGAGAAATGGGACTTCTCGGGGAGGAACTCAATGCACTTCAATAGTCAAACAAAAACCGTAAATATAGGAATCACTTTCAAGATGCATAAAATTGAGGGAAGGGGAAGGGAGGGGGAAAATAAAATACAAACAAGGTTAATCAAATCAACTGAATACACCACCTTATAAACATAGGTTTATATGCGTTGGACTATCTCATCTAGTACACCCTCTCTGACAACGTCCAGCATCAGATGTTTGCGAGGAAGGCTGAAGAAACCCCATTGGGACACTTAATCCCCATTCTGTGAAGAGTTAAGGTGTGGAGGCATGAGGGTTTGTATCACATATATAGTTGCATATTTAGCATAACTGTGAATGTTCGGAGTATCAGCGTCTAATCCTTTTTTCTTAATTCTTTGCCTCAGTACTATCTTGCAGCAGAGTCTCACAAGTCACCTGTTTTGTTGTGCAAAGAAGTATTCCCTCAATCAGTTTCAATTTGCTGTCACAAGGTAAAGGACAAACTTAGCTTGTGGTGAGTGCGTGGTGCACATAGTACACAATTATACCTGGTCAGATGCCTAAGCAGGTCTGACCGACATGAATCTGGTTATGAACCACGCCATCAAGAATGGCGAGACGAATGGGCTCTTTCCACTTGTCTGGAGAAATCCATTGTGATCTACTGATGAAGATTGAGTTGAGGGAACGGGCAATAAGAGTGCAGTGAGGTCAGTGTTGTGGGCAGCTGTAGCTGATCCTAGGTATAAGCTCTTGGGGGTGCCAACACTGAGGTATGGAGTGCACAAAAACAAGCACCACACGCAGACAGGATACAGTTCAGATAACAGAACACATTTTATTGGGGGTATGCATACAAATCTGTAATCAAGGTAAAGAGGCACAGTTATGCATCACCACAGTGCAAAACCAGAGAACACGGCATGTGAAACAGACCTTCAGGTTTCAACTAAGGTACAGAAAATCCCAGGTTCAGATACATAAAGAAACGTAACAGTACATTGGGTAGAGATGGTCCAAATGCACTATCAAATCTGAAATCCAGCCAAATCTTTCAAGGCACAGTCCACCATCAGTCCATTAACCCCTTGGGTAGCAGAGTCCATAGCACAGAGAGTTTGGCAACTCTATGACACTTCAGAACAAGCACACAGTTTCAGTGTTTTAAGTCTTTGCTATACAAGCCATGGAACCTCACAGCATAGCTACAAGTACAACGACCTTTGGGTGCGTTTCATACATGTTACATATTCTTCAGTGTTTCCAGAAGAGTTAGGAAAGCACAGCAGGCAACACCTGGACAAAGGAGGTGATCGGTTATTCAGCTACACAGCATTTGTAACTCAGTGCTTTGACGTACGCCATCTTTTTACTACAGCCTCCTACAATAACAAAGCTCAGAGTCCAGCTGTATCTCCAGAGATCAAGAAGGAGATGTGCGTTAGCAGTAATCTACTCAGAGAAGACAACGTTTCCTAGGTAGTAACTGCTTTGGGTGTGGGGGTGCAGCATCTTAATTGCATCTCCAGTGCCACAGAGAGCTGCTGTGCAATACTCTGCAGCACAGAATGCTACTGCTTCGCCCCGCTCCCAAGGGTGCCCCACTGAACTAACTTAACCGACAAGGCTGAGCCCCAAAAGCAGAAGCAGGGCAACGCTTAGGCCATCTCAGTATCTAGGCAACGCTGGTTTGACTCGGTCTTGTTCAAAGTGTAGAGACTACCATGCTTCGCCATGGAACTTGGCTCCCTCTCTCAGCACCAGCTACTTACGCGTGTCCGTTGGCAGCAATGGGAACAGCCGGAATTTGGGCCAGGCAGATCAGCTAATAAGACTGGTCCATTTTTCATGGCCTGAACTCCCAGCACAATCCATTCGTCACACAGCGGCCTAGATCACTTCCACTGAGGACTCAACTTCAGGTTTAAAAAGCGAAGTGATCAAGGCAACAGGATCATAGACTGGCTGTAAACGCAATGGAAAAAATCACCTTTCTACCTCAAGTGGGACAGGCAAGCAGACCTTGAACAGTATTGGGCTATCACGAGCATCTGCCTGCAGCTCCCTTCCGGAACAGCAGAGCATCCATTGCTCCTCACACTGGAGGAGGAAGGCCGGCCAGAATCAGGAGACCTTCCCTCTAAAATATTTATGGCGAGGGAAATGTGTTTTCCCCACCCATGCCCTTCCCCACCCAGCAAATCCATATCCTCTTCACAGTTTCTCTTCCATATTATTTGCTTCCAAGTACCTCAAGCAGAAAAATCTTAAACAGCAATTCTCAGGCCCTGACTTTAGACTGACCTGCTTCCCTGCATGTTTTATTGCACTGTTTATTAGTTGATTCAAAGTTCATTTGTATCCCTCTTTTCCCCAGCCCGCCCCGAGGAGTTACCACTTGAGGCAGCCAATAGATAGCTTTGCACTTGGGTTTTTCTTTACCCAAAGGAAAAGCGAAAAAGGGGGTACTCAAGTCTGAGAAACGGCAATGTGGGATTACTGAGAGCACTCTCCAGAAGATTAATACAAAACAAACAGCACAGAGACCCCGGAAAAGATAAATTAAGCTTTCTGAATAGCTCACCAAGTGTGTGACCCTACAACAGGAACCAGAATGGAATGTGAGGAGCTGTCGTTCCCGTTCAGTGGAAACGGGAGGCCTATCACGTAGGGTCAATGTGTGGGGGCGTGTCATTTCAGGGATTGCATGTGAAGTTATTAATACATTGGACTCCAGTTGGAAGATGTATCAGATGACAGACAAGGATTCTGTTAGCTGAATGGTGCCAAATTTCATTTTCACTTGCAGTAAAACAAAGAAAACATCACAGGCAACACAGTTTTTAAATTCTTATTACTCTGGTCTTGTCCATCAATCCAGTGGATGTAACTACAGCACCTTACCTGCAGCTAGGAAGGGGTCTTCCTCCACGTTCGACACAAGTATCGCTCAGTGGACTAGCCATCAAGGGAAGCAGCTCCGTAAGAACTGAGGTCAGCTCCTGCCCAGAGCCTGAGCATATAAACCTCTGAAAGGTCCAGTCTTCACCAGTCCAAGGCTCGGAAATCCTGCATCAAAATCCCACCTGATGCCAGGACAATGAAATCTGCTGCTGCTGCTGAGGCAACACTTAAGGTTTCATACCACCCCTCCATCTCTGCCCATCACCGAGCAGGGAACACAGACACGAGCTAACCCAACTGCCAAGCAGACAGGGAAGGCTTCTCGGAGAGCACTACTGGGACAGACGCATTGCAGTTACTGGCTGCTCAGCAAAGACCAGCTCTTCTGCTCTACACACTGGCACTGTGCATCACATAAGAAAAACAGGCTTCATCAGTACGCAGATGACATTAGTGCCAAAAGGAACACACTGAAAATATCGTGAGGAGGCTGGTTTTGCCCAAGAGCCTGTCTGAGTGATTACCTGTATAGCCAATCTTCTCGAAGCTGAGCAGGCTGAAGATGCTGTTATACAGCTGCATTTCTTTTTTATGGGTTTGGTCCATTTCATCCAGAATCTCCATCAGTTCATTCCCAGTCTTTGTGGGGTGAGTGCACTCCGCTTCATGCACCGTCAGCTCATGGTACGGACCCTGCCAAGGGCACCCAATCCGCTTGTATTTGCACTGAGTTACCCTGTGACGAAGAAAGCACAAACAGGAGTACTTGTCTGGTCTGTAGACAGACGCTGCACCATGGAGTGAGATGCACTGAAGGCAAATGACACTTCATGTCTGAGAAGACTTATCGTCTGCTCAGAATAGAGCCTCACAAAGCAAACCCGACCAACCTGGCAGAAGAGTGGCTACCTCACACATTACCAGCATTCATCACTAAGCCTCTGGACCTCAGCATCCCAGAAACTGCACCCCTGCCAAAGAGGCCTAGGCTTTTGCAAGCTAGCATGTTTGGCTGCAGTCATTCATGCTCAAACTAAACCACTGGCCACAGCAATGGTGTTCGTAATCCTAATCTGGGGTGGCATTTTAGAGTGCGTGTGCTGATACAGTACCTGGCACTGGGCCGTCTCACCAGCATTTATTTAGCATCTGTCATTTTATGAGATGCCTGTTTGCAGGGATCTCTTCACCCACCACTGAAATGCAACAACCCATAGGGTGTAATAAGGTAGCAAGTATCCTAGGCCAGCGAGGCTCCCTTTTAAAAGCACTTGTGTAAAGTACAGAACATACAACTGAAGTGACAGGAGGTGCCTTTCAGACTGAATTTGAAAAGATGTCAGGGCTAACAACCTTTCTACCGCAACAAGAGCGATGGATTCTCAGTGACCATGTGTGGTCTGGATTTTAAAATGAAAAAGTCTGTAGTGCCGTGCTGGGGCATAACCTCCGTAAGGGTCATGGGAATGGTGCCATTTTGCCTAGTGAGACAAGCACACAGCTTCCTGTGAGGGGCCTCCCAGCTAAACCCTGATACACTCAGCCCTGGCTGGTTTACTGGATTCACTTGGTCGCAGCACTAGATAGTACAGCTGCAGCCCTCATGTGCACATGCAGTATAGTAAGTCTGTATTCCCAACAGCGCTGTGTAACTGGCCCTTCTGCATCCACTGACAGACTGCGGTCTAGCCCATGCTCTCTGGGCTAGTGGAGTCCGTCTGAAAGATGCATCCTGCAGGCTTTTGGCTGCTCAGAACGTCACAAGGTCAGGAAGTGAGGGAGGATGCACGCAATAGGCTGGGACAACACGCTGCTTCTGGCAGCATATCGCTGGGAAGGCCAAGAGATAAAGCGTTGAAAGCAAGCGTGCAAATTTCTTTGCTCTTAACACTGCTTTACAACTCTACTGAAGTAAGTAAACCAACTTGCGGCCAAGCCAGCCACAAGAAGCTTCACTTTCATGTTTTACCGTGTGTGACCTGTGGCCAGACCACCTGACAAACAACAAACATTAGAAGAAGGCACTCGCTAAGGTGTTGTACTGCATCCCCCGCTATTCCAACCCCACATCCTCGGGCCCTTGCACACTGTCCCTTGTTTTAGATTCTCAACGATGGCACTCTTACAGCATCTCTTCTGAAGACTATTCTGCTGCCTAAAACATCTCACTGTTGGGATATCATCGTTCTGTGTATTTCTCAAGTTTAATCTCATGTTACTTGCTGCCCATGTTCCTAGTCAATCTGCCTCTCAATTTTATCGTCCTCCCTGGGATTTTGTAACATCAATTTAGGACAAATTAAATTCAACGTGTTTTATCCCACTTTATCCTTAAGGACGATGCTCTATAAATCTGGAGTAAACGCCGCTCTTTGTGGCAAAGAAATACTCATCCCCACCCGGCCCTGACCCAAGACGCCTTTCACTGAAGAGTACAGCAACTGGGAAGCAAGTGAGAAATCTCAAACCAGCATCAGCTGTAAACAACGGACAGTCCAGCTACCCTCTGGCCAGCGCTACAGCAGTGCCCACTGATCAGGAAGATGCAATTCTTGCTGGTTTACCAGCTTTGGAAGGCTATTTTACAGCAGAAAACAAACCCACCATTGGCCAGATGGTTCTTTCCTCCTGATGCTTTTACACTGGTCATTCTAGGGCAGTGGTCCTCAGACCCTTTTGGTCCCACCTCCCCTTACCCAGCCCTCACCTCCACAGGAGCCAGGGCCAGGAGCATGATCAGAGCTTCGGTTGGGAGCTGCATCTGGGCAGGGCTGTGGTTGGGGCTGGAGCTGTGGCTGGGGGGGGCAGAGCCGGGCTGGGTGGTGGTCCCTCCCCTCTCCCTGTGGGGGCTGATCTGGGCCCCGCCACCTCAAACGTTCCTCCATGCCCCTCTAGGGGGGGGTTGCACCCCCCAGTTTGGGGACCACTGCTCTAGGGGTTACTCTGTTCCCTTTAAGTATTGCAGAAGACCAATGCAATCAGTTAGTGGGGGTGTTATGAATCTGCCCGTGCTAGTGTGCATTGGGAAGGTTAGGACAAGGCAGAGAGCTGTCTTGACTGGTTGCGCAGAGGTTTGCTTGATGCCCTACGTTCCTGCAGTGGGAGTCAGTTCCTCTTGCCTGACAAACCCAACTGCCTCGCATTAGCTGCTAAACTCCCTTTGCAGGTAGTCTTGGTTGCTGGTGCTTGGAACCACAGTTCAGAAGCACCACAAAACATTCACACTTCAGCTAACCAAGGTATTTTAAACTACACTTCTCTTCGCGTTGTCTGTCTGCCTTCAGAGAGCGCCGTCTGAGTAGCAGCCACTAAAACCTGACCCCGCGGTGAAGACCACAATGAGTGAAGGTGGGTTGACTGCAGGGGTTATAAAAGCATCTCATGCCTCACTGAACGGAAGGTCAGACTGTTTACCTGTCCTGGCACTCCTCTTTCTGGTGTCTTTCCAGAAGGGAGCGGGGAAACTGCCGCGTGCAGAAGCCACACTCGGATGGCAGCTCACTCACTGCTTTTTCCACAGCCAGGTTTCGGCAGCATAGGGTCTTACTGATCTCACAACGGCAATTGGGGCATGTGGCCTGCTCCTCCTTCAGCCGGGCATCTGCTAGTAGGTGGATAAAACAGCCAGCGCACATCAAGTGACCATTAGTACACTGTGAAGAAGGAAAGGGAAATGAAGCTTCAAAGACCTTGTGGGAACACATGTACCAGAGGATTAGTTTGCTCCTCTACCATGCTTACACTCTAGTCTCCCATCTATTTTGGTTTTAAACATATATATTGCAGTTCTCTGGTTCACTGACATGATAGACCAAAAAGCAATACAAGAATTTATTTTAAATGCATGAATACACTAAAGGTGTCAGTAAACTAGAAATAGACCAGTCCCTTTACATCAGCATTGCAAAATTTAATCTTTAAATAAAACACAGGAATCTGATTTCTTCCACTGCACTGTTGAGGGAGACAGAGAAACAGCAATTCCCTGCTGTCAGTTACCATCATGAGTAATAAGAGATGGGAGCCCATACTGCAAACTTGTCAAAATGCTTCCACACTGCTCAGAACAACCCTGGATGCTATCCTGGGCAAAGTTCAGAAACTAGAGAGTCAACTTCTGACTCATCAGAACCTGGGCTTCAGACCGGCAATGCAGAAGGGGAATGAATGATGCTAACCAACATGAATGTCTGACTTGGTGGTGCTATTCTCTTAGTTCTCCCTATCTGTTTGAAGACAAAGGATAGCACTCAAGGGCTTAAATGCAAGCCTGGATTTTTCCCCTGCTCTGTCAGCCAGATAAGCCTGGCAGAAAGAGTTCTTGCTTTCACTTTGGTTAAACATAAATGGAGTTAAGATTTAAACTGATGGCTCAGCTTCAAACATGGAACAAACAAATGAGTAGCCAAAGAAGAAACACGCGGACAAAGGCATATGGCACCCAGGAACAGTCAACCTAACAGTGCCATTTTTACTGGCATTATTCTCTTAGCTCCAGAACCGAAAACAAATGGTACTTCCATCCTTCCTTCGAGTGAAAGATCACTTTGGGAACAGCCTTGTGGGGGACACCCCCATGTTGAAGAAGGCATGCGCTCTCCTACAACACAGCAAAAGGAATGTGTACTGTATCTCATTTCAGAGCAGACATTTTACTCTTCCTTTACTCAAACACAGACTGAATGGAATCCAGGCATAGGTCATTCCCAGCCTCACTTTTGTATCACATGCTTAACTAGCAGCCATTTCTAAGCTGGACAAAACTGCACTCCTGCCGACTCTCGAGTTTCATTTCGCACACTTTTCAATATGCTGGAGCCCGACCACACCAGGAGACAACCATTCTCAGCATTCGTTCAGTTAACAAATGGTTTCCTTGGACTGGTGATGAAGAAAATTTAACTGCTAGTGAAGACAGGATGAAACTGGTTTTCGCACCTTTACAAAAAGTGTTTTTGAAAATAAAGTTTCTTGCATCAGAGACAACCCAGAGAGCTTCCGATAAAGGTGCTGAAAATAGTTGTCTTCTTCCCATGTTAACAGGAAAGTGCACTGCAACAGTTACTATACAAAACACACATCGCACCTGAAGAATAGTGGTCCTTACCTCAGAAATAAAACCCTAAAGGCCTCCACCCCTTGAGCCAAGGAGAAGTCCTGAGCCTCTTATCCTCCAGGGGTGATGGCAACATCTCAAAAGCAGTACTCCCACTACCACAGAGCACCTGATTGTGCAATCCCACATGCTGGGAGGACGAGTCTTCCTAACCCCATCTGGCGATGAACTTACGCCCTAAATATGAGAGCTGGATAGCTGCCTTGTTCTATTCAGATCAGGCCCGATTTCCACCGGCGTGTCCTACAATGCCCACAAAGAGCACTTCAATTACAACAAAACAACTGAAAGCAAATTGTATGTTATCACATTAGCTGCTCAAGGTGAAGCATGGGGAAGCCGAGCTTTCCACTCATGCTGCAGCATTTGGAGAGTGAGAACACGTTGGTTAGCACATTCCAACCAACACATGTACCACACCTTCTAGCCTTGTCCAGTAAAGACAGCCTACCCAAAGGAAGCCTGTGTTGCAACTCCACTTACTCAGTCTTTGAAGAGAGCAGTTTCGAAATGTTTACAAGTCTCTAAATACTGGGATGATTTAGCTGAGGTTGGTCTTGCTTTGAGCAGGGGGTTGGACTAGATACTGCCTGAGGTCCCTTCCAATCCTAGTCTTCTATGATTGTTCTGTCGCAGCAAATCCAATTGGCTATTTCATCTTTACCAGGGTATTCTGGAAATCAAACAGGTGCTTTGTATTTTATATGGGAAAGCTGTAGTAGAAGAGGGTGCTTAAGAGCGTATAATTAATTTGATCCATTTTTGGACAAATATCACCAGCAGGGTTTCCCACAGCAATACCCACACTGCCACTTCGCTGTCCTTTGCTAGAGATCTGAATTTCAGGCAGAATCACAAGACTGAAATGAACACTAGCAAAAAGATGAGCAGGAACAAATAAAGACAGCACCTTGCTAAGAGACAAGTAAAAAAACATGGTCACCCTTAAACAGATGGGGGTCCCTCTGGGCCATTCTCTGGCTCTGAAAGTCAAATAGCCATAGGTGGTCAATATTCATCAAACAATAAAGCACCAGCAGTCCCTTTAGGCAGGCTCTAGGATTCCTCAGCCAGTTGTATATTTGGCTAGAGATTATAACATGCTTCAGTCCATAACTGGACTTTTATTTGCTAGTTCCTGCTGGCTCTTTCCTTCCTCTTTGCCTTACATGTAAAAGCTTACTTGTAAAAAATGAAGTTTGACAAAACCCAAGACAATTAAAGAGACTCAGGCCTCTCCCATGCAGAAGAAAGGCAGAAGAGGGAATAACATCATTGCCTCTAGCCAGGGGTCCATCGTATTCCACCCTGGCCACTGAAATTTAGCGAAATTTTATTAGTGCAAGTCCTTGTGTAAAATTCCTCAGACTAGCAGAGTCATGTTCAATTGACCCCTGGCTAGTACTCGGGAGATTAAAAGCTCTGGCGGAGAGAGCTATCCTGTAAAGAAGTTAAATGGAAGAGCGACTACAAAGCGACTATTCATCATTGTATAAACACACTATAGAAAAAAACAGAATCCAGCGAGTCAGAAGATGTTGCACTAGTAGCAAGATTGCCTCAGTCCTCACACTACTGGACAGCTGCCATGTTACAATTTTCTGTTTGCCTTCATGAATCCAATTTCCTTAAAGAGGTTTACCCTACTTGCCAAGTTGTTTTAGGCAGGCCTCAAGCACACAGTAGTATGCTCGGAAGGGTGTCAAGCAGTCTCCAGTCTCACCCATTACTTACATGACAGGCACCTAGCGGCTCAAGAGAGACCAGGGCCTCAGTGTGCCAGGCACTGCACTGACAAAACAAAAGACTGTCCCTAATCAAAATAAACAAGACCGATGGGGAGTCAAAAATGGGGTATAACTTACAAGCAAAGGGAACGAAGTGACAGTTAAACGGCATGTTAGTGCCACGGTTTATTTTTATTTAAAAATGAGTGGGCTTAGTTTACTTTCCTTTATTTTTATTGATCACAGTATCACAAGGGGGCTGGGAAAGGAGGGAAGCTAAAAGGAAAACACACAAAGGCAGGAAGAGTGGACAGGATGGAGGGGACTCACGGCGGGCAAGGGAAATGAGAACGAAATGAAGAGACTGCCTGGGAGCAGGTCAGAGTAAGCGGCCCATCAGCAGAAGGGAAAGACTGTCCAAGGAGAACTTTATACTCCTTTGGGTAAGCACTACAGTTAAGAGACCCTGGAGCACACACAGTTGCTCATACAACCAGCTGACACAGCCCTGATTCAACCCCCCCTCCCTCAATCAGGTTGGAAACTTGCCAGTCAAAGGTCACAAAAGACAGAACTGGTTTCTCCCATGATGTGAGAGACCTGACTGCATTCCTGGCCAGGCTGTTGGTGCTTTGTAGTTTAATTGCATCTGGCAGCCAATTCCACCCTTCCCTGCACCCCACTGCAGAGTCTAGGGAGGAGAGAATGACTCCCAAGTACAGTAATCAGTTGGGGAGGAGGGGAAGAAGCCTGTTTTAACAAACATGTAAATAATCAGATTACCCGTAGCATTGTGAGCCTTGCATAGCCTGATAGCCTATTGCCTGAGTTCTTGCCCAGAAGTGGGTTAAAGCCCATGAAAGCTTATGCCTGCAAAAAATAAATTTGTTAGTCTTTGAAGTGCTACAGAACTCTCGTTGTTTTTGCCCAGAAGTAGTTTCGTTGTGGTATCAACAATTTAAAATTCACTAGTCTCAGTGAGTTTCAATGTGCAGCTGCCTCCCTTATCAGGAAAATATTAATGCAGGGCAACAATAGCACAATCAAACAGACAGTTATTACCATGCAGTTTCATTCCCCAGACTCATTTAAAACCGTCAACAATGAAGCGTAGCTTACGTTCTGCTTAGCCACTCCACCCACCCACTCAGCAAAGCCTTCCAATTTCCAGTAACAAGGGCATTTTTCAAACTGCCCCATCCTGTGTTTTGCACTATTGCACTTAGAAAGATGAGTGACCCAATTGATGACACTGACTGACCAAATACTAAATCCAAGTTTGTCTGACTGTGGCCCATGTTCCAAATCTAGAGTATATGTACACTCAAATGAGGGCTCTCCTCTGATTGTCAGCATGACCACCACCAAGTCATAACGTTTCTATGCTACGTTCTATGCTACGTTTTTTCACGGCCACATCACATTGACGGCTGATAGTCATAGATATGTCTAACACGAACTAGAAAAGGACCATAATAAACTTCAGAGAAAGCTAACCAAGCTAGGCGAATGCACAACATAACAGGAAACAAAATTCAATATTAATAAATGCAAAGCACACTGGAAGAAAAAACCAAACCAATCACACACCTCAACAGGATTCTCATCTAAATTATCAGCTCAGGAAAGGAACCTGAGCATCAGTGTAGATAACTCAAGGAAGAATTGAGCTCAAAAAAGAAAACAAGATACAAGCGTGCACAAAGAGTGGGATTGTGTGTAATACCGATAACATTAGAATGCCTTTATATAAATTAACGGTGAAGCCTCATCAGGATACTTGGTGCACCCCCTCTCAGGAAGGATATTGCACAGCTGGCAGAAGTTCAGAGAAGAGCAAAAAGACCGTTCAAAGAGCTGGAAAATCTCTCTTCTGAAGAGCAATTGTTACCTCAGAAAGGAGATGAATAAGAGCGGACCTGATAAAAGAATATAAATGAGTGGTCTAAAGAAGGTAGATCGGGAGCTTCTGTTCTCTATCTCAAACACAAGAAAAAGGGAACATTCAATGAAATTTTAAAAGGTGGGAAATTCAAAACCCAGAATAGAAAATCCTTTTTTTCACACAATGTGTAATTAGAGTGTGGAACTCATAGCCACAAGAAGTCACTGAGGCCAAGAAGTTAGCAAGATTCAAGAAGGGACTGGACGATTATATACATAACACAAGTCTCCAGAGTAATAAAAGTAATAAGTACAAATTTTGGAAAGATTAAAATTCGTTCTTAAACTGATCTATAACTATTAGGGATTAGGACAAAACCTAATCCGAAGGAGCAAGTTATCCCACACCTGCCTTATGGGAAGTTTCTTGCTCCTTCCTCTGAAGCAGTGCTTCTGGTGCATGCGTACCCCTGGAGGTACACAGAGGGTTTCCAGGAGGTACCTCAATTCAGCTAGATGTTTGCCTGGTTTTACAACAGGCTACATAAAAAGCACTAGCAAAGTCAGTACAAACTAAAATTTCATACAGACAATGACTTGTTTATACAGCTCTATATACTATACACTGAAATGTAAGTACAATATTATATTCCAATTAATTTACTTTATAATTATAGGGTATACATGAGAAAGTAAGCGTTGTTTCAGTAATAGGGGGCTGCGACACCTGTATTTTTATGTCTGATTCCGTAAGCAAGTACTTTTTAAGTGAGGTGAAACATGGGGTATGCAAGAAAACCAGACTCCTAAAAGGATTACAGAAGTTTGGAAAGGTTCAGAGCCACTATTCTGGATCATCATCTAATACTAGCCACTGCCACAGATATATACTGGACTAGATGACCTTAGGTCTGATGCAGTCTAGCAATTCCTACGTTCCTAAAAAGGTGACCCTGTCCAGCCTTTACTCTCATCAGAGAGAAAAACACAACACTATTTTTGCAAGCCGCTTTTGGGTTCACCAATACAGGAAAACGCATTTCACCAATCTCTGCAGCTCCACTATGGTCAAAGACAGGATTGTGTAACCTAATACAGCTTCCTGCTTTCATTAAAAGCAGTATAGCATAATGCCCAATCATCTTTAATATAACCGCTCACGTGATCTTCTCAGTGAATGGAGTTTGAGTGGAAAGAGTGATGCTGTTACTCTCAGCCACTAGTAATTCGATACTATTCACAGACTGAGAACCAGGATACCACTCCATGCTGTGTTGCTCTAGCTGGCATTGCTATGGCATCATTCCTGTCTGCGACTTCCCACTAACAGTTGTCAGGAAACAAAGACAAAGCATCTGAGCCTGAGGAAGATAATAGATCCCCAAGAGAAGAACCCTACAAAGATATCTGAACTCTGCCACACAAACATTGAACACATGGAGAAGGATCAAAGACAGAAAATAACTTTAGGAATATGGCAAATGCTTGGAGTAAGAACCCTTCTGGGCCAAGCAGTGGATCCAATAAAAACAGAGAGAAGCCAGCTATCCCTCCTCAAACCGAGCCCTGACAAGCAGTAGATTACATGATTCACTCAGACCCACTCCAACAAGAATAAAGCACAAAGACTACCCCCAACCCCATCCAACAGGGTTTTCTGTACCACTTACATACACAGCAATAGGCACTGTGCAAAACGTTTTCTAGATATTTGTAGCTATGCCGCACAAACTGTTGGCTTCAATTTCTGCAACAGGCTGCTGGGAGAGATCTAATGATCCATATACATGGTAAGAGGAGTCAAAGTTTGAGGTGCGGTTTGTGGAAATGAGAGCCCCTATGGAAGTAAGCCTAGCTCTGGTAGAGCAGTCTCTGCAGCAGGACTTCAAGGTATGGAACTCTTTGCCAGGAGAGACAAGACAGAGCCCAAACCTGACTGTTTAGGACAAGAGCTGAAGACACCTTTCTGAAAAGCCTCCAATCCCAGGAAGGGTGTGTGCCAAAGCAGGAGCTCAGATAGCATGGTGAGCAGATGCCATACCATCTCAGAATTTAGAAACTGCCGCACCACTGAAATGCACACTATTCAGAAGCAACAGGGGTTACGACAAGTGTGTCTACAAACTTACTTAACTCTAAAACTTGCATTCCAAGGGGATAAGCACTTTCCACAATCTCCAGACACCCACATCCAGTCTTCCTAGGTAGGAGTGTGACAGAAAAGCTGCAGAAACAGGAAGACTTCAGACAAGCAAGGGAAAGCTAATAAGCAATCTATTTGCCAAGTCATTCAGTCTTGATATTCATTGAAATTTGAGTCTGACAAAGCACTTCCCATTGATCACTGAAGTTGTTAGGCTGGCGTACATGGACCATTGGAAAGCTTGGCTAACACTGGATTGTTTCAGGACAAAAGCTCTAGCTATGAACTCAGAAAAGAAGAGCTGCTTTAGATTTCACACCTGCAGACTATCCTCACACTGTGCTCACATCAGCTGATCAAAAATCAGGGGAGCTCCAGGAGAAAGCATAAAACTTGTGAGACTTTGATGTTCCTCTTAATCCCAGCACGCAGCATACTTTTCATTCACTCCGCACCAACAGCTCTGACAGAACAGTGTCAAGAGCCCAAGGCAGGCTCTCCAGTGATAAGTCCAAGATATTGGGAATTGCAGAACTTAAGGGAGCTCAAAAATCACAAGGAGTTGGGAAATT
This sequence comes from Mesoclemmys tuberculata, assembly GCA_007922155.1. Classification (NCBI taxonomy): domain Eukaryota; kingdom Metazoa; phylum Chordata; order Testudines; family Chelidae; genus Mesoclemmys; species Mesoclemmys tuberculata. Next base: position 16,714,126 of record ML675632.1, on the reverse strand, counting down.
CTCAAAGGACCAATCTTTATTGGAACGAAGCAGAACACCTGCCAACCAAGGGTGCTGCTCTGCAGAAGGGCCACTGCCACAAGGCCCTGATGAAAGTTTCCAGAAAGCCTGGAAAGCTTCAGCAAACCTCAGAAAAAGTCTGACTGTTTTTTAAGTTGTGGGAAAGGCAAGTCCACAGAAGCTCAGTGACCTAGCCCTATTCATTGCACAGTGCAGCATGGAAAGAAACTACTGTAAACAGAGTCAGCAGCAACCCAATTTATAGTAACGGAGCCACAGGACAGGGAGGGGTAGACAACCACTTCGAGTCAAACACAACCACAGCCCCATGAATAACGTGTTTACGTGGCTAGAAAAATAGCCACATCACTCCTCCACTCCCCTTGTAAATACATGCCGCCTAACTACTACAGGACCTAAGCTTCTACTTTTGTAAGAGATCCCCTAGTCCTTTTGCTTGGGGAAACAAGCCCTGGAATGTAAACCAGATTTAAACTCACATTATGCCCAGATGGGTCTGCAGACAGCCTAGACCAGCTGTAACAAAGGGCATGTGTTAGCACCAAATCCTGCATTAACACTGTTAGAGAGCTTTAGAATAAACATCAGCCTAACACGCTATTCATTGCTAAATACAGTGACGGGCAAGGGCTAGTTACCGGCAACAGTTACCAGAGGAATGAGGAACAAGCCTCCCCACTCCTCACCACATTTAAAGTCACCCCTACCCTTACCCGAAAAAGCAAGGGAAACAGATACCTTGTAGTGCTGATAAACAGCAGCATGAAAACCATCAAAACCCTACTGTGTTCCAACCGCCCCAAACAGACACCTACCTCCCTCACTTCTGGATACTACAGCCAGAGATATACCCCACCACTGACACCTATTGGGCAGCAGCGGGCTCTCAAAGCTCCCAGCTTCCTCCCTTCCCCAGAGTTTTTGCAATTACTGAAAATGAGCACGTGGAGCAAAATACATTTGTTATGTTTGCACCAGGGACGCTGCACTGAACTGGCAGTAGGGCCACGGGTCCTGGCCTTCTGCTGCACAAGTTAGACTGACCGGGCTGTGAAGGACATATGGCCTCCAATGTGATTTACTGCAGAAATAAATAGTTCCGTTCACTCCTTGACAAGAGTCCAACCAGAACTGCTACACTAGCCTTCTGTGGGAGGCTGCTACACGGCCTTACACAGCAGGCATCTATGGCCAAAGACCCAGGACCAGAGCAAATTGGTGTGCAAGCAGCAGTCAGGAAACTTGGCCCTGCTAGAGCAATGTCTGGGACGGTTAGAGAAGCTGAGGAGAGTTAGGCAACATGCCCCACTGCATTTCAATGGGAGTTGGTGCCTAACACCCCTCGGGGGAGGGGATACCTGGCCAATGCAGTTATTTGAAGGGGGTAACTACTGGAAGCAGGAGAGAGGTGCTAGCGGTGATAAACTCCCAGCAGATCCTGGGTGTCTTACGAGAGTTATTTGGAGAACTGCCTGACAGGTGCATCGTGCAATGCACTGCAAAGGGTCATCTACACTGCTCTCGCCAGAGTTCAAGTCCCTGCCATGTCCCCCAGCCCACTGTCCAGATCTACATCAGCTGGACTATTGCCCCTGCCCTCCAGTTGGGAAACTTCTAAAGCAGCAGCAGCAGCAGCAAGAGTGCAGAGACCATCTGGCCGCCAGAAAGAGAGAAGCACCACAGAGTTCATCACAGCTGGCATGCACCCACCATCTCCAACACAGGTGATGTGCACCTGTCCTTTGGGGGGGGGGAGAAGGGGGGAAGTGAGGCTCACCAGGTGCAACGCTGATTTCGGGTCCAGGCGGTAAGATGTGGAACAGTGGGCTAAGGGGTTTAGGAGCAGCAATGAGGACAATGGCTGCACACATTCAGAACAAAGAAGCAAATACACCTGGCCCAATGGCAGAGCAGCCACGATGACAAGAGCTCCCTACCCCCTGAGAAGAGCGGAGATTGCGCCATGAAAACTGGCTAGCTGCTGGCCAGCTCCTCTGCGTACAGCCAGAATAGCAAACGCTGTGTCGGAGTCATGCAGGGCAGCACCCATGCTGCTGAAAGGGTGTGTGATCAAGGTGGCTGCTTCGCCAGAGTCAGCGCTGGAAGCCAGGAGTGTCACCCCACCCAGAAGTTTATTAACAGTAAAAAGATGCTAAACTTTCAAGTGCAGGCAAAAGACAACTGTTCTCACTGTGCAGGGAGGGCATTTCTGTTAGCCCGCTGCTTGGTGACTTCACCCCAGGACATTTAATCACAGCCCCTCCACTGTGTGCTCAGCCAATGGAGGTAGCGGGAGCTTGCAGGCAAGAGAGCAGGAGAAGATGCCACTGTGGATCAGCAGCAGGTCCACACCTAATGCAGCAACATTCACACACGCCTGTAACACTTACATAACAAGCAGCCATGTTTAGTGACGAGGGGAGTAGCCCCGCAGCTGGACTGGCATTAACCAGGCCACATACAGCCACCTGTCATGCTGTTCACACAGACTGCCCGTTAGAACACACTTTTAAACATATGAGGGAGTGGAGTACACAAGTGGGACGTGAGTAACTTCAGCACAGTTTATTCCCTGGGAAGACGGAGCTGGGTGTTTGTAAGTATTGAGCAGCCTTTATTATTAAATCGTTTCTCTATTTGTATGGGAAAAAGTTAATGCAGGTACTGTAGGTTTCACAGAGGTGGGTTTTATACGGGACTTATTTTCTAGAAGAAGGGCATTTACAGAGGATGGAATTGTAGGTGCAACTGATAGTGAACAGTAAGAGTGATGGGCAAAGTGCATGACAGTTGTTTTCAAGAAAGTTTATTACACAGAAAAAGCTTGCAGGCCAGCCACAGCATCAAAAAAAAAAAAAAAAAAAAACATCCCACAGGGAAGCAAAAGCAACAGCAATTCTTACAAGTGTTCCTTGTTTTCAGGCACATTTGCTTTTCCCCGCTCTTGCAGAAGAGCAGCGTGCCTGCAGAAGAGGTTGAGAGGATGCTTTAGAAGAAAAAAGAACAGCTGTTGCTCTGCCCCAACAGATACCCACTTATTGGGCAGAGGATAAACTGGCCAGGTGGGAGGAGGTCAAAGCAGCAGCATCTCATTTTGTTTACAGAATTCCCAGGGGAACCATCAGTCCTCACGGGGCATCTCCTTCTTGCTCTGTACATCTTCCTGCATCGCTGCCTTGTCCTCCTCCTGCACTAGCCCAGACCTTCCTATTCACCAAACTTTGGGCCCTGCCTTTCAACAGTAGCCCTCCTCTTCTGTTTGAGACTGGAGCACTCAGGCCAACTATTAACGCTGCTGATTTTCATCTTTAAGTGGTTCCAGAAATGGAATGCCATCACCCTCTCCTCCCCCCCCAGCCCTGCAGGGGGATGGCCCTACTGAGGACTACACTTTAAAACAGTCCATTGGCATACCAGGGAAAGCGCTCGCACCAATTTCAATTCAGCACTGAATTCCCAGGCTCGCTAGGAATCCATTCACACAGGAATTGAGACAAGCCCTCACGTGCATCGTGTAGTACAAGAATAGGGCAACTAAGGGGAAGAATAGGGCATAGGACAGTCACTTCACTACATAAAGACTTGACAGAAGGCACATGGCAGCATGATCCTTAGGCGCCCCTTTGCAGCATATGGGCTGAAAGTACCATATAATGTCAATCTTTTGGCCCTAGTGCTTATGGGAATTCTCTCTTTAGACTGATGTGGAGGTTGCTTTCTTTGATGGCTTCTCCTGATTTTTAGCATCAAGTCTGACCCCACAGCACAGCTCAGCCAGGAACCGTGGGAAGGAGCTGGGCACTTCCACCCTGGCTGCTAAGAGCAGACCAAGAAACAAGAAGGGGAACTCCAAGGAACTGGAGCCAGGAATACTGGGAATCGGTTCTGCAGCCAATGCTTGTGACACAGAACCAGGCAGTGGGCACAGTAGAAGAGGGGCAAGTGGATACTTTGGCCCTATTACAAACTGACAGCATGCATCAGAACCCGGACAATTATTCCATAGACATGCATGATAAGCCCCAGCTGTACAATAAATAGCTGCATAGCTGCTGCACAGGTATTCTGTCTCCCCCGTTCCTCCTCAAGGCAAAGTGGCTCAGTTGCCAGCTCTGCAGCCATGAGGATTCTGCATTCCACCAAAGAGATCCTAAAAAACAATGGGCATCTCATAGCCCTGTCTCTGTCCCTCAGCACACATGGCTCATAGGGCCTCTGTTCTCTCCTTCCATCCCCCTCAGATGTAAGCCCCAAGGCAGACTGTGTAATAAAGTAATGGCACGGATGTTTATACTTCGACTTCTGTGAGGATTTGCTTGAAGCTACATGACATTTGGTTAAAAAACCAGAATACAAATCAACAGAACTCAGATTTGTGACAGACAAAACTGGCAGACAGGTCTCCAAGTATAATTGGGAGCAGGGAATCATCCTCAAGCAGGTGTGTTTCTAGAGGGTCCCAGTGGGATCAGTTCTTGGGCCTGTGCTGTTTAACATTGTAGGGACCTGGAAGAAAAAAATCATTACTGATAGTTTGCAGATGACAGAGTGGGGGAATAGTAAACGACAAAGAGGACAAATATAGAGCAATCTGGAGTACTCGGTGAGCTGGGTGCAGGAAAATATGCATTTCAATACAGCCACGTGTAAAGTCACACGTAGGAGCAAAGAACATAGGCCATGCTTTCCGGATGGGGGACTCTATCCTGGGAAACAGTGACTCTGAAAGACTTGGTGGATAACCAGCTGAACATGAGATCTTAGTACAACACTATGGCCAAGAGGGTTAATATGATCCTTGGAGGCATACACAGGAAGAGAGAGGTTACTGCCTCTCTATTTGGCATGTGTGTGATCATTACTGTGTCCAACTGTGTGCCCACTACCAAAGAAACTGGAGAGGGTTTAGAGCAGAGCCATGAGACAGAAACGCGCCTCACTGATAGACAAACTGAACAGCGACAAAACTCCTGAAGTGAAGGTTAAGGGGTGGCTTGCTCAGTCTATAAAGCACCTACCTGGGAAACACACTGAGTAGAAGAGGCAAAGGTGTAACAAGATTCAGGGGCTGGAGGATGAAGCTAGACAAATTTAGATTAGAAAGAAGGTGCAGATTTGACAGTATTTTAATTAATCAAAGGTCCTGGTAGATTCTCCCTCACTGGCAATTTTCCAGTCAAGGTTGGATGTTTCCCTAAACACTCTGCTTTCGCACTAAGAGGAATTCATTGAGAGAAGCCCTGTGGCCTGGGTCACGACACAATTCATAGATTATTGGCCAAACAGGGTTTGACTGTGATCAATTAGCATCCCAGGCTCAGAAGAGTCAGTCCCAAAGATTCGGTGCCACTCTTTGTACAAGTGAGTTTCCACCCTGAGCCAGCCTGGACCTTCCACCCATTTCACTTTCAGCAGCGCTGCCTGCGGCTTCCAGCCATGGCCCTGTCTGCTCATTGTTCAATTCTCTGGCTGCTCACTAAGGCCTGCTTCTAATTCAGGACCCATTTGTGTGGTCTGTCACAACCCAGGACCCCCTCCTCTCCCCTCAAGACATCCCCAGACCCAGTGCTCCACCGCCT
>ML675632.1:16698264-16708516 GCA_007922155.1 Mesoclemmys tuberculata | reverse complement strand
GGAAAAGGATCAGAAGTGGTTCACGAAGGGACCATTTATGGAGTGGTTCATTAAAGTAGCTTGATAATTACTGTTTAAGTAAATCCTTTTGCAGCACTTTAAGTCAAGGGAAAAGCAGCAGAGAGGACACCCTTCACTTTTAACCTACCGTCTGACTCGGGGACAGCAGTGAATTATTCAGAGCTATGCGTACCAAATCACTTACTGAATCCATGAGCCAGGAGGAAGACATGCTGTGAAGAGTGGGTCTGCAGCTTGCCAACTGACTTGCAGGCTGTGGAGATGCATAACCATTTCCCCATAGGTGCTTTCCAAGCTTTGGATACTACTGTACGGTGAAAGTGGTAGCAGATGTCACATTCACAACAGTCAAATGGCCTCACAAGAAGAGCCATCAGCAGTGAGTCTGGGCAACCTAGATTAGCCTTCACTCTTAGGCTCATCTGCTAAGAATTGCTCTCTCCTGAGTAAGCTCTAAAGAGAGAAGCAGGGAGGAAGGGAAGTAATTCTAAAGTTTCAGCCAGTGAGCCAACAATAAGATACACGAGCCAGTTGGTCAGCCAGAGGAAATTCATTAAAGCTCTTGCCTATAGCAATCATATCAGACCAACGGAAGCAGTTTAATCTACACCCCTGCAGCAGAAAGTGAGATTGGAAAGGCTTGATCCAGCAATGGAGAAGATTACTGATTTAGCTGCTTAAATAACTGCCCCAACCCTGAAAGGTTGTTATTTTTTCTGTGGATCAAGAGCACATGCAGCAGAGCAGAGGAGGGTGTGCTATGAAACATGGGGACTCTTGCCCTGAAGATGACATCTCACAAAAAGCCATGCATCAAAGAGACCTTGGCAGTGTACAGTAGTCACAGAAAAGAGTTGTCTCCAGCAACCACCACCATTTGCTCACCTCCTCCAAAGGCTTCTTTGCGAGATCCTTCCCCCACTAATTTCATCTCTGGAAATTATCACACTTTATATTAAGGGTACTTTTGTAGACAGTTAATAAAGGCTTAATAAATTATTGATATTTAAATAAATGGTTATAGATTGTTACAGTCTAGCACACTAACTTAGCAAGATCTAAAAATGTTTAGAAAAGATTAATAAATGACAGACAGTCTAAACTTTTTAAATGTGCCATTAATACAAATCTAGGCCCAGTCAGAGGCCATAAAGCATATGCAGTCCCAAGGACGGGGACTCTTCTCTGGTGCACTGCTCTCCTTTCCACCTCTCTTCTACTCTGCAGTCTCAGTTCTTTACCTAATTTATGGTCTGACCCACAAAGCATAGGACATCCAAGACTCCTACTGCAATAAGGTCTGGATGCTGATGGGTCAGGTCTCTAGACTGTAAACTCCTAAATGCAGGCACAGCATCATCTTCAGTATCAGAAAACCACTGGTGGTGAAGGAGTGCCTGAAACCCAACTGCAGTTATGTGCTTAACATGAAAAGATAAGTGCACATCTGCATCTTTAGGCCCCTGAACCCCTCTGAAAACCTAGCCTATAGTCTCAAGAGACAAGACCTTTGGTTATATTTGAAGAAATGTTGCTTACCAGTCATTATTTCCTACACTTGGGATGTTTAGCTGAAAAGTATTACACTCAAAGTTCTCTAGTATTTTCTACTTTAGAACAAATTAAGTGCTGAAAAATGCAGTTGGAGTGGGTTAAAATGTCAAAGGCACAAGTCATGTAACAGAATTTGAGTTCCCTACAGTAGCTTAACTTAACCACAATGCATTTCTAGTAAATGCCTATGTTACTGAGTACGGTAAGGAAGGTCGCAGAGAAAGGTATAACATCATTCACTGGCTGGAAGTTGAAGACAGACACATTCAGATGGTAATAAGGCATACGGTTTTAACAAATAGAGGACTTAACCACTGGAACAAGTTACCAAGGGTGTGGTGGAGTCTCCGTCACGGACTATTTTTAAATCCAGACTGGCTGTTTGGCTAAAAGCTCTGCTCTGGGAATGATTTGGGGCAGGTCCCCCGCCTGTGTCCACAGGAAATCTGACGGGATGAGCACACTGGTTTGGAATCCAGGAATCTCAGACTACACCTGAACCATACGCAGTACAGTAGCACCTGGAGGCTGCAAGCAGGACTGGAACCCCAGTGTACTGCCTATGCTCAGAAAGGCCTAGGTAGTTGCTGTGGGAACCCCAGGACTAATTCTCCGAACTTGCTTTCAGTTTTTCAATTACGAATATCCAGTTGTTTGCACATATCTAGCTAGATTTTAACTCACTACTCTGCCACCACAGAGGCAGCCAATGGGGGAAAGTGAGAGGGGGACACCAACCAAGCATTTAAAGTGAAACATCGGCACTACACTGACTCAGCTGTGATGCGTTTCCTTCAAGTCACACTCTGCTCAATAGGGTACTGCTGCCCTTACTGCCTTGCGGAACTAGTTCTTCACTCTGAGGAAGGCATGAGGTCACATGAATCAGGAATTTGGGGTTGAGAGAGCAAAGGAATGGAGAAACTTGGGGGCCTTAGCAGTTTCAGAGGGTGTGCTAAACAAAGGGCGGCCCCGGTACCTACTGAGGTGGGAAGGGTTTATACAACCAGAACCAAACCAGCTGAGCAAGCTAAACAGTAACATTTGCAAACTTGGCTGTTTAAGCATTTAACTAGCTCATCTACAAGCTACTTTGCTCCTACAGGCAGAAGCTTTGACACTTCCTTTTCTTTGATTCTTTAAAAAGCTAGGAAATCTTCCCCCAGACTAACACAGTTAAGACTGGCTCCAGTGAGTGATTGGATGTTTGGGTATATAGTAGGTATTAGAGTTGCAGTTAAAAACCAAAGCACTGAAGTATGAAAATGTTCAATTAAAGTCATTTATGAGACTCAACTGTACATTCAGCTACCAATATTGTCATACCAAAATTACCTTACAGACAACCTCCAGAGAGCTAACTGAACTGTAATGCCTATTTATAAACTCATCACAGCTATGAGTACTGCACATCAGTAATGGCATCTCAAAAGCTTGAGTATGTGTGGTCACCATGGATAAATATTAACGTTCACCTGAAATGTCTTGTGGACAATGTAAAAAAATTTTTATTTATAAAGAAATTTACAGAAATTCTATAACTGGTTGTTTCAAAAGTTTAATGTTTAGGCTTGGGTTTTTTTAATTGTAATGCTGGTTAGGCAATAAATATTACCCTTACACATATCCCTTGAGCAACTTTAAGATTTTATCTGGACATATTAATAAGTGTTCATACCACCGCAGCTCTTTCAAAAGGAGAACTGTATAAGGTTGTAGTTTTATGTTAGAATCTCAGTTATAATATCACAATCCCAGATTAATGGGATAATTAAAAAGCCTCACAAATTTGCAGCGTACAGATTCTCTCTAAATTTAATGTTTCCCTATAGTATCAGGGAAACATGGAGACTGAATAGGTGGTCAATGCTCTAACATACAACACACCAGTGCAACTATAGAGTGCAGTGTAGGAACACAATCCCAAATGGCTTGCACAGCTTATTTTGCTATACTAAAAATATCTAGACAGAGCTACCTGACAACTGAACCCAGTGAGTGGGCAAAACAGCTCAGCTTTCCTACAAACACTGAAAGTTACATTTCCTTAGAAGTACAAATGTGTAATTATAGCTGCTCATGGCTGTTTTGGCTGCCTTTCAGTGGTGTATTGGAGATTTTCACAAGGCCTTAGAAAGTCCTACTGACAGCAGAGGATCTACTCAGGAAAGGAGAGAGACAGGGAACTAGAACATGTGACCAAGATACTAGAAATGCACCCTATGGTCTAATGGCTGCAGTGCTAAAGAAACTCCTGCTCATTGTGTATTTATGGGTTCGAGACTTATCAGGAATCACAAGCTTCCTTAAAATGCACAAAGGACAAAGGCTCAGAACATGGAGATGACTACATATCAATACTAACACTATTACAATCAGTTTGTTTAAAAGCAGCTGTACTCCTCCTCCTGTGAGACCCCTCTCCTATGATGCTCACAAAGTGAGGCAGTAACCATGGAAAGAAAGCTTGCTGAACCATCAAGTTGTACACATCCCTAAATAGTAACTGCATGATTTGATTGATGTCTCTTTTCTCCCCAGCCCACCCATCCCAACTCTGTTACAGAGCTTGTTGCAACATGTCTAGAACGAGACTGTAAGGCTTTCAGGGCAGGGACCATTTCCTCTTTGTACCACAAAACACCAGGGCTTGTCTACAGAGAGACAGCCAGGAAAGTGAAGATGAATTAGTTAAAGGTTTGGCATAAAAGCTCATTATGGACCTCTCATTCATAAGTAGAGAGACTTGAGCTCACTCTAGCTTAATTCCCTGAATGAAAGCATCCATACAGAGGTTAAAGTGATTTAACTTCACACTTTTAGTTAATTCATCTTTACTTTCCTGAGCATCCCCACGTAGATAAACCCATAAGAACTATAAAAACTACTAGTAGCTAAAATACTCAGGATAATTTATTTCCAGCTTTCAACCATAAAATCAGCCATCCCAGAACTACCGTTATCAAAGAAAAACACATGGCTCCACGTTGGACACCCTGCTGGGCCACTCATTTACCTGTGGATAGGAATCCCGAGGTTCCAGACTACACGCAAAGGGACGGGCAGTGCTGCATATCAACGCTAAACTGTAAGCAATAATAGTGTGGTTTAAAGGCAGCCTGGACTACTCCCTCCTTCGTACACCTCTCCTGTTTTGCGTTGCAAAGCTACCATGGAAAAACCTAGACTCCACAGCCTACTTGTTCCAATTTTTGCTTGCCTGAACTACCTACTTTTTTTTTTTAATTGTACAGCAAAATATCTGATAGTCCACTCATTCACCTGCTGATCATCAGGTTTCACCAGCATCTAGATACTGGATCATAACTAAAAACTTGAGACATTAATTGTGCACATCATAGTGACTTCAAAAGAAGGTGTGCGCTGGCTTTCCTGGTTCTTATTGTAGCATTGGACTAGCACTTGGACTTAGGTCCCCACTAAGAATCCTTATAGCAACCTTGCAAAAATAAGTTTACTGGCTTTGGCACAAAGCATAATGATTCTTCCCCTTCATCTCCCTCACAAACAGTGACTACAAGCGTACCTTGCTCTTCAGCCAAAAAAAATAAATAAGGGTAGTCAACCCAGGCAGGATGGGAGAGTAGATTTTTCTAAGGTTGCTTTGCAGGACATTTCACCTAATCCAGTTGGTTAATTAGGGTTTCAAGTTTATTACACTGTAAGAACTCAGAGAATTTTACAATAGGGCATAGTAGACCCATCAGTAATCCTTCCTACTCAAGACCCCAAAGCTCTTTACAAATAATGAATTAGGGGAATGTCTTCATTGACAGCGTCAAATTTGCCACTGTCAGGTCAATCTATCCAGATCAGTTGAGCGGTCGATGAAGACCTGCTCAATCGATCTGGAAGCTGACACATTAAAACCACCCCCTCAATGACGCAACACAGTGAAGACAAACACTGCGTAGAAGAGGGGTTACGAAGTCGACGGTAGTTATGCAAGCTACTCTACATAGCTTGTGTAACTCCCGCCGACTGCCGTCAAATTTCAAGATAAATGTAGACCTCGCCGGAGTCTACGATACTAGGTAGATATCCCCATTTTACAGGTGGAGAAAGTGAGGCACAAAGAATAAGTGACTTCTGCAGAATCATATAGCAAGCTGGTAGCACTGCCAGAACCAGGACCCAGTCCTGTGCTTTAAGCACAAGACCTTCCTTCCTCATTCATGACAGCCGTCATCTTTTTAATGGAATAGTCCATAATCACAGGCAATGTGCCAGCGTGCTCCAGCCAGCTACCTGCAAATCTTAGAACTGAGGGCATCTGCAGTCTTCTCTTCCTGGTAAGTTCCAATTACAGCCCACATCTAAATAAGATTCGGGTACCCCCATGTAAGAAAGCTTCAACTTTTCCCTACACGCTTATGTGGCAATTCACTGTAGAATCTGAGCTCCTCACAAGTATTCATAAATATATGCTCAATAGTGTCACATATGGACCCCTAGTTTAGAGATGTGGAACCAAGGCACTGAGAGTAAGGGGTCAGCCTAAAGTGTCACAGTAAATCTGGAGATAGGGGTTCAATTCCCAGCTCCACCAGAGGCCCAGTGCATTCTCTTAACCACACAAATTCAACCAGGTGGCCAGAGAGATGTGCATGAGACTTCAGGGAAGAGGCATATAAGAGGAATAAAAAAAATAACACAAGCTCCTTGTGGTACTATTTAGACACTTTCCCCAATACATACAAAGCTAGCATAAGCAAATCAAGCAACAGCAACTAAACAGCGTAAGCCACTAAAGAGGACATTTACAAGCAAGCACCAATTTCATTTTGTGGGTCTGCACAAACACCTTTTGGTATTCATGGCTCTTTTAGTTTCTCCCAGAACATTTTAAATGCTCCTAATTGAATCTGCCAAGGGAATTCCTCAGCTGCTAAAGCGCCACAGACTGGTTTGCACCAACCTTTCCAAAAATCACACTCATGTTTGCTTTGCTAGCCTATACAGGCAGCAGTAATTTTGTGGCAATCCAAAACCTTGAGTGCTCTCATCAATAATGGGAGCATTATGCTGCGCTGCCACAGTTCCCGTCGCATGGCAGCCAGCAGCAGCTTGTCCTGGTTTACCTATTCTCTGCAGGGAAAGAAGGTAAAACTGAATTATTTCCTCTTTCAGGGAAAACAATTCTCAGGCACCAGAGAAACAACTGATAGTGGGCCCAGCAGAGGGAAAGAGGCAGTTAGTTTTAGAATCAGCATCTGACATGTATTCTCACATGTTTTTCCTCCCAAGGAAGCCTAATAGCAACAGACAAAGGCTCAGACAAGAAAGCCAGTTTTAGTGCAAGTTCTTTTGCAAGCACACACATGCAGGCAAGAGTCATCCATTTATCACCATTTATTTTGATTAAGTTTAACTGTGTACACATACATTTCTGCTAACATATCAGCTGTGAACACTGCTTCTCCTTACAGCAAGCAGCCATTTTACATGATACCTGGAGCCTGTAAAACTTAACATGAATGATACAGCTGCACATAAACTAAACCTAGAAGTAATATAGCTCCCTTCCCTTCATTGAGAAAGCACAGCTCTGCCATCTTATGCTACTGTCACATTAACAACAATGTGTAGATATTATTAGGGTCTGATCAGTAAAGTGTAACATCACCAAGGCAATGACCTTTGCATTTAGGTTCTCAGCTAATTCAAGTCACACACTCCTACCATTTCAAGGCTTTCAGTTCACACTCTGCTTCACACAGTTCAAGTCTGCGGCGATTAAACGCAAGTCATGCTAATCTTCTAAACATCGGATTTCTTCAGTTCTCCTTCCTATCTACATAGGGTTGCCAGCCCCCAGGATTGTCCTGGAGTCTCCAGGAATTAAAGATGATTCTTTAATTAAAGTGTGTCAGGTAATGAAACCTCCAGGAATATGTCCAACCAAAACGGGCAACCCTAGGTCTACATACTTCGGGCCAATCAGCCTGTGCAGCATGGAAGCTGTCACCCTCTGATCCAGGAAATGATGGGCAGCCCTGGATCAAAGCCAAAATAGCACGAGGAGGTCAGCATCTCACAAAATGGATGCTGGCCATACTGGTGCTGCTCACAAACATCTGCAGATTAGCCCATTTTCCTGCAGCACTATTACAAGGAGAAGTGCATGATTTGCAGATTGAAGAGATAACTGCTTGCTTGCAAAAGAGGTGGCAAAATCAAAAGCAGAGCTGGTCCTGTCAACAACAAACACATCTGCACATATTTACATAACAGACCCATATAACGCCCTGAAATTTCTGTCACCTCCACTCATTCTATTCCAATAAAACCCTCACTCTGATGCAAGTCTGTGTGGGACATGCAGCTGGCAGCAAGCCTGCAATTCTTGCCTTCCATCATCACACACTAGTCCCACCACTGGCAAATTCAGGCTGAAGTAAAATGGTTTTTTTTTTTTTAAAGTAGTATTTTTGTTTCTGTTATATAGAGGTCTGTCTTCTTTCTCTGGCTAACCTGATTTCAGGCTAAGGGAGCAGTCACTGAGGCTATTCTATAAGGGCAAACTATTTCACTAAGAGAATCAAAACAGGGTGGGATCATCAATGATTAAAACAAGACACCCCACCCTCCAGGAAGCACAAGTCTGCCAGGGGAAGCAAACATTCTGAAAGCTGACAATCCCTAGGGAGAGGCATTTTAGCCTGCTCCTTTCAGTTGGAGTAACAACTGGGTCCCCTTTTTTGGCCGCAAAGCCTTTCCTCCTCAGAATTTTACCTACTGGGAGTTGGTGACTCAGAGCAGTGCGGTAGGAGGAACATACCCTGCAGGAGGAGGAAGTGATGTTGCCCTGACTTTGGGATGGGGGACATAGAAAGAGCAAGGAGCACACCACAGATACTATCTGGGGAAAGGCCCTTGGGAAAACATCTACTCCTTTAGTGACTCAGCAGACTGAGGAAGAAACTACTGACTTCATCTTCTCTTTGGCCATCACTCTGCTCAGGAGCAGGGCCTGTTCTCAACCGCTGAGAAAGGCAGAGGAAGCCATAACCTAAAATAGGACTAGATAAGAGCCAGATACCGGCCTGCGGGATTTCGTAAGGGGAAGCTGAGGTAGAGTGCTGGTGCGAAATGGAGGCCTTGGGCCAAGCACATGGACCCCAGAGCAATAGGGTGCACTCCCCCTTTCAGAAGCCGGGTTACAGTGCGATGGTCCCATTGGGAAATGGGACCTAACAGACCAAGGCCATGGGCAGGTCTAGACACCCCAAGAGGGGATGGAGATAAGGTCTTGGGAGGGGGGCCAGGAAGACAGAGGCTATAGGCAGGCCCAGGTCCATGCAGTGGGGTAGGGAAAGAAGAGTGCAATGAGCTCCCAGGGGCAGGTAGCTGGTAGACTAAGATCACGTGCAGGTGGAGGCATGCTGTGCAGGGTATGGGAATAGGGGATCACCAGGGGTGGGGGATCAAGTCTGAGGGTACTTGGTAGATGGACGCCTTAGCCAGGTCCAGGCATGCTATGAAGGGAGGACAAGGTGGAGGGTATCATGTAGACAGGAGAACAGTCCCAGGTACACCGTGAAGGGAATGGGGGGACCCAGTAGGAGGCAGGACCTAGTTCCAGCAGCAGTAAGGTCCAGGGAGTCAGTACTGGGTAGACGAAGGCCTTAGGAAGGTCCCCACACACACAATATAGCAGGTCTCAGTGTATGGGGGGAGTCCCAATATACAGAGGACATAGGCACGCCTACAAGAGGTGGTAGGGACAGTGGGGTGAAGGAGCCCTGGGAGAAGAGGAGGTTGCAGGAGGGCAGATCAAGGCCTTGGGCAGATCCAGGTATACTGTGCAGGCCACAGAGGGTTGGTAGAGGTCCTAGGGGTGGGCAAGGTGTTGGGGGGGGGGTTCCAGACAGTACCTGGTAGACGGAGGCCTTGGGCAGGTGCAGGCACCCTGTGTGAAGGATGGTAGGGTCAGTGGAATGGGGGGGTCCTGGCAGGTTAGGACAGAGTCCTGACGGGGGTACCTGGTAGGCTGAGGTCCCAGGTCCAGGCACACCATGTGGGGTGGGGATACAGGAGCTTGCAGGGGAGTGCTGTAGCTGATAGACTATGGCCATGGGCAGATCCAGGCACTGTGCCAGGCAGGGAAGCACTGGGAGAGGCCACAGGGGGCGGGGAGTATCTGTTAGATCTAGGCCTTTGGCAAGTCCAGGCACACCATGCGGGACAGGGGGTTCTCAGAGGGTGAGGGTACCAGGGAGTTAAAGGGGGACAGTACCTGGTAGATCAAGACCTTGGGCAAGTCCAGGAACACACCTTGCCTGGCAGAGGGCTCCCGGGGCCGTGCTCAGGGCAGGGGAGTTCCGGGGCAGGTTGTTACCTGGTAGACCGAGGCCTTGGGCAGACCCAGGCACACCGTGCGGGGGTGGAGGTATGGGGGGCCCCAAGGGGATGGTGGGGGATCCAAGGGGGGATGCCAGGGGGGCAGTTCGGGGGGGGTCAGTACCTGGTAGCCTGAGGCCTTGGGCAGGTCCAGGCACACTATGCGGGACAGGGGAGGGGTATGGGGGGTCCCGGGGGAATGGTGGGGGGACGGTACTGAGGGGGTCACTACCTGGTAGACTGAGGCCTTGGGCAGGTTCAGGCACATTGTGTGGGGCGGGACGGGTATGGGGGTCTCGGGGGGAGGCAGCAC
>ML675632.1:16634222-16697864 GCA_007922155.1 Mesoclemmys tuberculata | reverse complement strand
CCCCCCCCGCCGGGCTCGCGCTCCTCGGCCCCGGACATGGCGCCGCCCGCCGCGCGCTCAGCCGCCGCCTCACCCCGCCACCGCCGCCATCTTTGTTTGGCCTCGGCCCGCGCTCCCGAGCCGGGCCCCGCCGGCGACGCGCCGCGCGCCTCCGCCAATCAGCGCGCGGCGGGGGCGGCCTCCGACCTATCGGCACAAAGGTCGCCGCCCCGCCCGCGGGCCGGGCCCCGCCCCCCCGCTGCCCTTTTTTTTCTTGACCATTGGACGAACCCGGAGAAGGAACAAAACAGCGGGAGGGGGCGGGGCTGGATGGGAGGGGTCCACGGAGGGGGCGGGGCTAGAGAGGGCACAGGGTAGGGGCGGGGCTAGGGTGGGCGGGGCTAGAGAGAGGGAAGAGGCGAGGGGCGGGGCTAGGGTGGGCGGGGCTAGAGAGAGGGAAGACAAGGGGCCCGAGGGAGGAGCTGGATGGGGACGAGGCGGAGCTAGAGCAGAGAGGGGCGGGGCTAGAGAGGAGGAGGAGGCGAGGGAGGAGGGGCTAACTGGGGAAGGCGGGGGGGCTAAGGGGAAGGGCTAGGTGGGGAGGAAGGGGTCAGGGAAGAGGGTGGTGTGGGGGAGGAGGAGCTAGGAAGGGGGCGGGACTAGATAGGGGAGGGGCTAATGAGGGAGGGGAGGGGCTAAGCAAAGGGTCGGGCCCATAAAAGGGATGGGGGGCGAGACTGGAGATAAAAGGGAGCTGCAGCTGGGGGGCTGGGGGAGGGGGGGCGCTGGGGAAGGGGCTGCAGAGCCTGCAGTGGGCACAGCAGAGGTTGCCTGGCCCTGGCAGTGCCCAGCGGAGACGTGCTGCCCCACGTCTTACCTTCTGCCTAGGGTGCTTGTTCTCCATCCCCAGCTCTCGCCCTGCCCCGCACGGCGGCGTTGGGAAGGTACTTATCGCTCAGGCTGCCATTAAATGGCTGCTTGCCATAGGGCCTGCTAACCCCGCCCAGTTACGGGGGTCAAATCCCTCCGGGCTGGAGCCACTGAGCAGAGCTGAGATGCGGGAGGCCTGGCCCTGCAGGGCCACACTGGAGAGCCTGCTCAGTGAGCTGCTTCCATCCTCATGGACTTCATTCAGATGTGGGTAGACCATGAGAAATGCAGGTGGGCCAGGAAACTGTCCCTGTCCTCGCTCGCTCTCCCCTGCACAGCTCACACCTGACCCCTCCCTGCCAGAGCTGAGTCCTGCAATGTTTGTCACAGGAAACCAGATGCACTTTCTGATCCATCCCTGCCACCCCCATCCGGCCCCTGAGCAGAGAGGAAGCTCTTAGCTGGGGGGGATAATGTCACGGTTAAATGTCCTTCACCTCCACTGAAATCCAGGCTGAGAGGAGAAGGAGCTGCTGTGAAATCAGCTGGGCCTGTTGGCTCCCAAAGACCTCAGCTGGACTCCCCAGAGCCACATGACATATCACCCAGGCTGGGGTCTGAAGGCTGAGGACAATGGAAAAAATCCCATCTGATCCTTACTGAAGAAGTGAAGGCTCTAACCAAACAAATCACCCCCCTAGTGATTCCTTAGGACTCAAATCACGCCTCCATTTGCCACGCACACAATTATGTTTAGGGTGACCTGCTTTCCAGCAACGCTTCCCTGGAATTAGCTTGGTTCTCCCAGATGCAAGAAGCAGAGTCAGACCGGTCCAATAAAGCCCCAAGCACTGGCCTAACCCCAGTCTAGCTGACTGCTTCTGAACTGAACCACAGTGAAATGACTAGCAGCCCTGCCATTTAACGGGCTGGTGTTAGGCTGTGGAGTTCGCACTTCACTGAAATGGATGGAGCATGGAGGCTCCTCTCCAGGTGGAGCCTGCAGATTCTGGGAGGCAGCACTGCATGAGGTCATATTAGCAACTTTTTCTTGCGACCACAGTTAGAAAGTTAGGGGTTGGGGTCAACAAGCATGTGGACAAGGGTGAGCCAGTGGATATGGCGTACTTAGATTTTCAGAAAGCTTTTGACAAGGTCCCTCACCAAAGGCTCTTAAGCAAAGTAGGCAGTCATGGGATAAGAGGGAAGGTCCTCTCTTGGATCAGTAACTGGTTAAAAGATAGGAAACAAAGCGTGGGAATAAATAGTCAGTTTTCAGAATGGGGAGAGGTAAATAGTGGTGTCCCCCAGGGGTCAGTACTGGGACCAGTACTGTTCAACATATTCATAAATGAGCTGGAAAAAGGGATAAACCATGGGTGGCAAAATGCGCAGATGATACAAAACTACTCGAGATAGTTAAGTCCAAAGCAGACTGAAAAGTTACAAACGGATCTCACAAAACTGGGTGACTGAGCAACAAACTGGTAGATGAAATTCAATGTTGATAAATGCATCATTGTAATGCACACTGGAAAACATAATCCCATCTATATATATACAACGATGGGGTCTAAATTAGCTGTTACCACTCAAGAAAGATCTTGGAGTCATTGTAGATAATTCTCTGAAAACATCCACCCAATATGCAGCAGCAGTTAAAAATGCTAACAGAATGTTGGGAATCATTAGGAAGGGGACAGATAATAGGACAGAAGATATCATATTGCTTTTTTATTAATCCATGGTACTCCCACACCTTGAATACTGCATAAGGATCTGGTCACCCCATCTCAAAAAAGATATATTGGAATCGGAAAAGGTACAGAACAGAGCAACTAAAATTATTATGGATATGGAACAGCTTCCATATGAGGAGATTAATAAGACTGGGACTTTTCAGCTTGGAAAAGACATGACTAAGGGGGGATATGATAGAGGTCTATAAAATCATGTTTGGTGCAGAAAAAGTAAATAAGGAAGTGTTATTTACTCCTTCTCAAAACACAAGAAGTAGGGGTCACCAATTAAAATGAGCAAAAGGAAGTATTTCTTCACAAAACGCAAACTGAACCTATGCAGGGGTTCCTGTAAAGGCCAAGACTATAGGGTGGTTCAAAAAAGAACTAGAAAAGTTCCTGGAGGATAGGTCCATCAATGACTATTAGCCAGGAGAGGCAGGGATGCAAAACCATACTTGGAAGCGTCTCTAGACTCTGTTTGCCAGTAGCTGGGGTGGGGCAACAGGGAATGGCTCACTCCATGATGGCCTGTTCTCTTCATTCCCTCTGACGCACCTGGCACTGGTTGCTGGTCTGACTCAGTATGGCCGTTTTTATGTTTTCATGTCCAGTGATGGGAGCACGCCCCCGGTGTCGCGGAACCAGAGCCAGTCTGCACCAGTGCAGCTACCCAAGGCCTTGGTGAACGGCACTGCTGGCTGTAACAGGTCAAATCTTTGCGTGTTGCTGCGCTTGTTTTTCACAGCCCGGGCTGTGATGGGCTGTGGGCAGGCAGGTAGAAGTGGCACGTTAGAAGCTGTTCCAGGCACCAGGAATAATAAGGGCCATTTATGCACGACCAGTGTTTTGTGAGTGATCTTTCTTTGGGCAAGGACGCACAGTAACCAAAATCCCCAGATGGTCACACAAGAGCGGTGACCATTTGAACAGGATGCATTTTTAGCTTGCCGGAGCTGTGCTAATAATGGCCTATTGCTCCCAACTCATTTGGATGCTCCTGTGCTTGGAGCTGATATTCCTTTTCTGTTGAATTCTGGAGGGAAAAAAGGAGGGAGTAATTTGCATATTAATGACACTTCTCTAGTCATCAGTCTCCAGCCCACTTGGGACTGGGGCTGTTTTACACTGCAGTCCTAGCTGCTTGTGATGGGGACAAAACCCACAGGAAACTCCAGCCATTCTCCTGGGCGGTGGCAGCATTAACACAAAGTTGCTACTTTTAAGTTTCAGATGATGCCCAGCTCTTTTCAGTCTGTCATTGTGATCATAGAATCATAGAATATTAGAGGTGGAAGGGGGGTATCTAGTCCAACCCCCTGCTCAAAGCAGGACTATCCTCAGGTAAATAGCCATAGCCAGGGACTGGTTCTCTTCCTGAAGAGAAATACATGGGCCCAGCTCTGAAAGATGCCCAAAAACCTCCTCTGTTCCCAGGGACTTCGCAGGACCGGGCCAAAGACTTGGAATGTTATTTTGTGCAGAAAAGTGACCAGCGAAAGATTCTTTTTAAAAACTGTGCTTGTGCCTTTTGTGCTTCTTGATAAGGGGCCAGGAGGGGAGATGGCCTGCAGAGTATTTTTTGTAATTTTCTTTTTTACCTTTGAAAATATCAGCTCTTCCCTGGCTTTGCTGAAGGATGCAGTGGGGCGGGGGGTATTGCAGGTTGTTTATCGTGAGGCCTTACTTCCGAACTGATCCAGAGCAATCTGGGTCATATGGTTCGTTGGGCACAAGCAAACAACATGCGTTTTAATACGGCTAAAGGTAAAGTCTTACATCTAGGGGCAAAGGGGGCCGGCTGCACTTACAGGGTGGGGCGACTCTGTCCTGGGAAGCAGGGACTCTGAAGAAGATTTTTTGGGGGGAGGGGGTTGTAGCCAGTTAGTTCATTTTATCATTCACTTATTGCGTGATGATCTGACTAACTCATGTGCTATGCTGTATACAATCATGGGATGCGGAATGGTTTTAAATTGTAGGATTCTCGAAGTACAAGATTGGTCAGTCATTAAAAGGGATAAGTGTGTATTTGGGATCTAAGTAAGCAGGGCTGAAACACAAGGGTACAGGCTGGGGCTTCTTAGCAATTTTAGGCCAGCAGCTTAAGAAATGCTTGATACAAGTACATGACCAAAGAATGACCCAATGCCACAAGCTCATGGGAGATGTACCAACAGCTGAGATTGCGAAAAATTCACAGTAAGTAATATTTTGCTTACAAGGTACCCAGTAGCCACATTTTTCTAACTCGTGCCCGAACTGCAGGGTACACGAGGGGTGTAAGTGCTAACGAGGTATTGTCAGGATCACATTATAAAAGGAGGGTGCCTAGATTGGTAAAATGAGTTCCGCAGCCATAGAAAAACTCCAGCAGGAAGCCTCCCTCTACTGTCAGTCAGTCCATGAGGCCCATCAGACCCTAACGCTCTCTAAGAGGATGGGAGGGTCACGATCTTTGTAACTGGTGCCTAGGACTTTATAGGTTTTCTATATGCTTGGTAACCCGAACTTCAATTGTAACTTTAATAACCCCTGTAAAACAGCCCAGATCTTGTACTTGTGAATGTATGTGTGGTCAGTAACCTTTGTCTTTATGTGTTCCTAGAGAGTCTGAGCTTGAAGCAGGTAGCAGAGATGATTTTCACTCTGTTACACTTGAAACAGTAGCCACCAGAGCCGGACAAACAATGCTGCAACGCGACATCACAAAATTCACTTTAAAAAAAAGAAAAGGCTACAGCAGTGGAGAACCAGCTGATCATGAGTTCCCAATGTGATACTGTGGCCAAAAGGGCTCATGTGATCCTGGGATGCACAAACAGGGGAATCTCGAATAGGAGTACAGAGGTGATTTTATCTGTGTATTTGGCATTGTGTGGCGTTGCTGAGACACTGTGCCCAGTTCTGGTGCCCACAGTTGAAGGAGGATGTTGAGGAATTAGAGAGGGTTCACAGAAGAGCCACAAGAATGATTCAAGGATTATAAAATCTTCTTAGTTTTAAGACCCAAGGAGCTTAACAAAGAGCAAGCTAAGGGGTGACTTGATAACAGTCTACTGACATGGGGAACAGATATTTGATGACAGGCTCTTCGGTCTAGCAGAGGAAGGTCTAACCCCATCCAATGGCGGAAAGTTGAAGCTAGACAAATTCAGACGGGAAATAAGGCACATTTTTAACAGTGAGAGTAATGAACCACTGGAATGGTTTTAACAACAGCCATGGTGGAGTCTCCATCACTGGCCATTTTAAAATCAAGACGGGCTGCTTTTCTAAAAGCTGTGCTCTACGAATGATCTGGGGGCAGGTCTCTGGCCTGGGTTACACAGGAGATCAGACTAGAGGATCACAGTGGTCCCCTCTGGTCTTGGAATTTATGACTCGACGAAGAGAAGGAGTTGGGCTTCCTCTCTCCAAAGGACTGGCTAATCATTGGAGTCTGACTTTCGAGAGCTCTGCTAACGATGATCCACTCCCACTCCATTGAGTGCTGCTCGGCTTGGAACTGAGATTCAGTCCTTCCTTTTCTATTAACAACAAAACCCCAAACCAAGCCACCTGCGAAGAAAGTGTTTGAAATAGTCCAGCAGATAAGGGCACAGGCTCCATTTTCCCTTTTGATGCATCACCTTAAGAGGGTCTTTCCCAAGGAATCAAACTTTGAGTCTAGCAGAGGACTGACCTTGTGTTGAAGGCTCGCGACCCGTCGTGTGAGCTACTCCCCTTGACCAGGTTAGAAGTTTCCATCTCTTTTCGCAGGAGCAGGTGCAAGGCCTTACTAGCTCAAAGCTTGCCTCAGGTTCCCCGTCTGCAAGGTGGGATAATGATATACCCAGCTGCGAGGTGGGCGAGGGTAAGTGAATTGGCACTTTGGGACCTTTGGACACTACGAAAAGGAGATGGTTTGCGATGTTAAAATGGGGCGTCATCGATTCAGAGCAACCGACGTGCTCAGTGGCTCATTTGTATGGCGAGGGCAGATACTGGGGACTAAGAACCGACCCCCACACCCCGGTGGCTCCTGCTGTGAGATCAGAATCGACCCAGTCAGCTGCCGTGAGACGAGCGTCCGATCCAGAGGCTGGAGTTGCTGCCAGTGTAGCGGGGGATAGGGTGGGCGAGGAACCCCTTGTCCGAACACAGCAGGAGCTCAGCCTGGGGCTCCCGCTGACGTTGCTGGGACAGTCATGCGACGCCCGGCACTACCGCGGGGAGCTCTCACTGCATTGCGTTCCTGCACCCCCGTGGGCCTGGGACTGTCTGTAATGCCGGGGGAGGGGGAGCAGAGCCCTCCGGGAACTCAGACCAGTGTGGGGAGGTGATTAGGCAAATTGACTCAGGCTGCAACACTGCGGAGAGGTCCCGCCACCGAGAGAGGCTCGTGTAGGCTGGTTCAGACTGGATCTTCCCGAGCCCAACGGACACGCTAAACAGCCGGAGTTTAAACTGAATCGGGCTGCTTTCTGCTCTGGCGAACAGGCAGGAAGGGGGGGCCCTAGTCTTTAGGGGAGAGCTGGAAGGAGTGCTGCAGGCCAGAGCCCGAGGCTGGAGTTGGGGACCCCTGGGAAGCTTTTCAGAATGCATGTGGGTTCTTCAAGTTTTTCGAATGCGTTCGCTCTGTCACGCTTCCGCCTGAAGAATGGCTGCGTGCTGAGGACGGGCCGTGCGGGAGTGTGTAACTGCTGCCAGTCATGCTGTTTATTGCTTTGGAGGACACAGCAAAGCGCCAACGCTGGCCTGCTCGGTCAGTCTGGCTTGCTGCGGATATCGCAGTGGAGGAAGGGAACCAGGCAGCCTGGGAAATCCCTGCTCAGGAGAGAGTGAGACACGGGTCTCTGTCCAGGAGAGGCGATGACCGAGCAGCGGGGAGCCTAGCGTGGGTGCTAGGAGGGCCCATGGAGGGAAACACAGCTGCAGCTGCCCTGAACTGTGACACTTGCATCTGGGGCCCAGAAAGCTCCTGGCTTCATTGTGTGTACGTTTTCCTGCTGAGCAGGTTTCCCCGCTGTAGGAACGACCCACACACCAGGCCGGCCAATGAGACTAGATCAAAGAGCCCGTTTCAGACTGGACCTGGCAGGAACATCTCCACGAGAGCTCTGCAGCTCGCTTCCCCCACTGGTCTGAGACAGCCTGGGCTAGGGGCCCTGGGCAGCCTGCAGAAGCCACCGGTGAAACAGGGCTTTGGGGAGAGTCGGGGTTTGCTTCCCATGTTGATGTGAGGGTGGGACTGTAAAGGTGCCTTCCTGGAGATGGTTGGCTGGCAGAGTTTTCCCTGATGCTGGATCCTGGTGCAGTATGAATGGGGGGTTAGAGGGGCCAGAGCCTTGGCTAGGTGTCTTTTTTATTAGTACTTAAACTGAAATAAACAAAACAAACATACAGGCCAAGACATTTAACAGCCCCGTGCCTCAGTTTCCCCAGCCATGAAATGGGGGTGAAGACACTCACATGGGGGGCTGGGAGGGAGAGTTTTGAAGTGCTGCCAGTAGCCATGCACAAGGAGCTGCAGAGGGCGAAGTGTTACAGATCCCTTGGGCCTTGAATGTGTTTTCCACTGACTGCCTCACTGCTGAGTGTACACTGCAGTGTCCCTGGGGCAGGGGCAGGGCAGGGTCTGTGCACGTTTTGCTGAGCACTGAGCGGCCTCAGCCACCACTGATCCCAAAAACATCACGTGCAACTGCTGTCGCCCCTGCCCAGCGATCTAGTGTCTGCAGCACCCTGGAGGAGAGGGAAGCCATGGCGTGAAACACCCTCCCTGCAGAACCAAGTGGCTGCTGGGGAACAGCCCGGGCTTGCCCCACCAGCTTGATCTTCACTTGGCAGCGGCAGCAGTCCACGGCGGAGGGGCTGTGGAATGGTCTCTTCGTGCAGTGGATATTTGGAACCAGCCATCTGCCCCCAGGGCATCAGGGTTGTCCTGTCTCAGCTCTTCGCTCAGGGCTCAGCAGCAGCTTCTCATAAGGTTACAGAGAGGAGAAAAGCTGCTGCTCCCGCGGCAGGAAGCAAACTGGCCCTTGGCACAGAGAGAAGCAGGGCTGCTCTGAGAAAGGGAGACCAGGCCAGGATACGGGTGCCTTGGAACTCCCGGGAGCAAAGAGTAGGCCACTGACATTCCTTGCCTGGCCTCAGTCTCCTGCCATGTCTTATTTTGTCCTTGTGAAAACAACGACAATCCTGTAGCACTTTAAAGACTAACCCATTTCTGCAGGCATAAGCTTTCGTGGGCTGCAACCCACTTCATCAGATGCAAGGAATAGAAATCAGATGGGGGTATATATATACATCCAAGGGTAAGGGACAGCAAAGGGGAGGGGAGGTGTTAGTAAAGTCCGTTCAGTCAGAGCAGATGAGGCCTAGTCACAACCATTGATTAGAAGGTGAGAATGTGTGATCAGTGACATGACTTCGTGTAATTAGAGAACCATTCCAAGTCCCTATTCAGACCCAGTCTGATTGTGTCAAGTTTGCAGATCAGTTCCAGCTCCGAGTTTCTCGCTGAAGTCTGTTTTTGAAGTTTTTTTGTTGAAATATGGCAACTTTCAAGTCAGCTACAGAGTGTCCTGGGAGATTGAAGTGCTCTCCCACTGGCTTATGGATGTTCCCATTTTTTATGTCTGATTTGTGTCCATTTATTCTTTTGCGTAGTGACAGTCTGGGTTGGCCAATGTACCTGGCAGAGGGGCATGGCTGGCACGTGATGGCGTATATTACATTAGTAGACGTGCAGGGGAATGAGCTCCTGATGCTGTGGCTGATGTGGTTAGGATCTGTGATGGTGTCACTAGAGTCGATGTGTGGGCAGAGCTGGTAACGGGGTTGTTGCAGAGATAGGTTCCTGGGTTAGTTTTTGTTGTGTGATGTACAGTTGCTAGTGAGTATTTGCTTCAGGTTGGGGGGCTGTCTGTAAGCCAGGATAGGTCTGCCTCCCCCGGCTTGAGCAAGTGAGGGATCATCTGCTAGGATAGGTTGTAGATGCTTAATGGTGTGTTGCAGAAATTTTAGCTGGGGGCTGTAGGGGATGGCCAGTGGTGTTCTGGTGTTTTCTTTGTCAAGTCTGTCCTGTAATAGGTGACTTCTGGGTACCCATCTGGCTCTGTCAATTTGTTTCTTCACTTCTCCAGGTGGGTGTTGTAGTTTTAAGAATGTTTTATGGAGATCCTGTGGGTGTTTGTCTCCCTCTCAGGGATTGGAGCAAATCCGATTGTATCTTAGGGCTTGGCTGTAGACAATGGATCATGTAATGTGTCCACAATGGAAGCTGGAGGCATGAAGGTGTGTATTGTGGTCAGTTGGTTTTTGGTATAGGGTGGTATTAATGTGACCATCCCTTATTTGTATTGTAGTGTCCAGGAAGTGGATTTCTTGTGTGGACTGGTCCAGGCTGAGGTTGACGGTGGGCTGGAAATTATTGAAATCCGGGTGGAATTCTTCGTGGGCCTCTTTCCCATGGGTCCAGATGATGAAAATATCATCAGTGTAACGTAGGTAAAGGAGAGGTGCCTGGGGATGAGTTTCAAGGAAGCGGTGTTCTAGGTCGGCCATGAAAATGTTGGCATACTGTGGGACCATGCGGGTGCCAGGGCTGTGCCACTGACTTGAACAGATTGCCTCCAAACCTGAAGTAGTTGTGGGTCAGGACAGAGTCACAAAGTTCAGCTCCCAGGTGTCCTCATGGTGACCGCACACATCAGTAAGACAAGGAAGGGCTGCTACGACTAAGTCAAAGCCCTCATAAGCAATATCACCTTTCTCCACCATGTGCTGACATGCTCAAATAATTCTAGTAGATCAGTGAGGCATGACTTTCCTTTGCAGAGGCCAGGTAGGTTTGTCCCTGGCATTTCATGATCATTCTGAGACTGGCACACAGTGTCCAGTTCTGGGGTCCACATTTTCAAAAGGAAGTTTAAAAATTGGAGAGGGTACAGAAGCAAGCTACAGCAATGAAAAAATGAAAAGGAAAAAATGCCTGACAGTGAAAGACGGGCGGCTCTCAATACCGCATCTCAGGATCAACACAGGGAGAAACTACCAGGAACGACCGTAGAACCTGCGTTATGAACACCAGTGTTACAAATTGATCGGTCAACCATACACCTCATTTGGAGTGGAGAAGTGAACAATCAGGCAGCAGCAGAAACAAAACAAAAAAAAGCAAATACAGTACAGGGCTGTGCTAATGTAATCTATTAAAAATAAAGGGAAAGTTTAAAAAAAGATTTGACAAGGTCAGGAAACGGTTTCTGTGCTTGTTTCATTTAAATTAAGATGGTTAAAAGCAGCATTTTTCTTCTGCATAGTAAAGTTTCGAACCTGTATTAGGTCAATGTTCAGCAGTAAACTTTTGAAAGAACAATCCTAACGTTTTGTTCAGACTTACGAACATTTCAGAATTACGAGCAACTTCCCTTCTTGAGGTGTTTCTAACTCGAGGTTCTGCTGAAAAAGGCATCTTGGATTTAGCAAAGGCAGGGGCTGGAAGCAAAAGGCAGACAAATTCAAGTTCCAAAGACGACACATTTTTAAGAGTCAGGGCAGTTAACGGTTGGAACAAACAGCCAGAAAGCAGTGGATTCAGTCTCTGAGACCTTCTCATGTCAACACGGATGCTTTCCTGGAGAAGCTGCCTTAGCCGGACACAAGCAGCTGGGCTTGGAACAGGGGTAACTGGGTGAGATGCTCTGGCCTGCTGAGAACAGACCAATCGTCCCCTTCTAGCCTTAAAGATCTAAGGGTGACCTCCCCATTCCAGGGAAACCAATGGGAGCTTTGCCATTGACTCCCGTGGGGCCAAGTTTCACCCTATGGAGCATTTCAGCTAGTTTCCTGAGCCCTGTAGACAGACTCGCTGTGACTCTCTGGATCACAGTCAGCACCCTTTTTGCAGCCGGTGCAGCCCGGCAGCCCAGGGGGCTAGCCCTCTGGTGCTGCGGGTGGGTTAGCTCACTTGGTGCTGGGGACTGTTTGCTCCTCACCAGCTTGTTCCAGCACCTCCTCCTCCATCCCTCCTCTGTTCTCTCCAGTGCCTGAAAAGTGTGTCTGGAATCGCTGTCCCCTCCCCTCTGTGCGGTGAAGGCTGATGCAAAGAATTTAGCTGCTGTGCTGCGTCCTTCTCTGTGTTCGTTGCTCCCCCGGCCTGGCCCGGTGCTTATCATGGGATCCGGTCAGGCCACAAGACAATGGGATTTCCCCTCGACGCTGCACGGAGAACAAATGGGGTTTTCAGCGAACGCAGCAGCTGATTTTCCCCCACATACAAACGGGACCCACAGCGCCCTCCAGCACCATGTGGGGACATTGATTTGCTGCCAGCCTGGGGCGCAGAACAGCCGCTATAACCACGGACACGGCTGCCCACTGCACCTGGTGTGTGTGTGTCTCCCAGTGAGCAGCTTGGTGCAAGCCCCATGCGGGGCTGCAGGGGCGCTGGTTGCTGACTCTCCTCCCCTCCAGGCTGGTGAGCAGTGAGAAGACCTAGAATACAAATGACAGACAGGGAGAAACATGGAGCTCAGCCACCGCAAGGATCAAATTAGCCCAGCCCCTGGGGCCGCATCATCTCCGGCCTCCCCTTGCACGGACCATGGGTGCCTGGGATGGCATGAGGCTGCGGCATTTCGCTGGCCACGGCAGGGGTTATCCAGCAGCACATCCTGGTAGCAGGGCAGGGCGTTCTCTCCAGGGGTCCGGACGGCTCCATGCCCAGCTGGAACAGGCCCAACCCCTCTGCCAGTGGGGCGATGGCTGGTGGGATCTGAACTGAACTGCTGCAAAGCTGAGAGGCTGTCGGATGGAGACACGGCCCACACTGCCAGCAAGGAAAACAAGCCGCTCGTGCCCACTGTCAGGCCCCAAAGCAGGCAGCTGTGGCCAGGTGTTGGCAACATCTGGCCCGTGCAGGGCAGTTGCTGCTGGTGGCTTTCAGGGCTCAGGCTGGGACCCCAGCTGGGTTCTGGAGCAGGGAGCGGCTTTGCCAGGCATCATCAGGGCTTTCAGCATCCACATGTGCCGGGTAGCCGGCCGGCCTCTGGCAGTGGCATGGGGAGGGTTCTGCCTCCAGGTGCATGCTTGGACATGAGGCAGGTGAGATGTTGAGACAGCCTCTCTGGAAGGGCGTCTCCTCCTGCCCGGTCCACTCCTGTGGCGCCAGCTCCCCATCCGTGTGTAGCTCACACAACTGTGTGTGGGGAGCCCAGGGCTGGGATAGCAGGGGCTGCAGGTCGGGATTGAGGGGCGCTGGCAGAGCTGGGGGGAGCCCAGGGCTGGGCTAGCAGGGGCTGTGGGTCTCTGCCTCAGGTGGAGCACCGATCCTTAACATGTCCCTCTCCCAGGCACAACAAACACGGCGTGTGGGCATCGCTATTTGGAATGGCCCCTCATGTGATGGGCACCGTTTAAATCCTGGCAAAGTCATTCCACCAGGAAACTACAGCTAACCAAACTAACCCTCTCCATCTCCAGCTAACTAAACCCACCCACCGGGGGCACTGCCACTGTACAACTATTTACACAGCGTTCTCTGCTCCCACTCTAGCTGGGGGCAGTAAGAAGGAGCGGAGGGGTCAGGGTGGCGCTGACCTTATTCAGCCTTATACAGGGAAGGCTGTGAGGCAAAGGGCGTGAGCACTGCCCCCACGGGAACTGGGAGGCGAATTTCTCGAGTTTTGGGGTGCTCGGCTTGCACGCACCTGCGTGGAGCATGTCTGCAAGCGTGTGAAGAACAAAGAGCTGGCCAGGGCCAGGGGGTTCCTGGGATTGGTAAGGGGGCAGGGATCCTGTCACTTCTAACTCCTACAGTAGGGCAGAACTACATGGCAGCTCATGCTGATACCATGGTGCCAGAGGGCATTCTGTAATGATTTGTGCAGACAGACGAGGTCAGCCGAGAGGGCTATAGGTCAGGACTTCCACTGGCAGAGCGGTATGGGGCGGAGGACAAAGGCTGATGCAGAATTTGCCTGATGCCTTTAACGAACCCAACAGCTGCTGTTGATGTTTTAAGCTCATTATGGAGGAAAGACAAAGGAAACCCAGAAAAGTTCACACCTTATTATGGAAGGGTCTAACTACACAGTGAGTATCCCCGTGTGCAGGTGAGACTCATCCATACCAGCATTACCTATAGCTATAGATTCACAAATGGATCCAGCCCAACAACAGCATGACTATGGGTAAGAAACTCAGATAGGTTGGGGAGGGTTCCCCAAGCTGCCCTTCCACACCCTGAACAGACAGCCTCGACGCGGCCTCAGTGCATAGCACCAAAATACGGACAGCCGGATGGCAGGACACCTCGCTTCCCTGGAGCGGAACCAGCCATGGTGCTTTGATTTTGAATTAAACCCGAGACTGGCTGCTTTGGGAGCTGTGCGGCCAAGGAGCCCCTGAGAAAAACAAAGCTAACTGCAGAAGAGGCAGTCAGCTCTGCCCACAGCAGCAGTGGCTGCTGGTGCAGGGGTCTCAGGCTGCAGGAGGGCCTGGGGGCATCTAGGTGCCCTACTTCTGCAGCAAGCAGTCATTTTCTGAGCACAAGCGGGCATGGGGGAGGGAGAAAGCGCAAAGGCTGAGGGAACAAGCCTGCCGGGGTGCCCATCCCATGCCCAGGGAAGCCAGTGGGAGGCTTGCATGGACTCCAGGGAGAGCTGGACCAGTCCCTATGGGAGCTAGGACCCTGGTTGCAGTCCAAATGTCCGACACTCACTGATCGCTGTCTACTAGTCCCTGCGGATGTTCTGTGACTCCACCCTATGGCCTTACGCCTGGAGGGGCTTAGCCCAGTGAGTGTAACTGGGCTAAGAGGGAGTGGAGATAGCTACAGGGCAGCAGCTATGAGCCAGCTCTGGCTCATGCAGATAAAACCTAGGTCCCTGAGAACTTCCTCAAGTTCTTCAGGCTGGGTCTTGACACAGAGAGGAACCAAGCTGAAGAGCTCAACGTTGCCTTAAGTGTGTTTGTGCGGGCAGTGGGGGGAAGTGAAGGGAAGCTTTCCCGGTGTTAAGAGGGACATTCAAGCATATTTCAGCAGCTGGGTTTGAAAGTGTCTTCCTTGGCCATTACGGGGTCTCCAATGAGGATTGGCTTTGCCAAGCGATGGAGAAGCAAGTGAAAACCGCCCAGCAGCCATGCCAGCTTCCTGATGAGGGCACGTTCTCGAGTTACGCTCATAGTACGTGTCTAACCAGAGAGCTGCAGCCACGCAGTGCTGCCTCCGGCAAGCACCCAGGCAGAGAGGAGCAGCCAGTGTGCTTGTGCAGCTCCTCGATGACAGACACACAGGATAGGAAATGCTTTATTTCAACTGGTTTTGCTTCAAGGAATTTTCCCTTCTCAAGAGAGGAAATTAAATGCAAACCCAGCTAGTGCCCAAGGGCTTATGGGGGCAAGAGTTAGGGGCACACCGTCCCCATGGCAATCAGAACTACGTGGCAGCAAGTCGCCATGGGACACGGTCATCCAAGATACTACAGGCCACTGGAGGGCACGCAGAACTTTGAGAGTGAAAGGTGCCAAGTGCTCAATAACAACGTTACCCTGCCAGGGGAGCTGAGTTAACAATGGGGTGGGGGGAAATGAGTTCCCTGAGTGTAATACCTGTAAATCCTCATTTCATGTAATTCAAGAGTCGGTTAATGACTGGAATGAAGTTAAGCAAAGGTGAATGCAGACTGGCGGCAGGAACAATATCCTAAGGAACGGGCTCTCCAGGGAAGTGCCACCATCCCCATCGCTGGAGGAGGATGGACCAGGCACTCTCAGCTCCTCCTCTCATCTAGCATGAGTCAGTTACCAAGTCACAGGCCACTGCAGCAACGTGTCCCGAGCCTGAGGGCTGCACCCAGTGCAGTAGCATACACCAGACTGCAGCCATCAACATGAAGTGCCCAGCTCAGTCCAAGGGCCAGGTCACACTGCATGCTGGGAGCGGTAACCTCTGCACCAAGGATCACGGCAGCCAGAGACCACACTGAGAACTCCACAGAGGGCACCTTGGCAAGTGCCACATAATAGTCAGTCCAGGTCAATGTGCTGTGTCCTTAAGGCCCATTGAAATGCTAAATTTCCTGCTGCCAGGAGATAGCTGAGGGCAGCTTCCTTCCTGAGCATCAGCAGTCTCTCTACCTGCACCCCCGACAGGAGGCCAGCAACGCTCAGCACCAGGCTGCCCAGTATCCCGTAAAAATTCATGGTGAAAATGGAAATGATGAGGATGGTGATGGAGGCCACCAGGGTGACAGACTGGGCAACCATGGCCTTGCCCTCCTCAGTGAAGTACTCCAAGCCTGTGGCCAGCAGCAAAGCTCCTCCCAGGAGGAGGTTGGCAGTGGAGTGGTCACCGTTCAGCCAGTGGAATCCAAAAGCCAGCAAAGGGAGGCCGATGACGGTGGAGACCCAGGAACCGGACTGAGAATCTGCTGCCAAGCTAAGCCCGAGAGGTGTCCCGAAGAAGCCAGCTGCTCCCACCAGTGCTGCCAGGGCCTGGAGGAGAAACCCTGCGGCAGCCCCGCGATTTATCTACAGACACACAGAGGCAAGCAATGAGTGACAGCCCACAGACACAGGGAACTCAGCCGCACAGACACACGGACAAAGAGATAGCTTGGACATCCAGGGTAACAGCCTGAGGATCCATCCCTCCCAGATTCAGACCCAGAGCTGCATCATGCTGGCAACATGCGGGTGACACTGTCTAGGTGAAGGGTGCCCATTTATGATATTATTGATGTCCATATTGTAGAATGACAATAACGTGTACGAGATGGTCAGGGACCATTGGAAAGGTTAGAATTTGCTAAGATTGAGAGGCATGTTTATACGTATGTGTCAGTTTTGTATTATAGCTTCTACACGTGTCTGGCATATTTGTATTTCAACTCGTGCGGCGTCTCTGGGTGACAGCCCATGGCAGCAGCACCAAGCCTGCTTAATGGCCCATCGAGGGAACTCACAGGTACAGTGAATCCAGTGAAAGAACCCATGGGCCACACCTTATGAGTCACCAGAACATGTAACAACATGCCCAAGGATAGGGGACTGGGAGGCTTTTCCATGCCATGTGCTGTGTGTCTGGGTTTGAAACAAGCCACATGGCAGACTAATTACCTTCATTTCTTCCTATCTCTTGATCAACTCATCTACAACTGAAGCTATGAAACAAAGGACTGAGACCCGTCCAGGTACTGGATGTACACCAGAGGGACTGTACAAGCCTGCAAACTGCACAATTCTACTAGAAACCTGATATATATGGATTGTAATGTCATTTGTATGTATCTGATTGCTTTAATCCTTTAACATTTCTCATATTGTTTGTTTTTTCTTTTTATAATAAATCTTTAGTTTTAGTTACTAGAAGATTGGCTGGCAGTGTGGGATATTGGGTAAGATCCAAACTTATATTGATCTGGCAATGTGGCTGACCCTTTGGGGTCAGGAGAACACATTTTGGTAAAGGAAGTAGAGTTAGAAACAACTTATTTCTTTACTGGACCTAATTGCTGATTGGGAGCCAGAGACTGAAATGCAGTAAAGGGAGCTGTGTAATTTTTAGTTTTAGCTTCTTGATAATAACCAGTGTTGGGGAGCAGAAGCACTGCTGGTAACTGGTTGGGGAATCTAACTGCAATGTTAGCCGCCAGATTGGGAGAATCTGCTCTCCTTTTGCAGCCTGCCCTGACCTTGGCATTTTCAGGTGGGCTATCTAGGTACAAAAGGGTCAGCGGGAGTCCATCCCTCATTAGCTCTGCTGCTTCCTTCTCCACATGGCTCCTCACAGAGCTTCATTAGGAAGAAAATCTTTGCTTGTGTTCCTTTCTATGTCTGGTGCAACTGTGAAAACCCTTTTTTCCCCAAGGACAACTGCCTACCCCCAAAGCAGCTTCCCCAGCTGCTGATGTCACGTCCTGCCCCCACAAACACCTTATGCAAACAAATCACCAGGAGCGGGTGAAGCACATGTGCCACCAAAGAACCAAGGAGTCAGCCGGTAGACCAGAGCACACTGAACTTGAGCTCCAAGACTCCTTGTCAGACTCATGACACCTATAAGCGTTAAGCTAACTCACAATCAAGTGCTCGAGGAAGAAACCTGGTAAGTTATCACTGTGCTGGAAAATCTGTTTGTCCAGTAAACATGGGGGCACCCAGAAGTGAATGAGGTAAAACGGAGAGGGCTTTTTGCTAGGCCATGGCGCTAGCGAACAACGCGGTGATTTGTTCTTTCCCTGCCAGTGGGAGAACACGAACAGCCCAGCCCAGCGGCTCCCTGGCCACTTCTGTAGTAAGAGGAAGACACCAGCACATTGCTGAGCTGTGCGCCACCCAGACGCAGTGGGCCGCGTGTGCCCACGACCGCTCTCACCTGGAAAGTGCGCAGAGCCGAGCTCAGACACACGGCACACAGCCCGACGCTGGAGAGAGCGGAGCTCCACTCTGCAGGCCTGCCAGCCATGGGGGCGAGGGCCTTATCCACCCTGGAAGGGAGAGAGCAGGGTTACAGCCTGCCAGGGCTTGCCGGGCACTCTCCGGGGGTGAGGGGCGCAGGGCTCGGGGCCCGTCTCGCCCGCAATCGCAGAGAGGTGCTAGCCCTGGCTCCGGCTGCACCGGCAGGGCACCTCTCAGGAGTCCAGGTGCGGAGCCTGTCGGCTGGCACGTCCCCCTGCCGCTCCCCAGCCAGGGGTCACTGCCACTGCCCCTCCCCCCGGGCATCCCCTCCCCCCGGGCTGCCAGCCCCGGGCATCCCCTCCCCCCTGGGCTGCCAGCCCCAGGTCATCCCCTCCCCCCGGGCTGCCAGGGCATCCCCTCCCCCCGGGCATCCCCTCCCCCCTGGGCTGCCAGGGCATCCCCTGCCCCCGGGCTCCCAGCCCCTCCCCCCGGGCTCCCAGCCCCTCCCCCAGGGCATCCCCTCCCCCCGGGCTCCCAGCCCCACCCCCAGGGCATGTCCCCCCGCTCCGGGCTGCCCCCCACCGCGCTCGGCCAGCGGCGGGCCCGGCCCCCGGCGCAGCGCCCAGCGGGGCGGGGGGGTGACAAGCTGCAGGTGCCGAGAACTGTCCGCCCCCCCGACAAAAGCAGGGCGCAGGCGCAGACACTTCCGCCCACACAGGCCCAACCCCGCCTCCCTGAACAAACATGGCTGACTCGGCGCTTCCCGGCAGGCACCAGGCGAGGAGGGCAGGTCATAGAGGCCCGGGCCAGGCTAGAGAGTCGCAGAGGTGACCGGGCCGCCGGAGAGGGTGCGCGCTGTGCCTGGACACCGGCAGCGCCGGCCTGGGCGCCCCCTGCAGGCGTGCGGGAGTCGTAGCAGCCCATCGTGGAGCAGGAGAGCCCGGGGACCCCAGCGGGCAGTAACGGGGGGGCTGGCGCCTGCTGCGGGCGGGCTCGGGGCGCACAGACCCATTACCCCGCGGGGGCGGGGCGGGGCGGGGCGGGGCGGGGCTATGTCTGGCCAGCGCCCGGCCTCAGGGCCAGTGCGGCGGGCTTGGTGCGGAGTCTGCTAGAAAATCTGTCCCGGGCCAGGGCACCGGAGCCGCGGGGTCCCCCCGGGCCAGGCCGCCCCATACCCGGCCCTGGGAGCCTGCAGCCGCGCGGCCAGGGAGGGGCCCGCGCAGAGCCCGCCTTGCCCCATGGAGGGAGCTGGCGGCGAGCGGGTGCGCGGCGCTGCACAAGCCAGGCAAGCAGCCGCTGCGGGCAGCCGGGCCAGCCGGGTCTCGGCGCCGTCGGGCCGCGGCCCGCTGTGTGCAGCCCGGCGGCTGGCGGAGCGGCCTGAGCCCGAGCGGGGTGTCCGCGGCGCGCCCCGGCCGGCCTGGCCCGGGTGTTCGGCTCCTGGAGGAGCCAGTCTGGGGCTGCCAGCGGGGCGCGGCCCGCGGAGGGCGGGGCAGGCCCGGCTCCTTGGCCGGAGGGGCGGGAGCTGATCTCCAGCCGCCGCAGAGACACCCGGGCCGCCCCTCTCCGGCGCGGAGCGTCTGCTGCCTCGGGCCGGGCCGGGCCCCTCCAGGGCTCCGCCCGCCGGCATCTGTCCGCGCAGGGACGGCCCCGCCCCGGCCCCGCCGGCTCCCCCTCGGCCCGCAGCAGGCGGCGCAGTGCGAGCGCTCCCGGCCCGGCCCCGCGGGCTGCAGCTGCTGCTGGTGCCCGAGCGCAGACGGGCGCGGAAGCGGGGAGGCTGCGCCCCGGCTGGGCCCGGGCCCGGGTTGCGCCGCTGCCTGGGTTCCTCGGTCCTCCTCCGGGCTCCACCGTGTCTGGGGCCTGCCCCTGCCTTAGCCCCGTGTGTGGCCCCAGGCCTGGGGCGTGGCCCCTGGCCTCGGTGCCCAGCCCCCCAGTGCCCCCCTCGTGGTGCCCAGCCCCGGACACTGCCCGTCCCTGCCCAGCTCCTGCAGTGACTCCCGGCTCGTGCCCATGGGCATCACCAGGCTGGCCGATGTGATTAAGGAGGAGGCTGCGGAAGCGGTGAGCGCCTTCCCTCTGCGGCAGTATCGAGGTGAGCAGGGACGCCCCCCCCGCCCCTTCCGCAGCCTGGGGGCACAGCCCCTCCTGCTGCACCCCGGCGGGAGGGGACCTGGGGGTCGGGGATTCAGAGCAGAGAGGAGAGTGCTGAGAGCGCATTGGAGTGGTGGGGGACACCCCTGCAAATCGGGAGGGGGTGAGTGGGGTAGCAGCCCTGCGGGTGTCATGGAACATGATGAGTGAGAGTCCCTGGCCGGGCAGTTCCAGAGCAGCCAGCCCCTTGGGACAGGATAGGGTGAGGGAGGTCATGCCCATTCCTGGGGCAATAACCCGGCTGTTCCCATGGGCTCCCCAGACCGCGTCGTAGCCATGGACGCTTCCATTGCCATTTACCAGTTCCGCACGGCCATGCCGAAGATCTTCAACCGCAACGGGGAGAACATCAGGTGAGTGGCCCACACTTAGCCATGCCCGGTTCCCCCAGGGCCGCTCCTGCCACCCACAGCCCTCGGGCGCAGCCTCCAGCACCGACTGCCTGGCCAACGGGGGTCGTCTTGGTGAGCTCACTCACCTGGCGACCGTCAGTGCCGAGGGGCTGGTGGAGGGTCATTCAGCGCATGGCAGTGTGGCCTAGTGGACTGTGCACAGGATTCAGAGCCAAGAGCCCTGGGGCCTGCCCACAGACCCGCTGGGTGGCTTTGAGCAGCCCCCTTCCCCTGTCAGTGCCTCAGTGATGGGGGTCAGGTGTGTGACTCCACGCGGGCCCGCCTTGGTCCCCTGCGTCGGAGCGGCTCCCACTGCTGGGCTCTCCGTCCCGCGTGGCGCACGGGGTGTGGGGGAAGGCTGCGGGCTGCCCGGCTTTCCGTCTCAGTCACTTGCAGGGGCTGTTTTACCGGACGCTGCATCTCCTGGAAAACGGCATCAGACCGGTGTTTGTGTTTGACGGGCGGCCCCCTGACCTCAAACAGCCACTGGTTGGTATCCGAGACATGCTGGGCGCAGGGCAGGGAGCAGGGTGTAATTTGTGCCAGCGCTGAGCCCCGGCACCTCTGCGCTTGCCACACCAGTTACTAAAATAAAAACAATTGCTCTAGCCCCAGCCCCTCTTTCCGTACAAATTAAGCACGGATGGCGATGTGTTAGCAGGGGGTCTGTGCCTTTAAGGGCTGAGCTTCCCAGTTAAAGAGTCAAGGCAAGGGGGCTGTGAAGCTCTTCATAGAATCCTAGAATCATCGAAGATTAGGATTGGAAGGGACCTCAGGAGGTATCTAATCCAGCCCCCTGCTCAAAGCAGGGCCAGCCCTGACTAAATCATCCCAGCCAGGCCTTGGTCAAGCCAGGCCTTGAAAACTTCTAAGGATGGAGATTCCACCCCCTCCCTAGGTAACCCATTCCAATGCTTCACCACCCTCCAGTGACACATTCTTTTACTAATATCCAACCTAGACCTCCCCCACTGCAACTTGAGACCATTGCTCCTTGTTCTGTCACCATTGAGAACAGCCTAGCTCCATCCTCCCTGGAGCCCCCTTTCAGATAGTTAAAGGCTGCTATCAAATCCCCCCCCATTCGTCTCTTCTGCAGAGTAAACAAGCCTAGTTCCCTCAGCTTCTCCTCATAAGTCTTGTGCTCCAGCCTCCTGATCGTTTTTGTTGCCCTCTGCTGGACTCTCTCCAATTTGTCCACATCCTTTTTGTAGTGGGGGGCCCAAAACTGGACACAATACTCCAAATGCGGCCTCACCAATGCCGAATAGAGGGGAATAATCACTTCCTTCAATCTGCTGGCAGTGCTCCTACTAATGCAGCCCAATATGCTTTGGCAACCAGGGCACACTGCTGACTCATATCCAGCTTCTTATCCACTGTAACCCCCAGGTCCTTTTCTGCTGCCTACATTCGGTCCCCAGTCTGTAGCTGTGCATGGGATTCTTCCGTCCCAAGTGCAGGATTCTGCACTTGTCCTTGTTGAACCTCATCAGATTTCTTTTGGCCCAATCCTCCAATTTGTCTAGGTCACTCTGTATCTTATCCCTATTCTCCAGGGTACCTACCACTCCCTCTACTTAGTGCATCTGCAAACTTGCTGAGGGTGCAATCCACCCCATCCTTCAGATCATTAATGAAGATGTTGAATAAAACTGATGTGAGCACCAACCCCTGGGTCACTCTGCTTGTGACCGGCTGCCAGCTAGACATGGAGCCATTGATCACTACCCATGGAGCTTGATGATCTAACCAGTTCTCTATCCATCTTATAGTCCATTCATCCAACCCACACTTCTGTAACTTGCTGATAAGAATACTGTGGGAGACCGTATCAAAAGCGTTGCTAAAGTCAAGGTCTATCACGTCCACACTTTCCCCACATCCACAGAGCCAGTCACCTCTTCATAGAAGGCGATCAGGTTGGTTAGGCACGACTTGCCTGTTGTAGGTCACTTACGGGTGGTCACTTGGAGTGCCCCAGGTGCAGGATTATAAAGCAGAGCACTGGCAAGCACAGAGTGATGCCTGAACACCGCAGAGGGGCCAAAACAGCCAGCTGGGGGTGCTGCAGCAGTTGGGCTGGGGTGGAGGTGAGGATTACACAGTGATTGTTCTGTGTCCCAGCCACTGAGGGGTGCTGCAGTGATTGGGACAGGGTCTGGGGGCAGATATGCAGATGTTTTCTGTCCCAGCCAGTGGCAGATGCCACTCGGCCCTGGGTGGGAAGGGGATAGCATGTCTCTGTATACAGAGGCTGTAACCAAGAATCCTTTTTTTGCAGTTGGCCAGGCGGGCAGAGGCTGCCAGGGCTAGGAGGGATGCTGCAGGTAAACGTGTGGCTGTGTGGGATTCTGCTGTGCCGCATTGCAAAGCAGACAGGAGTGCCTGGCTCATCTCATCTCCCCTGCCCCAGCAGGGCCCTCACCTGCCCCTACCTGGCAGAGAGCCCCCTGGGCTCCAGCAGGGCCAGCATTGCCTTCTCCGGTGGTAGTCAGCCTCTTTCCAAGCAGCCCCTATCTGGGTGGCAGGCCTAGTTTCAGGGCCTTCGCTGTCCTGGCATGGGGTCTGGTTTGGACATGCCACACCTGTCTGCAGCAGCAGGGGGCACTGTAACTCGTTCTGGTGGTCCCCACCAGAGCAGGAACCCCTGACCCACTGTGATGGATCCCCCAGAGTACAACCCAGACTGGAGTACCGCTGCACCCCCTTCACTCTCCAGCCTGGGCTTTCCTCACAGTGCTTTGCCAGTGACCAGCAGCAAACCCCTCCAGGTGCTGCAGCAGTGTGGGAGGCCACGCAGCTGGCCAGGTCTCATGAAATATTCCCTTGGCCACTCAAATCTCATAGAGAGGGGCACCAGCCAGTCCACCCCAGCGCCCTGCCCTGCCCCCAAAGAGGCACCGTCCTGCCCTGGTCAGAAGCCTGACCAGGATTGGGTTGTTACCTAGTCCGTCCCCCACTCAATGTGGAGAGGACGTACACTAGCTTACGTTAACTGAGCTGAGATCTTCCAAACACTTCAGCTGAGACCCACTGTTTTAGTTAAGATACAAACCAGATTTCTGAACTACAGTAACAGGGCTTTGAGGTGAGTATAAGTGGCAGGCATAGAGATCAGAGACAGGTTCTGAAGAAAATAAAGATAAATGCACATGCTCAATCTTAGAGCTGCTAACCCTAGGCAGGCTCTAGATGAAGCAGGTTTTCTCACCTCACTGGATGTTCCTGTTCTCAGCATAGAGGCTGCTCTCTCAAGCCTGGACTGCCCAGTCTCTTTGTCTTCCAGCATTCTTGTTGCTTCCAGCATAGGTAGGGGAGGAGAAAGGCCAAGGCCTGCAGCCCCTGGCCCTTGTGTTGTATCTTTTGGCCATGTGCCTAGTAGACATGAGTCCAAGCGTGTCAAATGGGCTCTGCTGAGTCACCAGGTCGCTCCATCCCCCCCATTTCATATGCGTGAGTCACAGAGTTGAGCAATCTCCGTTGTATAGTCTTGTGCAAATGGCCTTGTATTTTAACTCCTTTGTTACAACTCCTTTGCTGGGGGACGGTTGCTGAGCCCCTCCTCAGCATGGCTGCCTTCTCTGTGGTTACTAGAAAACTTACATTAACCTATTTCAACACCCACAACATCTCAGAACTTCGCACACATGAGTGATGTGCATATTTTGACAGAACGGGTTCAGCAGACCCTGGTCTTTTGTTAGATCTCCCATGTGAGATGTTTAATGTGACCTGTTACAGCCACACGGGAATGAGGAATGAAGGGCTTACAGGGGGGTGCTTCAGTGTACAGTGCATCACACCCAATTCCTCTGCTGGTTACAGAGTCCCACCCGGCGGAAAACTTGCCGCGGCCTCTGAAGCAGGATTGTGAGACCCTGCTAGGCTACCTGGGTGTCCCCTGTGTGCAGGTAATATGGCCTGGGAGAGCATGGGGTTGGGCAGAGGGGCTGTCACGTGGGTCACTGGGGCTGCTCTCTGGGCTCCCCAGGAGATGGGGGAGAGGCCCCGTGCTTGGGCAAAGGATGGCTCAGCACCGACCCCAGGCAGCGGAGGGCTCCGGCAGATTGCGTTGATTGCAGTCTCTGTGCTCTGCAGGGGTGGCCTGGGGTGGCTGTGCTGGCCAGAGGGAAGGTGGCTGGGAGTGACAGAGCTGCTGGGTGGAGATGGGGGATGTTTATCTAGGGCCTACACAAAGTGCTGTCGGGAGGGACACGAACCCTTGACAGAGGCCTGTGATTTAAAGGAAGCAGTGAAAGCTGGACTGAGCAAGGAAGGGGGAGGAGCGCTGTGTGCCCCTGGCAGATCCTGCGCAGGACAGGGCAAAAGGACCCCATGTGGGTCCCCACGTGGCTGTCAGCAGAGCTGCTCTCTGTACCCATGCTCAGGCTCCAGCAGAGGCAGAAGCCACCTGTGCAGCTCTGGTGAAGTCTGGCAAGGTCTGGTGCACGGCCACGGAGGACATGGACGCACTGCCTTTTGGGAGCCTCCGCCTTATCCGCCACCTGAGCTCCAAGCGCAACTGGTGAGTGCCAGAGAGTCGGGGAGGGGCCTGGGCGGGTCTGAGCCCTGCCAGGGGACAGGGTGGAGGAGAGGAGGATCCAGGAGCTTCTGGCACCTTGGAACTCCAGGGAAGCTCCAGGGGACTGAAGTAGAACTAATGTGCCAATATTTTAAAAGAGTAAACAGGATGACGAGGGTAATTAGATGCCTGTCAGCCTGACATTGATCCAGGACAGGATAATGGAGCAGCTGATCCGGGACTCAATTAATGAAGAATGATGGGAGGGTGATGTAATTAATGCCAATCAACATGGGTTTATGGGAAATAGGTTCCGTCACACTAACTTGGTATCTTTTCTGGTGAGATTACAAGTCTGGTTGATAAAGGCAATAGTGTTGACAGAACATACAGAGACTTCTGTAATTTATCAGACTTTGTACTGCACCTCATTTTGATGCAGAAACGAGAACGGTATAAAATTAACACAGCGCACAGTGAACAGACTCAAAACTGGCCAGC
Organism: Mesoclemmys tuberculata; assembly: GCA_007922155.1. NCBI lineage: Eukaryota > Metazoa > Chordata > Testudines > Chelidae > Mesoclemmys > Mesoclemmys tuberculata. The sequence continues at coordinate 16,672,320 of ML675632.1, read as the reverse complement.
TGATAGATCTCAAACTGGGGAATCCTCATTGAGCAGCTGTTTGTAGTGAGTCCGCACAGGGATCGGTTCTTGGCCCTGCACCATTTACCATTTTTATCAGTGCCCGGGAAGAAAACATAAAACCACCACTGATAAAGTTTGCAGATTACACAAAGATTGGGGGAGTGGTAAATAATGAAGAGTCCAGGTCGCCGGCACAGAGTTGGGCACAAGCAAACAGCAGCGTTTTAATATAACTGGATGTTGTCACATCTCGGAACAAAGACGGGCCGGGATTACAGGAGGGGAACTCTACCCTGGGCCACAGCGACTCTGGCAAAGATTTGAGGGGGTAGCAGATAACCGGCTGAACGTGAGCTGCCAGAGTGATGCTGTGGCCAAAAGGCCTAATGTGATCCTGCAATGTATAAACGGGAATCTCGACCAGAGCAGAGAAGTTATTTTGCCGCTGTATTTGCTGCTGGAATCCCGGGTCCAGTTCTGGGGCCCAGAGCTCAGAAAGGGTGGTGATAAATTGGAGAACGTTCAAAGAGAGCCACAAGAATGAGTAAAGAAAACTTGCCTTATAGTGAGAGAGTGAAGGATCTTCATCTATTTACCTGACCAAAGAGAAGGGGCAGAGGTGACTCGCTCATAGTCGGTAGTGGGAATGATGTGATGGAAACAGATATTTGATGGTGGGTTTGTCAGTCTAGCAGACTAAAGTCTAATGTGATGCAATGGCTGGAAGTTGAAACTAGACAGATTCAGACTCGAAATAAAGTGCAGATTTTTAACTGCGGGTTAAAACCATTAATCCCTGGAGCAACATCCCAAGGCCGTGGTCCCTTCTGGCCTGGGAATCTGTGAATTTTTGGAGGAGGAAGTGAGGAGGGGGTGGTGGGAGAGCCGAAAAGGTGCCCATCTAGCAATGGGGAAGTGCTGGGGGTTGGGTGGTGCCTGCCCTCAGGTCATGGCCTTGGGCCAGAAGAGCAGCCTGCGCTCCCACGGCTGGCCACGTGCACCTCCTTCGCTGGTGTATCGCTGGTTTGCACTGCACGGGGTGTGGTGAGCTGCCTTCCACCACAGGGCATGGCTGCACGGCTCGGTGGGGTTCTCAGCGTCAGGCGGGCTGGAACGGGGGCTTGGCAGGCAGAGAGTACCCAGGGGTCAGGGGCTCTCATGCTGCCTTCTGTCTCTTGCAGTGAAGTTGAGGAGTTTTCCCTGCCTGACATCCTGCAGAAGCTGGAGTTGACTCAGGAGCAGGTGGGGACTGGTGGATGGATTTCGTCGTGTTGTGCTGGTGCTTGGGGCCCTGGTGGGGGAGAACAACGCCCCTGTGCTGGGGGCAGCCCGGGCTCAGAACGAAGGAATGTTGACAATCTAAGTACAGGAGATGGGGTTGATGCAGAGCAAGCGACTGATGGGGTAGCCCAAGGGAACAGGGAGATGACGCAGGCCAGCGGGATTCCCTCGTGTTGCCCCGTGGGGCTGTTGCACGTTGACCAGGTGAAGCTTTGCTGGGATGGGGAGGTGACCGTGCTGGTGCGGATTGTAACGCTGCCTGCAGTGACTCTCAGGGCAGGCTGCGAGGAACCGGGGCTCAACGCCCCCCAATTGGCTGTAACTTCGATATTTAGATCTCCCCAACCTCTGGTCAAGTGTAAACTGCTCAGGAGTGACAACAGCCTGACCACGGAGTCATAGACAGTCCCCTGGTACTCCAGTCTGTCTCGCCACCCTGGGGAGCCTGGCTGTGTGACAGTTGGGCCCTTACACCAAGGATCACGGTTTGGGTTAGGGTCTGTCCCAGTCCCCAAGACCAGTCACTTACCCCAGATCAATTGCACTTTAAATCTCACACCGCCCTTGTAGCCAACCCTGTACTAAACTACCTGCAGATTTATTCCTCAGGAAAAGGAAAACCAGAGATGGATTTATAAGGGGAAAACTGGTACCCAGAGATGCACACAGGAGTTACAATCTTAAGTTTCAAAAGGGAATAGAAGCGTCTATGATGAGCAAGGTCCCTGTGTCCTGCAGGGCTACGCTAGGCTGAGCACTGGGGATCCCTTGCTTCTGCCTAGACACCTGGCTGCACTGACTCCAAGTGACAATGAGATCCGGTTCCTCCTTGTCATGGGTTTTTCTTCCCTTCCCCCCCATGTCCTCTGAGCTGCGAACTCAGCTGACAGGAGGAATCGGCTTGCTTGACTCATCCTCGGGAAGGGGACGGGAGGGGTCCCTGGGCCATCTCTGGTAGGCAGAACGTCACCCATTCACCCTAAAGCCTCTCTCCAGCTTGGTGATTTACAGACAGAGGCTCATGATCCAGCTGCTCAAACATTTCCTTGCAACAGGGGGCCTGGCTGTTCTCGGTCAGATCAAGCGTTCACGAAACACTCACAACGCTCGTCGCTGTTGGAATCATAGCAGCCCCCAGCCTGGTTCCTGCCGTGGGTCCGTCCGTCTTCAGCTGAGACATGGGGACCTCAGCATGAGCTGGGCTCTGCTTTGCCAGCCTCACCAGGGCGTCCTGGGAGAGCGGAGGGGCGCCCCGGGACAGCGCGGGCAGCCATCTGGCTGACCCCTGTGCTGACGGCTGTTCTCTGCTCCCTCTCCTCGGCTGGGCCTGCCCCGGGCAGTTCGTGGACCTGTGCATCCTGCTGGGCTGTGATTACTGTGGGAAGATCTGGCGGCTTGGCCCAAAGAAGGCCCTGACGCTGCTGCAGCAGCACGGGACCATCGAGGAAATTCTCCGGAACATCGACCCGCAGGTGCCGAGGCCGGGGCAGGCCAGCTCAGCCGTGTGCTGCAGAGGAGGGGCTGAGCAGGGGCGGCTGGGGGCTGCCTTTGCCAGGCAGAGGGGGCTGTCCAAGAACTGGGCAGGGGGTAGGGCTGCCTGGTGGGGAACGAAGCCCATCACCCTTGGAGGGGCAGAGCCCGTCTCGCCTCGCCCGCGAGCTGTGAGCCCATCGGCACCAGCTCGCTAGGCCGCACCTGCTGCAGTGGTGCTGGCTCCATTGAGCCAGGCACACAGCTCAGGCCCTTGGCCATCGACCCGATGGGCATTAGAGATCCCAGAGATCCCTTTTCCCCAGGGCGTGAACTCCGGTGTCCCGGCTCCGGCAACTCCATCCTGCCGCTACCCATGGATGGGGGCGGGGGTGTTCTGCTTCACTCCCGGCACCAAACCATGCTGTGTGTTGGTAACCAGCTGCTGGTCCCTCCCCAGAAGTAGGTGCATTTCAGCAGTGGGCACAGCTTCAGGTTTCTTTGGGGCACGGGGCGCTGTCGGCTGGTGAACTGCTGCTATTACAGAAGCACCCGCTGCCTGACAACTGGGACCTTGAGGGAGCTCGCAGGCTCTTCCTGCAGCCGGAGGTGGCCGACCCGGGCCAGGTGACGCTGGAGTGGCGCGACCCTGACCTGGAGGGGCTGGTGCAGTTCCTCGCCCATGAGAAGCACATGAAGTGAGTGGCAGGCTGCCTGGATGGGGAGGCAGGCGGGATGGCTGAGAGGGGTGGCTGGAAGCATGGCGTCCTGCATATGATGGGTTGGAGGGGTCTTGATTCATTGTGCCACTGCCCCCAATCCATCCCCAGAGCTGGCAGCCTGTGGACTCCAGCCCCCTATGCGAGTCTCCAGCCCCTGACCTGGGGTTGAACTGGGCTCTGGCCTGCCTTGTGCGTCAGCCAGAGAACTGCACGTTTGGCCCCAGAGCCGGCTCTCCGATCCCAGCCGTGGAGCTCAGGTGGCCCGTTCAAGCCAGACTCCCCTCAATGGCTCTGCTGGGGCGCAGAGCCGAGAGCAGGGCTGGCACCGAGATCCCAGCATGGGAAGCGGGGAGGCCCTTAGGGGATTCTTCATCCCCTCCCCTTGGTTTCTGTTCCTCTTGCTGTGATCTCCCCCCACCCTCCCCCGCACTGACCGAGCTCTGTTTGCAGCGAGTCGCGGGTGCGCCGGCGGATGCAGCGGTGGCAGGAGACCCAGGCCCAGCCCGAGGAGGCCCAGCCCGAGCAGCAAGTGCCCCAGGAGGGCGGGAGGCAGCGCAGGCTGGGCGAGTTCTTCACAGCCAGCAAACGGGCCCGTCCGCCGGAGGTGAGGGGTGCATGCACCGGGGCCCAGGCCAGCCCAACGGTTATCCTGGGCCTGGGGTTGAGATGGGGCAAACAGCCCCATGCAGCTGAGCAGGGTCTTTGGGTGTTCCTGGTGCTGGGGTGGCACTGGGCCGGGTGGGGGCCAGGTCTGGGGCCAGCCGTCTGCGTTCCTTACAGCCCTACACGAAGCCCCTTGCTTCCACTCCTGGCCCCACTAGTTCCAGTGGGAGGCCTGGGCGCGGATCAGCCTGCAGCGCCGGGCCCCCGACAGTGAGACGAGTTGGTCTGACCTCGGCCGCTCTCCTTTCCCAGGTGCCCGGCCCCCAGCCCAGCAAGACGAGACAGAAACGGCAGGTGGGGACGCTGGGCAGTGCCGAGCCGGGGAAGTGAGACGCTGGCCGTGCTCTCGCCCACCCCAGCACCCTCACACGGCTGGCTGCTCTGGCCAGCAGGCAGCTGTCGGCAGGAGCCCAGGAGCCCAGCGGCTGCACTGGATGGGCCCAGGCAGAACCGAATTGCAGCCGCCCTTGACTTGAATGCAATGCAGCCTGGCCATTGGGATCCTGACCAGGCACTACCTGCGGGGAGCTGGAGTCAGGTGGCGGCTGCGTGGCCTGTGGCCCCTGGGTGTGCAGCACGGGGTGGTGTGATGAGGGGCGGGAACAGCCAGCTGAGCCATTGGCTCAGTAGTCCCATCCTGAGAGCTCCACCGGGGGCTGCGGGTCAGGACAGAGGGGTACCAACGGAGCTAGGATGAGGGAGCCCAGGGCTGGGATAGCGGGGGGCTGCGGGTCGGGATTGAGGGGCCCCGGCAGAGCCAGGAGGGGGCAGTGATCACCTTTCAGAACTCTCAGGTTTCGGGGCCCGTCCCTGGGCTACCTGGGTGCCAGTGGCCCAGAGACACCAAGCAACTTGCCCAAGGTGACACGGGAGCCTATGGCAGAGTCAGGATTAGAACCCGGCTCTCCAGTGTCTGGCCCACAGGCCCGTCCTTCCTCATGCCCTGGACCCAGCGCCGGGGGGGCGGAAGGCTGTGGAGAGAGTCTGACCAACTCCGTCCCTCAACTGCCTGTTCTCCCCCCTCTCCTCCACCCTCCCAGTGCAGGACCCAGCAGGCCCGAGATGCCCCTTTGCACCATGGCGCTCGGCTGCAAGATGCCGACACCACCTGGCGTCGATGTGCAGCTGACAAACGGTCCCGGTGCTCAGGTCGCCCTCTGCCCCTCGGGTTCCCGGCCCATCGCTGCTTCCCGCAGGGTGGCCCACAGAGGAATCCTGGCATCTCTGTGAGGGAGCGAGGACAGTGGAGCCCAGATGTGGGGCAGCGCAGCCACGGAGGGGAGGGGCAGAGACCCCTGGTGTCCCACAGAGGGGCAGGAAAGGTGGGCGGGGCCCAGCACAGGGAAGACGGTTGATGCTTTATTCAGGTACATCCAGGATAAGAAATCCCAGGAGCTGAGAATGGGTCTGGTTTTACGGCACTGTCCTGCCACGGGCCCGGAGCTCCCAGCCTCCGCCTGCTGGCGTGAGCTCTGTGCTGCGTCCAAACGCACATCGGTGCTTGGAGCTAGCCCTGCTCGACCATCCCTGCCTCGGCCGTGAGCCCTGGAGCCAGGCTGCGCCGGGCAGGTCCACACTGCAACTGCATCAGCCTCAGGGGTCCCAGCGGCGCACGTGCCACAAATGGCCGCGTGGATGCACTGGCTCGGCCTGGACTCTGGCTCTTGAGCGTGGGAGGCCAAGGGACATCTGAGGTGAGCCCCGCTAGTACGGGTCTGTCTGTCTGGACTGGGAGAAGTGCACCCTGCTCTCCCAATATCTCCTCCCCAGCCATCCCAGTGGGACGCCAGGGCGCCATCTGCCAGTCCCGCTCCCCCTCCTGTTCTGTTCTGTGCACTCGGCAATAAAGTCAGAGGCGGCCTGAGCTGGTGGGTGCCACAATTCACTCTGATTTTAATTGGAAACGAGCGTCCGGCTGCAGAGCCCCCCTTAGTCTCAGCTGCTTCCAGCCAGGCCAGGGGATCCGGTGCCGCCCTGCAGCATCCTCCTGCTCCAGAGGCTGCTGGGATAGCCGGGAGCCGCCCCACCCTCTACGCCCCCACCACCCACAGCAACCCTGCCGGGAGAGGCCGGCCTGGAGTCGTTTTCAGCTCAGCCCCCTGCTGACCTCTACCTTCGTTGCTCTGAGTGTGCAGCTGGCACCGAGAGCCGGCTGACCCCACGGGGAGATCGATGGGCGGGAGCTGGCCCGGATGGGCCTGGCTTGGCTGCTGAGTTCAGGTCAGGTGGACAGGAAGCCTCCTGTTGCAGAGGCCGTTTGCTGCCTCCCCCCGGCCCAGCTGAGGGGGCGATTCGGGGGCTGCCGAGAGGGCAGGGTGCTTGCTAGGGCAGGTCCCTGAGGTGCCCGGCTGCCTTGCAGCGGGGAGGCACACCACGCAAGCCAAGGGACCTTGCCACTCCTGGCCAGAGTCCCGAAGGCGGGGATGCACGGTGCCGTTTCGGCGCGCGATGCCCCTTGGGCCCATGGGGAATCCCCACTCCCAGTGTGCAGGGCTAAGCGGGACCCATGCCGCCCCAGCCTGCTCGCCAGGATGTGCCCTGCCCGCTGCCCCGGGGTGATACAGGGCCCAGCTTGCCCCTCAGCATGTCAGGCTGGTGGCACACCATAGAGCCTGGCTGAGCTGGTTCTCTGTGCCAGTCCAGAGAAGGGGTAGGGGGCAGGGACCCTCTCAGGACGTTCCCTCTCCTCAGTCACTGACGCAGCCAAAGTGCCCCTGGAGCTGTCACTGGGCCCCAAAGCACGACACACGCTTCATGGGGACCCTCAGATAACAGGGACCGCACCCGCCTCAGTGCACAGATGCCGGCTTGCTTGGAGGGGCTGCCGGGAGCCTGGGTCTCCTGGTATGGGCTGATCAACTCAGGGCTCCCGTCTCACTCTGCACCCTGCTGCTGCCGAGCTCCTGGCACTCCCTGCCCATGAGGCCTTTCAGCGAGCGTGGGCACCTTCTCGCACCGTGCTGCAGGGTGCATTGATTGAAATCACCAAGAGAAAATCATTGATTTAAACCAAGTTTCCCATGGATACTTCTTCACATATTTCTTAAACAGTGGTGCAAATCTGATCATGAAAACGTTAATTTACAACTCAGCACAGCATTTTACAACATCGAGAAGGGCATACTTTGTGTCAGGTTTTAGATCACTTGAGTTTTAGTAATTCAGGAACTAGCACATAATACGCATTACCCGTGTGAAGCTGCAGAAGCAGCAGCCGTGCATTAGGAATGGTAAGAACTAACACACCCACAAACACAAGAGCACCTATATTGTATTAAACTCAATCTAAATGTTTCGCATTTGCGATTGCAGCAGTCTCCTGAGTTGCCGGCTGCCAGCTGTCCTTAAACTCTTAACAAATTTTTCTTTTATTAACTAACAGACAAGTCATCACAACACTAAACGTGTGCTGTCCTTAAACCTTCTGCAACTACCCCTCATCTTCCCCACTCCCGCTGTCTTTTTCATTCATAGACTGAAACAGAAATAAGAGCTTTCCTGCTTTTTCAACTCCCAGTCCATTTCTTAGCTTGGAGTGAATAATACCAAACGATGAAAATATTCTCTCTCTGCCTGCAGAGGAAGCTACTGCTCTGAAAAGTTGGCTTAGCAACTGAAGGAACTCTGTTTCACAGTACCTGGCTAATGATTTTCACCAATTCAGGGGAATGACTTTGTTGAAAACATCCTCAGTAAACATGTACTGTTTAAATGGTTCTGTTCAAGCCCTGAAATTTATTATGACTGGCATAATTGAGGAGTGATTTGGAGATGCCCATATGGCAGCAGCATCTTCTTCAGAAGTTAGGCATCTACCTTTATATTTGGGGTTGAGAATGTTTGCAAGAAAATGAGGTGGAGTTAGTGTTTGATCCATTCACTGCTTTATTGCCTGCAGTTTAACTTTCTGGTGAGGTATTTCTTTCTTCAATGTCTCCTTGAAGTGCCTTCCAAATTTCGACAGCGTCAGGAATGCAGCAACAATTTATCTGAAATTTGTTTAAGGCTGTGGATATAGGCTTCAGTATACTGAGCATATCCTCTACATTCCTCTTGAACCCAATCTTAGATACTTGGATGAGATACTTCCATCTATTTTATCACGGTTTTCTTCACACAGTTTTATGAGAATAGGCCAGTTCTTAATAAATTGTTCAGAACAATCAACCACAGAATTCCATCGAACATCTTAAAGGAGAATTAGTTTGGATCCTCCTGCTGTCTTTGGTGAACCTGAAGCAAAATGGTTGTTACGGAAGTATTTTGCGATTTCAACAATATTTTATTTTAAGATGACGTACTTAAGTCTTTGCCTAAAAGATGCATTAAATGAGCACTGCAGCCATATGTTATTAAGGAGCATCCTTCCGTTTCTTCTTCTACACATCTTCTCATCTTTGCCGCATTTGCAGCGTTGTCTGTGGCAAAACTGCACTTGTGACAGTTGAATTTTTGTTCACAGTTTATTACAGCTTTCACTGCCACGTCTTTTAAATATTCTGTTGTGTGGGCATTTCTTGATGTGTCTATTGTTTCTGAAAGATATGTGACCCCTTTTTCTGTTGTCATACAGGCACATATTACTGGATTGTTGTGTACATTGCTCCACCCATCAAGGCTTTCCCCTCAGTATTTCTTGCACACTGTTCAAGTTCCTTCTCATACACTGTATCTACCAACCTTCCACCAATATCTGCTTTACCAGATGGTGTGTATCCTGGTCATAAGGACTCCACCATGTCAGTGAAGTGTTTATTATCAACAATGTGAAAAGGAGAATTTGTGGCATAAATGAACCAAGTAATCTTTTCATCAATGGTGTTCTGTTGGTATTTGCTGGTCCCTACTACAGACCTATCCATAGCCCTTAGGTTGGTGCATGGTGGAAACTAGTTATTGATCAACCGGAGATTTGAGAAGCAGCAAGTAGAATTGATGGGAATATATAAAATAAAATCAACAGGCCTTCTGGAGCCTAACTGTAACTGACCAGAAATTCCACCATCTCCCCAAGGTTAGCTCACCCAGAGCTTCTCTCCCAGCATCCGGCTGTGATCCTTGGCTCCTGAGACAAGCCAGCCAGCAGCTTGTTCCCTGGGTGAAGGGTACCCAGGTGTACCTCTGCAGCCCTGGGTACAGTCCAACCAGCTGATGTCTTCACTTGTGAACAGGGAACTTGCTGCCTCATTTGCTCCTGTCTGAAATCTCCCCCTGGCAATTGCTGGATTAGTATTTTGCTCAAACTGTCACTGGATGTCCCTTGTGAAGCCTCCTCACTCCAACGCCCAGCCAGGGAGAGAAGTGGCTCCTGCCTAAAAGACCAGCCCCAACTCCCAGGCCAAGACCATGATTTTCAGCACAGCGGCATAGCTGCTTGCGTTTCCCCTGTGCACACACTGCGCCATGATATTGCTAACCCGTGTTCCACAGGCTGTTAGTGGAGCCTCCGTGACCCCCTTGGATGCACCCTAGAGACCAGACCCAGGGACTCCCTGTGCCCTATGCCAGCTGGCACCAAGAGGTCCTCAGGTCAAGAAACGAATATTGGATAATGGGCTCTTCTGTCTAGCTGGGAAAGGGCTGACCCCACGCAATGGCTGGGTGCTGAAGCTAGAAAATTCCCACTGGAAATCAGCCAGGCATGTAATTCGCCATGGGAACAATTTCCCAAGGCTGGTGGGGGGAGGCTGTAGGACTGGCAATTTTTGAATCCAGCCTGGCTGCTTTTCTAAGGGATTCAAAGAGGGGTAACGTGGGGCAGTTCATGGGCTAGGGTGTGGAGGAGATTTGATGAGATGAGCATGGTGACCCTGTTTGGGCCTTGGAAGCGAGGAGGGCTTCCCGCCATGGCAGGCAGGGTAACAAGCCTGAGGCCTGGGAGCCAGCTGGCGCGTTTCTGGCCGAGCTCCTGGAGCAAGGCAGGGGCCACCTGGGGCTCCCAGAGGGGTCCTGCCAGTGCTAGCAGGATGGATCACAAGAGTGCTGGTGTCTCAAGGGGCCAGGTCCCAGGGGTGCCCGGGTCTCCCTGTGTCCAGGGTGGGGTCAGGCCCCACAGCTGCCTCCGCCTCCCTGGGGCTAGAGCCCACGGGCGCCCCTGTCTCCCTGGGGCCAGGAGGAAGGGGTGCCCGTGTCCCTCCACGGTGGGCCCAGGCCAGAGGGGTGCCCCTGTCTCTCCGCGGTGGGGCCAGGGGAAGGGGGTGCCTGTCTCCCCGTGCGCAGGGCGCGGCCAGGCTGCCCGCCCGTGGAGGCTCCCGGGATCTCCAAGCCTCGCCCCGTCTCTGCGCTGGGCGGGCCCGGTGCGGAGCCGCAGCGCCCAGGGGCGGGCGGACGGGCGGGGCGGCCCCGGGCCGGGCATGCTCCGAGCCGCTGCGGCTGCGGCTGCTCCGCCGGCCGGGCAGGAGCGGGGGGAAGCGCGGCGGCGCGGGCGGGGATCCCCGGCTGGGCTGCGCGGGGCGGCCCGGAGCCCCCGCCCGGCGCCCCCATGTTCGCCTTCTACTCGCTGCTGGTCTATATCGTCTACGCGCTGCTGCGCCGCGGCCCGCGGGCGGGCGATGGGCCGGGCCCGCCGCAGCAGGTAGGGCAGGGCCGGCAGCGGGGCTGGACACGGGGACTGGGGAGCCGGGGTTCGGGGATGGGGCTGGACAGGGGGGAGCCGAAGTTTGGGGGGGCTGAACACGGGGACAGGGGGGAGCCTGGGTTCGGGGGGGGCTGGACGCGGGGCCCGGGGGGAGCTGGGGCTCGGGGGGGGCTGGACGCGGGGAGCCGGGGTGCGGGAGGGGCTGCCGGAATGCTAATTGGCGGCTGCTGTTGTGTTTGCGTGGAGGGCCAGGGGCTCTTCAGATGGGGAGAAGCCGGGCCAGCTTTGGCACCGACCCACCCAGATAACACGGCTCCTCGGTCTTTTTGCTGAGGTCAAGATCTGCAGGGCGGGGGGGGGGGGGACTTTGAGCCTTCCCTGGCCGCCCCAGGGAAATGCGACACTGATCCCCTGCGGGTGTGGGAAAGGGGGGGCAGGGCAGCCGTGGGGGCGCATGTCCCTGGCCGGGCGGATCCCCGTTATTCCTGACGAGGGAGGAGGGGCGGATGCTCACAGCCCCTTTGCAGTGAGGGGAACCAGAAGTAACAGTTGATCTCGCTCCATCACTCCCTGGTGGAATTTCAAAGGCATCTGTCGCCATGGTAACCCAGCATCCGCTCATTCTTCCTGGCAGCAGGCGCCTTTCCCAACCAAATGTGAACCTAAGAACGGCTGGACCAGGTCAGACCCATGGTCCGCCCAGCCCAGCGCCCTGTCTGCTGACAGCAGCCAACGTCAGGGGCTTCTGAGGGAGTGGGCAGAACAGGCCATCATCGACTGATCCATCCCCTCACCTGTTCCCAGCTTCTGGCAAACACAGGCTAGGGACACTTCGCAGCATGGGCTTGTATCCCTGCCCATCCTGACTAATAGCCATTGGCAGACCTAGCCTCCAGGAACGTATCTAGTTCTTTCCTGAACCCTTTATCGCCTTGGCCTTCACAGCATCCTCTGGCAAGGAGTTCCACAGGTTGACCATGTGTTGTGTGAAGAAATACATCCTTTTGTTCATTTTAAACCTGCTGCCTATTAATTTCCATTGGTGACCTGTAGTTCTTGTGTTATGAGAAGGAGCAAATAACACTTCCTTATTTACTTCCTCCACACCAGTCATGATTTTATAGACCTCTATCCTGTCCCCCCTCCCCCCTTTAGTCGTCTTCTTTCCGTGCTGAACAGTCCCAGTCTTATTAATCCCTCCTCATATGGAAGCTGTTCCATATCCATAATCATTTTAGCTGCCCTTTTCTGATTCCAAAGTATCTTTTGGGATATTGGATATATATGGAGAGTCCCGAGCCCGCTGTCCTGGGGTCACGAGGAGAACGTACAGATCAGCTCAGTCCTTCTCCCATGCGGGACTGCTCCTCCCTCCTGACTGCTCTGCTCATACCCTAAATCTTCTCCCCCCAAAGAGCCCCTTTGACCTCTGGGTGCAGCAAGGAGCCAGCTGCCTCAGTGCGTCTACCTCCAGGCTCGACAAACCCCAGGCACCAGGTCGCCATGGTGCCTAGTTTTCTTTCCTGGGGGGAATGGCTGCTGCGCTCTGGACGGGGCACCCCGCTGCCTGGCCCACCTTGTCTGGCTCCTTAATTTTGGGGCTGGCTCCTAAACCCGAAACAAATTTGTCAAGCCCTGCTCTACCTACTCCTCCCCATCTGGGCAGCCCCTGCTCTCAGGATAGGTGGGGCTGCAGGCGCACCCAGCCCTCTCCCTGGCCATGCCTTGCAAGACTTCTAGGCGTTTTTCCCAGGCCTCGATTCAGAGATGCCAAGGCCTGGAGGGATCAGTGTGAGACATCTATACATCACAGGCCACAGCAGTGCCCTGGGTTAGCTCCTGTCTGGAGGCTTTTCTGAAAGGTCTGCTCCAGTTCCTCTGGATTTACAAATTTCCAGCATTGGCGATGCTAGTGCTGAGGTTGCAGCCCCGCTGGGGCTGTTCCCTGGCTGATGGATTGGCCTAGATTTCTCATGTCACATGCTTTTCCTTCAGCTTCATTTCCTGGCAGCTTTGCTGGCTGGGCCCACATGGAATCCCCATGCCAAGGCCCACACCTCTCCCTGCTTCCACACACGCTAGTTATTCAGAGTCGGCCAGGTGATGCTCAGACAAAATCCCAAGCTGGTTGTGTATGGGGTCTGGCAAGGGGTGGTGACATCCCAGTTCAGGATCTGGCGTGGTGATGTCCTCCGCGACGGCTTGAATCCAGACCTTTCTGCACCAAAGCTCAGGTCCCTATTGCTTGAGCTACAGCAGCAGTAGGCTGTTATCTTGTATGAGGACCAGCCCCTAGAGAAGGACGTGACACAGGTTTCACAGACGTGTTATGACAGCACTGGGGAAAATAGGCAGGGGCCGACAGGCGGCATGAGGGATGTGTGGACGGCTTGGGGTGGGTGGCGGGGGCCTGGCCTGCCAGGGCCTGCTGTAAGCAGATGCCAGAGGGCGCTCAGGATTGAAGAGGTTTGTCTGTCTGCTCTGAGAGGAGGGGAAGGAGCCACCTGGTCCCAATCAGACGTGGCTCAGGAGACAGCAGACGGGGGGTCATTCACCCCTCCCCACTCCCCAGGTGGGGGCACGTTGAGCCACTGCCCCAACTCCCAGCGCCCGTGCTGACCCCATGAGCTGCAACATCCAGGAGCCCAGTTCAGCCACCCCAGCAGGGGTCCAGATGGCACGTGTGAGCCAGTCGGAGCTGCCAGGCCTTCAGGGGAGGAATCTATCCCCACCCAGGGGGGGCTCTTCTGCATTCCATAGCAGCCCTAGTGGAACCCAGGGGGCACGTCTCTCCCCCAGCTTCTGCCACCTGCGCTGGGCCCCAGTCCTGCTACTGGTACAGTCAGAGCACCAGGCTGCCTGATGGGGCGGGTCAGGGGCCAGTGGGGCTGGAATCCTCTCCCCAGGTCTTGGGATCAGTGTAATTATGGACGTGCGGGCCTGCGAGCCCTCCCTCCCCTGCTGTGCTGCCCTGGGTTCCCCCCTCCCCGCTGCGTCCTGCACAGGGGACCCGCATGGGTCCTGAATGCACAGAGCAGGGCTGGATGGGGGGGCAGGTGTCCCTTACGGAGGCCCTTAGCTGCCTGGCACCGCTGCCTGCGGTTTGGGTGTGGGTGTCTCTGTTTGTACCTAGTGGGTGATTAGCCCTCCTAACCCCTGCCCAGGGGAAGGTGCAGCATAGCCGTTAGTTGAGGGGACACCCGACACATGAGGGGGGCTGTCTGGGGCCTCACTCCCCCTGTCAGCAGGGCTGCAGGACCCCAGCTTTCCCTGCCTGCTTTGCCCTGCGCTGTGCTGGGAACGGGGGTGGTGGTGTCTGAATAAACGCTGATTGTTTCAATTTCTGACCCATCCTCGGCCGCAGCCCCGGGTCAGCAGCCAGCCCCCGCGGGGCTTGCCAGACACAAGTACAGGGCCAGGAGCGAGCGCTGGCCAGGCCTCGTGCTCCCGCTGGCAGAGGGCTTTGTCCGTGGTTCCTAGGCTGGGCCCTCTGCTGGGATGTGCTGGCCAGGTGTGTCCAGCCTGGCTCTGAAGCATTGCTTGCTCTTTGGCAGATGGGGTGTGCGTCAGTTCTCTCCAAAGGGGCCCGGCACGATGGGGGTCTGCCCCACCCAGGGCAGCGTGATCTCCCCTGCCAGAGGGCTGATTTGGTCCATAGGCGGCGCTGAGTGAGCCAGGCTCATTTCCTTCCCTTCGCATCCCGGCTCCCGCGCTCTGCATTTTTTCTGCACGGCTGGCTCTGCACTTGGCTCGGCTGGTGCTTGTTAGCCGGGAGCTGGGCTGCATTGATCAGGGTCTGTGCCAGGGCCTGTCTCCGCCTGTGGGCATATTTCCCTGGCAGGGGCAGCTCCCCGGTGTGGTGTTGCTGTGTGGGGTGCAGGACGGGTAGGCTCTTGTCTGACAGCTTGGAGGGGGGGGTTAAGTCCATCAGGCTGCTGGGTGGAGAGCGCTATCTGCCCCGGTGCCCCGGGGCCAGACTCCCCGGCCGTGCCAGAAGCAGCGCAGGGTTCTAGGCCGCGGGCAAGGTCACCTGGGGTGGGGGATGCGCGCATCATGTGCAGGCTGGCGCAGACAGCCCTGGTCAGGGCTGGCCGGGGAGGTGGGAGGTGGTTTGTGCAAGCTCTGACTGCGGGGGCTGGGCAGCGGTGGTGGGAGTTAGTCTCTGTGTCTGCATCAAACTGTCCCCTGCGCCTCCCCCCCCCTCCCCCGAGTAATGCTGGCTCTGTGCGGCCAGCAGGCCCCCAACCCGCTCCGGCGCCCAGCTCTGCAGCAGCACCCAGGAGAGCGACACCCTGGCTGGCGGCGCCTCCCTGCAGTGGGTCTCCTCCAGCGGGGCTGCCAGTGGCCCGCTGTGAGCCCAACCAGCACAGTCAGGTGCCCTGGCCAAGCTGAGCTCCTCTCTCCCCCTCACGGGCCCCAGCAGCTGGTTCAGGCCCCCAGCCCCACATGTGGTGGACAGCTGCTGTGTGTGGGGCACGGCTATTCCCTGTGTGTCTGGTGAGCCAGGCCTGGGGCGACAGAGCCTGCGTGGCCCCATCGGCATGGACGGGAGAGGGGCTGGGCCGTTGTGGCAGTTGCCCTCTTGGCTACAGCTGACCCAGGGATCCCCAGCACTGAAAGCATGAGCTGTTGCAGGGGGAAATAAAGAGCTGGGTCTGCCGTGGGGGGCTGGACTTGCACCGAGGGGGAACAATTACGTGCCCTCATCTGTGGGGACTGCACCAGGACAGGGCTGAGCCAGCTCTGCCCCACTGGGAGGGGTCCCAGCCTCATTCCTGTGGGCCAGGGTGTGGGGAAGACAACATGGCACCCGGCCAGGCCTGGTGGGAGAGAATCGGAGCTTGGGGCATGGTGGGGCCCTGGGCGCGGGGTGCAGCATGTGAGCGATCCGGCACCGTCAGCACTGAGATGCCTCTGGCGCAAGGCATCGGTGGTACCCAGCAGGGTCACTGTGCTGAGGGTTGGGGGGGCTCTGTGGGGCTGTCCATGGGGGAGGTCTCTGGGGGGGCTGCCTGCAGTGGGGGTCCTCTGTGGAGCTGTCTGTGGCGAGGGCTGTCAGGGCTCTCTGTGGGGCTGTCCACAGTGGGAGGGTGTCAGGGGGCTCTCCGGGGCCATTTGTGGGGGGACACTGCTGTGCTGTCTGCGGCAGAGGGGGTTGTTGGTTGGGGGCTCTGGGTTGTCCTCTGTGGTGAGAGGTTGGGGGGGGCCTCTGAGGAGGCGTCTGTGATGGAAGGTAGTTGAGGGTCTCTTGAGACACCATCCCTGGTGGGAGGGGAGGGGGCTCTGAGGCACCATCTCTGGCAGAGGATGCTTGATTGGGGGGTCCTGAGGTGCTACCTGCGGAGAGGGCATTTGGGGGGGGGGGCTCCGAGGACCCAGCCATGGCAGGAGGGGGGCTTGGTTGGGGGGGCTCTGTGGACCCATCTGCGGCACGGGGGCTGGGTTGGGGTGTCCATGGCACGGCCTCTGTTGCCAGCAGATGTTTCCTTCCCCTCCTGCTGCCCAGGGCCCAGGTGCCATCTCCGTGGAGCTGCCCAGGCGGCGCCGGCTGCGTGAGGAGCTGTGGCCCGAGCTGACCGAGCTGGACAGTACGTAGCCTCCCCTCCTCTCCCCTCCCTGCGCACGGCTCCAAGCCAGAGCGGCTGGTCCCGGCTCACACGGGCCCAGCAGCGGGAGGGCACCAGCTGCAGATAGGTGAAAGCCGGGCTCGTGAGCAGGGACACGTCCCCTGTCCTGGCAGGGTGCAGGGGTTGCAGGGCGACAGATCTCACACCAGGGGGTGCCACTGAGCTGCGGCAGAGCCATCTCATTGTGGGGGGGGGTGCCCAGGGGCTCTTCCTCCCGTCCCGGCACTGTCGTTCCCCTTTGCAGGCAGCTCGGAGAGCGACCCAGGCAGTGGCACGGAGGATGAGGATGAGGCCGGCCCTGGCGGCGGGTTCCTGGAGGATGCCACCACCCCGCTCACTGAATTCCTGTCCCTCAAGCGGGAAGCTGCCATGGGGAAGCTCTGCCCATCGGATGGAGAGCCCCCCGGGGAGAAGGTAAATCTGGGCGGGTTGCCCATTAACACCCCCTGCCTTTCTGCCGCCCTGGCAAAGAGGAGCATGAAATACAAATGGCAGCGGCCAGGTGTGACGACTCTCGGGGTGCCCAGGGCTGTGTGCATTGTCCGGATCCTGCCGGCCTGTCAGCCACCCGGCTCTGCTCTGCTGGGCTCGCCAGCCCTCACCTTGCCTGCCGCTCACCAGTAGGTGCGCTCGGCCACGGCCTGCCTCGTCTCCACGGGACACTCCCGGAATACCAGGTCAGGTGCCCCAAGGGGACAATGTGAACGCCAGCCTATGGGATTCAACTCAGGATCCGCTCCTGGTGTGATAGCACAGCACTGAGGGGCCTTTGTGGTGAAAACAAGTGTGGGATTATTGCCAGAGAGTCAAGTGAGGGCACGAAAGGTTCCTGGTAAAATAAAGTCGAAAGACGCTTTCTGGAGACTGCCTTTCGCTCAGCAGGCTGAGCTGCGGTCCAGAGAAGCGTACCTCACCCCCAAAGTCCTCCACAGGGTCTTAGCCAAGGGGGACCGAGATCCTGTTTTCAGGAATGTAAATGCCCGGCCCATCTCCTTCCAAAGTGCAGGATGAGGGGGTATCTTTTCTGCTTTCTGCTCATGTCCCCAAAGCTGTGCGTCTGGACTCAGAGTCAGGATAACCCCCCCGGGCTTATTTTTCCTGTATGCTGCTTCCCCGGTGATTGTTGACTTCATACATACGTGGGTATCCCCTGCGTGAGCTTACGGTGCTCAGCTCACATCCTGACAGAGCCGGGTGAACAAATGTCCCTGGACTGGGAGAGAACTCGCTGGTCAGTTCTGCCGGGGCACAGACTTTAGGAACATGCCGTCAGCGGACAAACTGGACATTTCACCAGACAGCTTCCAGGCCCCCAGGGCTCATCCATCCCCCTGCTACCATTGCTGCACTCATCGACCCAGCCAGCGCTGCCATCCACCCATCAGTCTGTCCCAGAAGGCATTTGCTGAGGGCTGGAGCAGAGGGAGGCACCAGTCCCCATGTCTCCTTGGTCATTGTGGTTCTCAGCCCGCAAGGGGGACACGGACGTGGTCTGGAACGTGTGCGCCTGGAATCCTTGAGCACTGCTTGTTCCTCGCTCCACATCCATCTGCCTGGTTTCGGACAGCGCCCGTTGCGTTGTTACCGAAGGGCCCAGCACAGCCGGGCCGTTCCTTTCAGCATGGCAGAGCATGGGTAGAACACAGCCGTCCTGAACCGGGAGCACTGGTGTCAATGAGCCAGGCCCTAAGAGCTCCTCTGCCTCTGATGTCCCCAGTGCCTCGTCCCGATGCCTCCTGCTGGGAGCCTGCCTCTGGGGTGGCACTTAGCACTGGCAGTGTGTCCGAGTTGGGAGGTGTGACAGACACACACTAGCTCTGGGGCAGCACCCGGGGGGAGGCCCTGGGTCTAGCTGCTGCCTTTCCTCCCCCAGCCACACTGCCAGCTAGACCAGCACGGTCACGCAGCCCCCCCAGCTCCAATGTGCAGACACCCCTAGAGTTTGCGGTGGGAGGCAGCCTGGCTAGCACAGAGTTTCTCAGCCTTTCCAATAGCAGGGACCAGCTTGGTGCCTTCCTACACTGTGGGGCGAGGGGGGTGCGATTGCAGGGCTCGGCGCTGGTCCAGGGACTGGCTGTTGGGTCAGGCACTGCACCGGGCCTCGGGTGACCTTGGGCAAGTCCCTTCCCCTCCCACCCTCTGTCTGTCTGGACTGCAGGGCCTGGGGCCCGTCCCTGGCTGAGTGTCCGGCATCTAGCGCAAAGCAGCCCTGCTCTTGGCGTATGATGGACAGCCAGCCCCGGTGTCTCTGCAGGTGGTGTGGAGTGGAGGGTGCTTCTATGGCGCTTGGCGCAGCACCTGGGCATTGCCGGTGGCAGTGAGCCAGCTCCAGTGCCCACGTAGGGATCCAAGACACCCCCAAGGTCACACAGCGTCTGGGGCAAATCAGGGTCAGAGCTGGGTCTCCTGAGTCCCCAGGCAACCCCCCCCACACACACACACAAGGCCACCCTCTGCCTGCGCTAACTGGTTTGTCTTCTCTTTTCTCCTTCGAACCATCCCCCCCCATCCTATGTGCTCCTGCAACCTGCCTGCTGTGTCCGCCCCTCCCTCCCCGTCCCCGCCCTACTACCTCACGCGGGTGGGACAATCACCACGGACCTCTCTCTCTCCCTGCTCCCCCCTTGGGTTCCCACACCAGCTCCCCGCATCCCCTCTCATCTCGGTCACATCCCACCTCCTCTCCTTCCTGGAGCACTACAGCCAGATGCAGCGGCTGCAGGAGAAAGCTGGGGAGTACCGCTCCCGCCTGCGCAGGGAGGAGCGCCGGCGCCGGAAGCAGCTGCGGGCGCTGAAGAGGGCCTACAGGCAGCGGGTGAAGGATAAGCTGAGCCTTATCGAGAGCCTGGAGGGCATCATCTGCGAGCAGCAGAATGTCATGGAGACGCTGCACGGTGGGGAGCCATTCGCCCCAACTGCAGCAACACCCACGAGCAGCTCTCTGGGCTTTGGGGGTGAAATTCACAGGGCTTGGGCGTCCCTGGCTGAGGTCCCAGCTCCACCAAGGCCTGGGTGCTCCTGGCCTCTTGCCTCTGCCGTGGCCTGGGCACCACCGGCTGGGGCCCCCCCCTCTGCCACGGCCCAGGCACCACCAGCTGGGCCCCCCCCACCATGGCCCAGGCACTGCCACATCCTGCTTCCACCCTTTTCTGGCCTTGTGTGACTTGGCTGGCACTTGGGCATGGAGAGGGTTTGGTAATAGAGGTTGGGGCCCCCACCTGTAGGATGGTGGCTGCTCAGATCCGTCTCTCAGGCAGCAGTTTCCACCACATGTGGCCGCTGGGGGCAATGCATGTGCTGGAGGGTCTCAGCTAAGGCATCATCATCTAAACCCCCATGGTGATGAGTGGTCAGTGAGCCCCTCACTTGCAGCCTCAGGAGAGAGGCCAAGGACTGAATGAGTCATCAAGAGTGATTTGCAGGGACTACATTCTGCTGGAAGGAGAACAGACTTCATCTGAAACGAACCTCAACTCACACATCTACCTGTCCATCCAACACACCAACCCATCCAACATTCCTCCCACACACAATGCCACACACCATCCGTCCATCCAACACACCATCCGTCCATCCAACACACCAACCCATCCAACACTCATCCCACACACAATGCCATGCACCATCCGTCCCTCCAACACACCAAACCAGCCAACACCCATCCAACACTTTTCATACTTTTCTCCAGCTTGGCTTAACAGAGAAATCTTTGGTGACCTTAAACACAAAAAAGAAGCTTAGAAGAAGTGGAAGCTTGGTCAGATGACTAGGGAGGATTATAAAAATACTGCTCGAACATGCAGGCGTGAAATCATGAAGGCCAAAGCATGATTGGAGTTCAAGCTAGCAAGGGATGAGAAAGGGAACAAGAAGGGTTTCTACAGGTATGTTAGCAACAAGAAGAAGGTCAGGGAAAATGTGGGCCCCTTACAGAATGGGGGAGGCAACCTAGTGACAGAGGATGTGGAGAAAGCTGAGGTACTCAATGCCTTTTTTGCCTCTGTCTTCACAGACAGGGTCAGCTCCCAGACTACTGCACTGGGCAGCACAGAACGGGGAGAAGATGGGCAGCCCTCAGTGCTGAAGGAACAGGTCCAGGACAAGTTAAGAAAGCTGGACAGAAAGCTGGACATGCACAAGTCCATAGGGCTGGATGCAATGCGTCTGAGGGTGCTGAGGGAGTTGGCTGATGTAATTGCAGAGCCATTGGGCATTATCTCTGAAAACTCATGGTGACTGGGGCAGGTCCTGGATGTTTGCAAAAAGGCAAATCTAGTGCCCATCTTCATAAAAGGGAATAAGTAGGAACTGGGGAATTACAGACCGGTCAGTCTCACTTCAGTCCCTGGAAAAATCATGGAGCAGCTTCTGAAGGAATCCATTTTGAGGCACTTAGAAGAGAGGAAGTTAATCAGGAACAGTCAGCATGGATTCACTGAGGGCAAATCATGCCTGACCAACCTGATTGCCTTCTAAGGTGAGGATGAGGGGAAAGCAGTGGACGTGATATACCTTGACTTTAGCAAAGGTTTTGATACAGTCTCCCACAGTATTCTTATCAGCAAGTTAAAGTATGGGTTGGATGAATGGACTACAAGGTGGATAGAGAACTGGCTAAATCATTGTGCTCAACGGGTAGTGATGAATGGGTTGATGTCTAGCTGGCAGCTGGTCACGAGTGGAGTGCCCCAGGGGTCAGTCCTGGGGCAGGTTTTGTTCAACATCTTCATTAATGATCTGGAAGAGGGGGTAGATTGTACCCTCAGCAAGTTTGCAGATGACACTAAGCTAGGGGGAGTGGTAGATACCCTGGAAGGGAGAGAGAGGATACAGAGTGACCTAGACAAATTGGAGGATTTGGCCAAAAGAAATCTGATGAGGTTCAACAAGGACAAGTGCAGAGTCCTGCACTTAGGACAGAAGAATCCCATGCACAGCTACACACTGGCGACTGACGGGCTAGGCAGCAGTTCTGCAGAAAAGGTTCTGGGGGTTACAGTGGATAAGAAGCTGGATACGAGTCAGCAGTGTGCCCTGGTTGCCAGGAAGGCTAATGGCATATTGGGCTGCATTAGAAAGAGCATTGCCAGCAGATCGCGGGAAGTGATTATTCCCCTCTGTTCGGTATTGGTGAGACCGCATTTGGAGTATTGTGTCCAGTTTTGGGCCCCCCACTACAAAAAGGATGTGGACAAGTTGGAGAGAGTCCAGCGGAGGGCAACAACAATGATGAGGAGGCTGGAGCACAAGACTTATGAGGAGAGGCTGAGGGAACTAGGCCTGTTTAGTCTGCAGGAGAGAAGAATGAGGGGGGATTTGATAGCAGCCTTTAACTACCTGAAAGGGGGTTCCAGGGAGGATGGAGCTAGGCTGTTCTCAGTGGTGGCAGATGACAGAACAAGGAGCAAAGGTCTCAAGTTGCAGTGGGGGAGGTCTAGGTTAGATATTAGAAAAAGCTTTTCCCCGAGGAGGATGGTGAAGCACTGGAATGGGTTACCCAGGGAGGTGGCGGCATCTCCATTTTTAGAGGTTTTTAAGACCCGGCTTGACAAAGCCCGGCTGGGGTGATTTAGTCAGGGTTGGTCCTGCTTTGAGCAGGGGATTGGGCTAGATACCTCCTGAGGTTCTTTCCAACCCTCCTCTTCTATGAACACACCATTCATCCCTCCACCCAAAATACTCATCCACCATCCCAGCCAACGTACCCATCCTTCCAACCAACATACCAACTCCTCAAGACTCATCCAACACACCCATTTGTCTGTCCATCCACCCGTCCATCCAACACTGCCGTACATCCATCCAATGCACCATCCAACCGCCTGTCCACCCATCACACCACCCATGCATCCAACGCACTCACCCATTCACCCCTGCAAAACGCTCACCAGCATCCACCAACACCTCCACCCACTCACCATCCCTCCAGCAGACTCCTACAGCCCTCCCCACTCCATGAGCACTTCTCCACCTCTCCCTCACCGCGGGGAAGGGGATTCTGTCTCCAGGCTGCTTCCATGGTGGGCTGCGACCCCGTGCCCCATGGCCCTTCCCCATGGCCCACCTGCCCCTGCAGGAGTTCTGAGCCCACATGAATTTCCCGAGAGTGACCACACGTGTCCCCCTCTCCCAGGCACGCCGTCGCCCTCTGCCTGTCCCCCGATCCCCTTTCCTCCCGTGACCCCTGAGGGCGTGCACCGGCTGGTGGAGTCGATCAGCGCCCTGCAGCGGGAGAGGAGCAGGCTGCTGGAGGACATCCGGGGCCTGAGGCAGCAGACGGAGGCGAGGGAGAAAGAGAAGCAGCAGCTGGCGGGGAGCTTCGCCCTGCAGGTGAGAAGCAGGGGCCGGGCGGCTGGCGGAGCTGTGGCGTGAGCCCAGGGAGGCAGGAACACCAGCAGCAATGATGCTCTGGTGAGGAAACCCTGGCAGGGCCCAGACCCAAGCCCCAGGAAGGGGAGGCGTCACCTCTCGCAGGGTCCTGCGGGGCAGGGATGGACAAGCCTGGGAAGCTGACTAGCAGGCCCTGGCCCCATCCCCCCGATGCTCCTGGCCATGGGGGGCTGCAGGCCCAAACTCACCAGCCAGCCCCCTATGCCCTGGGGGCTGTGCCCAGCTGCTGGGGCAGGAGGAGGGCAGGGGGCTGTGCCAGGGAATGGCCTGACGCCAGGTGTGTCCATCCCGCAGGTGCAGGAGCTGAAGCAGCAGATTGAGGAGCGAGAGGAGGAGCTGACACGGCTGCGCATGGGGATGGTGAGGAGAAAGACACCCCCAGCCCCGTCCCACCCCCACGCCGCATCCCCCAACCCCCCTGCCCTCCCCCACCCCAGCCCCACCCCGTCCCCTCTGCTGCCCCCAGGTGGTGGGGAGGAAGATGGGGGGAAGCCAGGAGTGGGGCACCCCGGGGAGATGGCAGTAGGCAGCTGTTCCTGGGGGCAGGGCGGGGGTCGAGGCTCCAAGCTCCCTGCCCCTCTTTTCCTTCCAGGGGGTGACGGATTCGGAGAAGCGGATCCATAACCTGACGGCCGAGAACGAGGGCCTGAAGCAGAGTGTCAGCATCACCCAGGGACTCCTGCAGCAGCTGGCGACGGTGTCTACCCAGCCCTCCGCCATGCTGGCCAAGGTGAGCCGCGCCCTCCCTGCCACACGCTCCTCACCCCTTCCTGGGGGACCTCCCCGCAGCCCCCACATGATACGACACTTGCCTCGGCAGCTGTTGGGGAAATGTGCTGGCCAGCCTGGCCCCATCTGGCCCCCGCCCCACGTCTGCCAGGCACGTGGCGCTGGGAGTGCAGGAGTGGCGGGAGGGGGGGTTCCCACCTTGGCAACTGCCAGCAGGTCTGCATGGGCCCAGCCCAGTGCCGCCAACCCCAAACATTAAAAAATCAGGAGTCAGGCAAACCAAAACTCATGAGATTCTGTAAAGCTGTTAGGCTGGGTGTTCGTCTTCCGCTCCTGGAGCCTTTAGGGGCACTGGGGTGGGCCACATTTGGAAGCTGTCTCCACCGCCACGTGGGCAAGAAACCTTTTCTTTAAGAACAAAGGCTGGAATCGTCACAGATCCACGGGACTCCAGGTGCTGGGGCTTTAAGGAAAACCGTGGTTCGCATGAGACTCATAGGATAATCACGAGAGCTGCCAACGCCGCAGGCCTCCCCTGCACGGCTTCACAGTGGCCCTTCAGCGCACAGTACGCTGCTGTCTGCAGAGGGCACCCCACTGGCCTTTTGGAGGGGCCCTGACCCCTCTCCCGCAGCTGGGCACAAACCCGTCTCCAGTCTGGAGGGCGTGTTCCCTGGGCTCAGGTTAGCCGGTCACTGCCTGGGGCAGGGTTTCAATCTGCCCAAGGGCTGGCCCCAACCCCCAGTTGTTGGTGTATTTATCTTCCCCTTCAACCTCTCCCCATAAGGTAGGGCAGAGCTGTTTTCCCCATCGTACAGAGGGAAAACTGAGGCAAAGACTTGCCCAAGTTGACACGGGGCGTCTGTGGAGCAGGGACTTGAATGCAAGTCTCTCAGTGCCCAGGGTAGAGCCCTGGCCCTGGGGCTGTTCTTCCACGGAAGGATCTGGCACGGCCACAGTGGGATGCAGGGCCCTGCGCGGCATAGTGCTAGGCTAGCGTCCTGCTCCAGGTTTTCTGTCCCTGTGTTCCCACACACACAGTGCCCCATGGGGAGCCAGGGAGATCACGGAGGAGCCTCCTGGCACATAAGGCCATGGCCAACAGTGCTTGTAACTCCCGTCCTTCGTCCTCCCATCTCCAGGAGAACGAGGGTCTGCGGTGCAGGGTGCAGCACCTGGAGACGTCCCTGCAGCAGAAGGCGGAGGAGCTGGTGCGCCTGGAGGGGCAGATCAGCGCCCTGCGGTGGCGGAAGGAGGAGGAGGTGCGCAGGCTGGATGAGCGGATGCGAGAGCTGCAGCTCACACTGGAGACCCAGCAGAACCGGCCCCCAGACGTGCAGGTGAGAGCCCGACGCCAGGTCGTCCCTTGTGGCCACAGTTTGGCTCTTTGGCCACTAGCAGGCAAGAGCGGACTCTGTCCCTCACACACACACACCCACCCACACACCAGGGTCCGGTTCCCCCAGCAGCGGGCTGAGATGCCTCCCCCCCAGCCCCTCACAGCATCCATTTCACATCTCTAGTACGTAACCCAGACAGTGGAGGTGGAATCACCCACGACCCTGAGATCTCTGGTGGAAGCCGAGGAGCGGAACCGGGGGCTGGCGGAGCAGCTCTCCAGCCAGGGCGAGCGGTGCCAGCGGCTGGCAGAGCAGCTGCAAGGCTCGGAGGAGATGACTGCTAGGCTCCGGCACAAGGTGAGCGGGTGCAGCGCCGTCAGCAGGCTGGGTGGGATTCAAACCCAGGTCCTAGCAGGCAGAACGCCACGGCCCCTGGCTCCCTTGCTGAGAGCTGGGTCCCTGACACAGAGACCCCTCCATGGGGCCTCGCCCTCCATTCCAGTATCCCAGAGACCCCCATGAAAGAGGTAGCAGGTCCCTGCTGGGGCCCTGGCCTGACAGGTGAAGGTGGGGGAATGGAACTGCTCCATCCAGCCCCCAGGGCAGGTGCTCACCTGGGGAGGGACCTACCTGCCCCCATCCCATAGCTAGGAGCCCTGTAGCCTACTGCCCTGGTGACGTGAGCCCCGGCCCTGGGGTGGGGCAGAGCAGCCCTTCCTGGTGACCCAAGGGTCTCTCCGCCCGCAGATCTCTGCCTACGAGTCCGAGATCACCAAGCTGCGGGAGGAGCTGCTGCGGGAGATCAGCCACCTGGAAGCCCAGAAGGAGGAGGCCGTCAAAGAGGCCTCAGAGTGCTCGGAGCAGCAACGGGAGCAGCTCCGGGAGCAGCTGACAGGTACCACAGGGCTGGGGAGGGCAGGGAAGGCTCCTCCGAAAGCCCTGGTCAGGAGGGGACCCTGGGATCTGAGCACACAGTACGAGTGGCCTGGCGCAGACCCTGCTGGGAGCAGATCCTGGCACTGCCTCCCAGGGAGCCAGTCCCCAAAACAGATCCCCTGGACTTGGCGGCTGGGAGTGGATCTCCAGGGAGCAGATCCCCTGCACCCGGTGGAGGGGAGCAGAGCCTGGCCCTGTTTCCCTGGGTAGGGCAGGGATGGAGGGAGATGTAGCTAGGGCCTGTTGCTGAGGGCAGCTGCCCCCCCGGTCTCTGCTCCTCCCGGCAGGTGTCCACAGGCGCCTGGCCACGCTGCAGCCCATCCTTAAGGGCATGAAAACCAACTACAACAGCCTGCGCAGCCAGGTGCGCGACTTCTCCGACTTCTATGAGGCGGCCCTCAGGGAGGCCAGGAGCCAGGTGAGGCTGGCAGGGCTGGAGGATGATGGCGTCAGGGGCAGCCTGTCGGGGGCAGGTCCACCGTGGGTGGAAGTGGGGCTGGCTTGCTGGGAACAGGGGGCCAGGAGAGGCCCATCCAGGGAAGGGAGTCCGTCGGCCCTTGTCCCCCCAGTCCCTGCCCGCGTCCCCCAACGCCAGCAGCCCTTGGCTGTGGGGCGCTCAGGCTGGCTCGCCGAGCTGCGGTGGTGGGTGTGGCTGGGGGCTCGGTGTGGTCGGGGGGCTGAGTGTCCCGGTCCCGCCTAGATGTGCTCAGCCATCAGCGAGGCCTCGGAGGCCAGCCAGGACCTGCTAGAGAAGTACCAGCACGAGGCGCGGCTGCGCAAGAAGTACCACGCCCAGCTGCTGGAGCTGAAAGGTGTGAAGGGCCGGGGGGGGCAGGAAGGGGGCTGGTGCCAGGACCCTGGCAGGGCTAGATGGGCCCTGCCCCCCACCATGCAGCGGCCCCAGGGAGCCTGGGGCGGTGGGTCACTTCCTGGGTGGCTAGTTCCAGAGCTGGGAGAAGGGGCGCGTGGCAGGCGTCAAAGGGTTAACTGGCGCTCATGTCACTCCCTGCCTTTTGGGCTGATGAGCAGCCAATGGAAGCTTGGCATGACACATTTCATTGGCTGAGCAGCTGTGTGGGCGGAGCCAGAGCATTCCTGCTCCGCCTCCTGCACCTGTAGTTCCCACGGGCTGTGCAGCATCAATGAAAAGCAGCCGTGTGGGCCTGACTCCGGGGTCCTGTCCCCAGAGTTCCCGGCCACACAAGCCTTCACGTCCCTTCCCACAGGTCAGGGCTGGGGCAGATGCTCTGAGGAGCCAGGGCATCGTGGAGGGGGACTGGAGCAAACTCCAGGTGTGAGGGCAGGGCCCCAAAAGGGACCAGAACCACCTGGGCTGAAAGACCCAGGAGGGTCCCACGAAGAGCCAGGGGGGCCCGCACCATTAAGGGACTTAGCCGCGAATGGGAGCCCTCCCCAAACGCCATGGACCCTAGCAGTGCCCCTCCCCCGGCTCCTGCCCTGCTGGGTCCCTGCCGTGGCGTGGGGCTGCAGCTGACCGGTTAAGCTCCCTACAGCTGCAGGCCAGGCAGAGGGCTGTGGGGGGGGCATGTTTGCAGGCTTATTGCTGCCTGGTCTCTGCTCACCGCCCTGTGGGGTCATGCAAGACTGGTGACCGCAGGCTGTGCCCGTTTGAGGGCAGCTCTGCCGGCTCCGGGGGGTCTCAGCCTGGCCTCTCATGGGGAAGAGGCCCATTGGCACTGCCTGGCCAGGGACTGACCCTGCCGGGCAGGGCGGAGGGGAGGGCAGCATGGCAAGCCCCTGGCTGCCCCGGACAGATGCCGCCGGTCTCCAGGGCAGGCCGCCTGCCCCACAGGGGTCCTGCTCCCCGGAGCCCCCATCACCCCTCGTCTCTGCCCCACAGGGAACATCCGGGTGCTGTGCCGCCTGAAGCCGGTGACAGAAGCGGAGCAGCGGGACGGGGAGGCGAGGACAGCGGTCAGCGTGGAGCCCGGCAGCGACAGCAACATCATCGCCCGCTACAAGGGCCAAGACAGGACCTTCAAGCTGGACAAGGTCTTCCTGCCGGAGGCCACGCAGGAGGAGGTGACCTGCTGCCCAAGTCCCCCTCCCATCCTACAGTGCTGGCTGGGGCACCCTGCCCTCGCCCTCACTGCCCCCGAACCGGGGCGGCCATGAGTGTGGGGCCCACGTTTCTCCCCAGCCCTGGCAATCAGGGCCCCGGGGGTGTTCCGGCGGCTCACACCAGTGGCAAGGCTGCATCTGAGCTGCCCCGGGCCTGCCCGGTGACTCAGGGCCATGCTGGCCCTGCCCTTCAGCACTGGCCATGCCCACAGGGCATCTTCCCCTCCGAGCTGTGGCACCCCCAGGCCGGGAAGGGGGGGAGTTGGGGGCTATCAAGGCAGCAGGATGGCGCAGCCACAGCCAGATACTTAGTTCTCCCCGCCCCGTGTCCCTGCTGTGGGTGCTGTCCTCCTCCGCGGGTGCTGGAGTCCGCGCTGAGCTGGGCGGCATGGGCACAGCACCCACGTGGCTGGGCCAAAGGGCCGTCCTCTGGCAGCCGCAGGGGCAGCAGCAGCGACGGAGGCAGTTGCGCAGATGCGGGGCAGGACCCCGGGATGGGCCGTGTTACCCAGAGCCCTGCCATAGAGCTGCTGTGCAGCCGGCAGGCCCCCACCCTGCAGCTGTTGGCAGTGTGGGAGGGCAGGCCAGGGCATGTACCCCCCACCTGCCTCATGCCTGCGCTGCAGCTGTAAGGGGGCGATGGCCGTGCCCTGTGTGGGGAAGGGGCTTTCCAAGGGAGCGGAGCCTTGGACAGAGGACCTGGAGCAATTCAGAATGCCAAGCGGAGGGGATTGGAGCTGGGACATTGGGCTCTGGAGCCCGGGAGAGATGGAGCCTTCTAGAACGTGGGGTGGAGGGTTGGGGCACTCCAGAATGTAGGGAGGAGGTGCAGCATTTTCTAGGGGAACCAGGGAGGTGAGGCAGGCAGAAGAGAGAAAAGCAGCATGTCAGTCCAGAGCAGGGTGTGGGGTGGGGCTGCGTCGGGCGTTCTAGGACATCGTGCCCGTGTGACTCCTCTGGAATGAGACACGTGCTGTAGTGGTCTAGATTGGCGCAGGGCGTGGCGTTCTAGAATGGCCTGCGAGGGTGGCATGTAGAGTTCCAGAGTAACATGGGCTATAGTGCTCTAGATACGCATTTATGGCCCGCTTGTTGTAGAAGATTGTTTTGGGAGGGTGGGACGTTCTAGAACGGGTTGCAGAGGGTTGTGAAAGGCCACATGGGTTATGGTGTTCTAAGTAAATGGAAACAGGGCACTGTCTAGATCACCATGTAGAACGGTCTAGATTCAAGGGCAGGGTGTGGCGTGCCCCACGGTGACGTAGGCTATGCCAGTCTGGGTCTGTGTGTGTGCAACGGTCTAAAGCGAGGGGTGACTGTGCTCTAGAACATGTGGGGCACTGCACTCCCAGACAGCATGTTCAAAGCAGCAGTGGGCTGACTGTTCTAGAGCCGATGCCTGGCCTGTGTGTTCTAGAGCAGCACGTGGGTTGCTTGTTCTAGGTGGGTGCCTGGGCTAGTTATTCTAAAGCAGCGTGCGGGGTGGCCTGTTCTAAGACGGCGTGTGGCAGTGTGCTGTAGCGCATCCCGAGGGGGGGATTGCCCCCTGCAGTGGAGGGCTCATGAATTGTGCGCTGACCATTCCACACGGTGCTTTGTGACCCCTTGATCCCAGGTGCCCAGCCAGGGACAGGACCCTGGAGCTCCTCCTGGACCACCAGAGCCATGGGCCGCAGGTAACTGGCTTTCTCCGAGGCTGCCCCACACACGCCCAGCAGCCTGAGCCCCACGGCTCCCCCCCAGCACTCACCCTGCCTGCTCAGGGCTGCCCCTGCACTGTGTCCTCCCCCCACACCTCACCTGCCCACACGGCTCTGCTGGGTGTCACCCAGACTGCAGCACCTGCACCCCCTGGCGGGACACTGCACCCCTCCGGCCCCTGCTGACGTCCGCCTGTGCCTCTGCCTCCCGCGCAGGTGTTCCTGGAGATTGAGCCCCTGGTGCTGTCCTGTCTGGACGGCTACAATGTGTGCATCTTTGCCTACGGGCAGACCGGCTCGGGGAAGACGTACACCATGGAGGTAGGCGGCCAGGCCACGGGGTCACAGTTCAGGAGGAGCCAAGGCCGTGGGGCCAGTCCAGCTGGGGTGGGACTAGCCCTGCGGGGGGCAGTGAACTCTGTGGGCAGAGAGTTGCCCCTCCTGCCCCGCTTAGTGCCCCACATTCCTAAGGAGGCAGGGGGGGGATGGAGAGACCCCACCCTGCATCCTGGGCCAAGAGCCAGCAGGGAGGGGGAAATCTTGCCCCTCCCCACTCTCCCCCCCCCCAGGAGTGTCTCCTGCTCTTGGGAGCTGGGATCAGAGCGTGTCCCTGACTCCCCTTGGGGTGGGGGGTGGAGGTGTTTGGAGCTGCTTGGAAGCACGCGCACCACAGTAGCATCGCATGCCCCTGGAGGAAGGGATCCCAACCTGCGCACGCTCACATGCCTCGGGCTCCCAACAGCCACGGAGGGGATCCTCGCACGCAGGGGCGCACGGGGGCGCATGAGCCCAACTCCTCCGCCCCCGAGGGCCCAGGAGGGAAGAGGGCCAGGGTTGATGGAACCCCCCTCCCCATGCATGGACTGCCCTGCTGCATGTGCCATGGGGTGCCCTCCAGGAGAACCTGAGTCCAAAGGATGTAGCCTGGGTCCCCAGCCCCCAAGGGGGGTCAGGTGCTACACGGGAGCTGAAGGGTCTCCATGTCGAATGGGACTCTGCCCCCTGGTCCCCCAAGGGGGCCCAAGCTGCCCTGGAAGCCCCCACCTTTGTGCTGGCAGGGAAGCCTGAGGCCCTGTGTCATGTCTGGCTCCAGGGCATCCCCGAGGACCCTGGCATAAACCAGCGGGCGCTGCGGGCCCTCTACCGGGAGATGGAGACCAGGGCGGGACTGTGGAAGTACTCGGTGAGCCTCAGCATGGTGGAGATCTACAACGAGGTGATCCGGTAAGAGGCCCCTGCTGCCTGCCCTGCTAGGAACCCCCTGCCCGCTGCAGAGCCATCTCCTGGCCCCCCACGCGGGCCGGGCACCGTGCTGCCATGCCAGGGAGGCCAGGGCAGAGCCTCGGTCTCAGCCCGGAGCCCAGCAGGTTCAGTGGACAAGGGACCCCATACCCAGCATGGGACTAGGGGTGCTGTGGGGGGAGAGGGCAGGGGGCAAAGCAAGGGGTGCTCTCGGCACTGACTGACAAGACCCAGAGCACGTGAGGGGCGCCATGCTGCTGGAGACGCAACCTTAAGTTGAAAGATAAAACTTGGTCCTGGGCCAGTTGCAGCTCAGATGAATCCACACTGCCTCCTTACACCCCCCTCAGTTTCAGTGGGACCCAAGATTCCTCTTCATGTCTTCCAAGCTGCTGTTCAGCCTGGCCGTGCGGCCCCACTCCAGAGGTGGCCGCATTTCCATGGACAGGGCAAGGATTGCTCTGTCTGGTTTGTGAAGCTCTTGATATTACCGTGCCCCTGGCCTTGGATTTCCCATCCCCGTCCCTAGCACCCATCTGCAGACTCAGTGCCATCTCAGCCCACCCTGAGGGACCTTGAGCACCCAGGGACCGTCCTGGCCCAAGGCCCCAGCCTGAGCCGATGTTCTGCCCTCCCTGCAGGGATCTGCTTGGGAAAGAGCCGCAGGAGAAGCTGGACATCAAGCTGAACCCCGACGGGAGTGGACAGCTGCACGTGCCGGGTCTGACCTGGGTGGACGTGCAGGGCTTCCGGGAGATCAGAAAGGTGCTGGGGGCCGGGGCAGGGCCGGGGGGTTGAGGAAGAGCGAGGGGTGGGGCTAAAAGGGGGGTGCAGTGCTGGTGAACCCTGGTCCCGCCACCCCTCTTCGGCACTTTGCCGAGGGCGATGCGGGCCCCGTCGGTGCTGCCCAGCTGCCTCTCCTATCCGAGCAGAGGCTCTGCGTGGCTGCAGGGATGGGCGGGGGCAGCTCCCCACCTGCCTCATTCCCTCGGGTGCTGGCTTTGTCTCAGATCTTGTCGCTGGGGAAGAGGAACCGGGCCACCTACTGCACCAACATGAACGAGCGCAGCTCCCGCTCCCACGCCCTGCTCACCGTCGCCATCGCCGGCACCGACTGCAGCACCGGCACCAAGGCCTCAGGTACTCACTGCCACACGGCTCTCCTGGAGCCCCGGCCTGCTCCGGGCCACGCCTGGCAGAGAGAAGCCCGGGGGGGGCCGCGCCCCGGCCGCCTTCCGCACCAGAGCCACTTGGGTCAGTCTGTCCGGAGCTGCGGCTGACGGACACCAGCGAGGAAGGGGGTTGTGGGCAGTGCTGGTGCCAAATGGCAGTGGCCCCCGTGCGGAGCGGCCGAGCTGTGGCGGGCGGGACGTGCTCTGCAGGTCAGACCGGCTTCTCGGGGACGATGCCGGGTCCTTGGCTGTGGCCGGCCAAGGAGGCGTCGAGTCGTCCGGGCCTGGCTCGGGGGAGGGTGGGCTCTGGTTCCCTGTGGTCACCCAAAGTCGTTCCCGGCTATGGCTGGCCTGCGCGGCTATGTCCGCGCTGCAGTTAAACGCCCGCGTCCGGCCCGCCTCAGCTGCCGTAGACGTTCAGAGTCAGGCTAGGGCCTGGGCTCCACAGAGCAGGCGGGTCGATGGAGCCCTCTCGCCCCCGGAAGGCCGGGCTAATGCAGTGGGGCAGGGGGAGAGGAAGCTTGTCCTGGCATTGCCTGTGGTGCACCTGCACGGGGCCATCGACCCCCCCCATGCCGAATTCACACTGTGGCCCTCCTGTGTCCAGATGCCCCTCCAGAGACATTGCACCCTGACCCTCCCCTGACCCACAGGCCATGGCTAATGCTGAGTCTAGCAGGAACGGGGAGGGGCCGTGGGGGGTCCACCGTGCGGGGCGCTGGCAGCATCCGCAGGAAAGGACAGCCCCTGAGAACCAACAGACCAAACTCATGCCCACTGGCAGGGTTCGAAGCCCGGCACTGCAGCACCGTGCTAGGGCTTGTCTCCCTGACCGTGAATGGATGAGAAACAAGGTGAAAGGGCCCGGGCTGCTGTCCCGGTCCCAGGGCTGGGAACGGCTCGCTCCCCAGCGGCATCTCTGACATTCAGGGAGGCGGGGAGGTGAGTTTATTACCCGCCGAGCGTTAGGGCCACCCTTTTGCACAGTGGCACTGGCCGCTGTTCTCACAGCCATAACTCACGGCCCCGTAACACCCTCCAGGTGCAGCACAGGCCCTGGCGAGCTCCGTGCCAGGCTGTCTCCACAGGGTAGTGGCTTCCGCGGCCTGAATTGCAGGTCAGATTTCTGACTCTCGGTTCAAAATCGGGCCCACAGTTGAGGGTGGGCGTGGAGGGGTCCCAGCTTGAAAATCTGGCTCTCCTCTCAGGGTGGGCCACTGACTGCAGGCGGCCACTGGAGGACAGCGCTAGGCACTGTTTGGTTCTGGGGCCCAGGGGAGGGGCACCAAGGGATCTTGTTTGGAGGGCAGGCAGGGTGTGCCCCTAGAGCACCCCACCCCGTGCCCCATCCTGGCAGGCCCATCCCTGCCTGGCTGCCCGGAGCCTGCCGCGCAGGCCCAGCTGCAGCCGACTCTCCTCTTGTGTCTCCGACGCCCAGGGAAGCTGATCCTGGTGGACCTGGCCGGTTCCGAGCGGGTCTGGAAATCGGGGGTGCAGGGCGAGCGGCTGAAGGAAGCTCAGAACGTTAACAAGTCCCTGCTGGCCCTGGGGGAGGTGATCCAGGCCCTGAGAGCCAAGCAGGGCCACGTGCCTTTCCGCAATTCCAAGCTCACCTACCTGCTGCAGGACTCGCTGGGCAAGGGCAACAAGACAGTGATGATGGTGCAGGTAGGCGCGGTGGGGGCCCGGGGCACGCTGGGAAGGGCCGCGCTGCATGCCGGGCTGCGCAGTGCTTGTGGGCTGCGCCTGGCGCACGTTCGCCGCTGCCCCCGAGATGCCGCGTGGAAATTCAAAAGGCGGATCACCGCTGGAGTTTGTATAGGGCCTATAGCATTTCACATGGTGCTGCTGCCTCTGGGAGAGCGCTGCCGACTAACAGAGCTCCCAGTGGCCAGGGGCGCAGGTTGGATGCTGCACGGCTGGACGGCATCCTGTCCCATCCCATCTGTGCTGCGCCGCCCTCCTGAGGGCAGCTGGTGTCTCTGGTTTTACCCCGATGAGGGACTTCGGAGCACTTGAGCCATCTGTTGCCCAGGACGCAGGAGTTGGGCTGGAACAGGGGCTGAGATCAGGCGCTTGGGGGGCGGAGGCTGAGGACACTGGACTCTGGAGGTTGAGGCCTGCCGCCACGTGTTGACGATGAAGGCAGGTTATTCAAACCAGCCCTGCCCTCTCTCTGTCTTTCCCCCCAGATCTCACAGCTGGAGAAGAATGTGGGGGAGACCATGTGCTCCCTGAAGTTCGCCCAGCGGGTCTGCAAGGTGGAGCTGGGCCCGGCCTCCCGCAGGGTCGACTCCTGGGGTCAGAGCGAGTTCTGAGCCCGGCCCCTCCCAGGGCCGCACGAGAGCCAGCAAAGAGGCTTGGCTCCGTCCCTGTGCCCAGATGCAGGCAGCAACCCCAGCCAAGGCAGCGCGAGGGCGCACCGGGGCACGGCCAGGAGGTGCTGTCAATAGGAGGGAGAAATCACACCGAGCAGCCGGCCCTGCCACGGGGGTGTCTCTGACCACAGCCATCAGGCTGCCCTGGCCCTGAGAACATCGGTAGGGCAGA
Source organism: Mesoclemmys tuberculata (assembly GCA_007922155.1). Classification (NCBI taxonomy): domain Eukaryota; kingdom Metazoa; phylum Chordata; order Testudines; family Chelidae; genus Mesoclemmys; species Mesoclemmys tuberculata. The sequence continues at coordinate 16,637,836 of ML675632.1, read as the reverse complement.
GGAGCAGGGGAAGGGAAGGGAAGGGCCCAACCTGCGCTGGCCGTGCTGGGTTCATCCCCCTCTGCCCACTAGCAGGGACTCCTGCACACGCTCCGCCACTCGGCGGTGCAGGGCTAGGCCACCCGTCCTCCCAAAGCCCGGGGTGTGGCCTGGGCTGCCATTTCCTCCAGCCAAGGGGTCCCTGGGGCCAGGCCCACGCCCTGAGCGGGGCCAGTCTGGGCCCATTGTGACTAGACCTGCCCACAGCAATTCCTGAGCCAGCAGCTCCACCCCCCCCCCCCGCAGCACAGGTGGCTCAGCCCCCACCGTGCGGGGCACTGGGAGCCCTTGCCCACGCCCCCCCCGCAAGCATGACTGCTCCTGCTGGGAGTATGCTTGGTCCAGGGGACACAGGGCTCCCAGCCTGCAATGCTGTGGCTGTTATTGTAGGGCCTATCATAACAGGAGGGCATGGGCTCTGCTGCTGTGTGTGGCGCACTTGGCGTAGTTGTCCTGTCCCAGTCATGGGCTTTTCCTCCTCCCCACCTCCACCAGAGACCCACAGCAACACTTGCCCCCCCACCACCTGAGAACTGATGAGCAGCCAGTCATGCTCGCTCCTTTGCATACGTATGTCCGAATGCACATGCAATGCCATGTCCCCGTGTGCCCCAGCCCTCCCCACAGGGGCGGCGAGCATGGCACACTCCGCGCTCCCCCCCCACTCCCAAGCAAGAAATGCATTGGCGCACTCACCCAGATGGTGGCACTGTTACCCTCATGTTGCACCCCTTCCCCCCCCCACTGGTGCAGCCCGGATCTGCCCCACTCCCTACAGCCCCCAGCCTGCTGGGCCAGATGAGGACTAAAGGATGTGACCCCTCATGCCCTGTCCTGAGGTCACCCACCCTGGCAGTCTCTGTGTGAAGGGGGGCAGCAGAGAGGCTGGACAGGCCCCCTCCCCCCCCAGGCTGTAGTTGTGCTACAGGAGCCCGGTTTTCGGTTTCCGCAGGATGCTTGCAGGGACAATAAAGAACCTTTGCAAGCCAGCGTCTGCTCTCGCTGCTGCTGTATTGGGGTGAGGGGCCAGCTCTGAGAGCCTTCCCCCTCCCATCCCTGCACCCACCCACGGGACCCTGGGTCTCCTGCTCCCTCAGCCAGCTGAGAGCACGTCCCACTCTCGGGGTGGGGGGTGTCAGGCAGTCCCTGCACCCGGTGGGGGAAGGGGGGCCACATAGGGAAGAGGCCAGCCCCAGGAGACACCCTCTCTCAGCCTTGTGCTGTGTGTGTGTGGGGGTGGCTTTGCCTTTCCATGGGCTCCCCCTCATGTAAGACTGTTGGGGTGGGCTGCAGAGCAAACAGCGGGGGCAGATGGTACACCCCCAGTCATGTCACTTCACTCCCATCTGTTCCCTGTCATGAGCTGATGGGGACTTGGACAGGCCCAGGGAGCTGGGGGTCACAGCCGGGACCCAGTGGGGGAAGCCAGCTGTGGGTCAGTGGTTGGCAGGGGCACGAAGCCTGGGGGGCAGATGATGGGGTCAGCGCAGTGAATTACAGGGCCGAGTCTCCATCCACTTTTATTCACAATTGCGCGTGCACGGCCTTTACACACGTGTCCCCCCCACCCGCAACTCCAACCCCTTCCCATGGGGCAGTCTGCAGGGGGGCAGGCCTGGCCCCAGCTGCCCCATCCCCTGCGAGATCCCTCCCTTCCCCCCAGCCCAGGGTCTGGGCCCCACCGGGCCCCCTCCCTGGCATGGCACCATGCCTGCTTGAGCCCAGGGGCCGGGCCACACCGCATGCTGGGTTCCAGGTTCAGGGGGCAGGCCAGGGGCACAGGAGAGGCTGGTCTCTGTGGCAGGGCTGGTGGGAGCTGTCTGGGCCCTCCCTCCACTTCCCAGCTCTTCAGCCCTTATTGCACATTTAGCATTAGCCGTTGCCCAGCAGCTGCCCGTGCACCCCTCAGAAACCGCCGTACTGCGGCAGAACCAGCTGGGGGCCATGCCAGGGCAGAGGCGCTGCAGGGGGGGAAGGCCGGGAAGGTGCTGTCCTGGTCCAAGGGGATGCCCAGCAGCGGGGGAAGAGCTGCCGGCGAGGGTGGCACCAGGCCCCAGTAGCCGGGGCTGACGTAGGCAGCGGGGCAGCAGCCAAGGCAGGGCAGCCCAGGGAGGGGGGGAAGGGCGAAGCAAGCGGGGACGAGCGGGGCCAGGCCCGGGGCATAGGAGGCAGGATGCGGGTGCACAGGGGAGGCCGGTGGCGTGCGGCAGGCAGAGCCCTCCGAGTCAGAGCTGCTGCTCTGGAACAGCCGGGGGCGCTTGGCTGGAGCTGGGGGCTGCGGGCTGCCTGGGCTCTTTTCATCCAAGGGCAGTGTGGATGCAGAGGACGAGCGAGTCCTTGGCATGCCAGGGGGGGAACAGCGCGGGAAGGGGGAGGCCTTCTGGCTCTCGGGGTGCAGAGACCCCCGAGCCCCTGGCCGCTCGTTCAGGTCCACCTTGGGCAGGTTCTGGAGCAGGGCCTGGATGGAAAAGGACGTGTCTAGCTGGCGCCGGCTGTGGGGCCTGGCCTGAGACACCTGCTCCGCGGCAGAGGCGGGAGCTCGAGGGCCCACGCTGGCCACGGCCTGCACCTGCCGGGGGCTCCCCCTGTAGTGCTGCCCGTGCAGGATGAAGGGGGCCAGGTCGCTGGCGAAGGAGGCCGCCTCCTGCCGGGAGATGGCCGTGTTCTGCAGCTTCAGGGCGTCCGGGGGGATCCGGCTCACGTCCACCGTCCAGAAATTCCCTTTGGCCTTGGGCTTCGCAGGGTCCTTCAGCAGCTGCCAGGGAGAGCGAGATGGGCTCAGCCGGGGAGGGGGGGTCTTCCAGGGACAGAGCTCCCCAGAGTCAAGTCGGAGACCCCAGGCCAGCCCATCCCCCACACACCCCATTGACCCCACCTTCCACACTCCAGCCTGCCCCCCAGTACCCCACCCCAACCCTTGCCTGGCCCCCCATTGTCTCGCTGGCCCCGGCCCAGCCTCACCTTGGAGAAGCAGCTGTTGGAGGAGAGGTTGTGGCGGATGGAGTCCTTCCAGCCCTGGTAGCCCTCGGTGAAGAAGGGGAAGAGGGAGCCGATCTCCTGGATGATCTGAAACCGAGAGAGGTAAAGAGCCCTGCTGGGGGGGGTCTTCACTCCTAGCAACTCCTGGACGACCCACCCCCACCTTCCTCCCAACCAGTGAGGCGCACCCTCCCCGAGATCCTCTCCCCCACCCTCCCCCAGACACCTTCCCCGAAGTGAACCCCAACCAGTGAGGCGCACCCTCCCCGTGATCCCCCTCCCCCAACACCTTCCCCCAGTGACCCCCACCCCAACCAGTGACCCGCACCCTCCCCGTGGTCCCCCAACACCTTCCCCCAGTGACCCCCCCACCCCAACCAGTGACCCCCACCTTCCCTCAACCAGTGACCCGCACCCTCCCCGTGATCCCCCTTCCCCGGACACCTTCCCCCAGTGACCCCCCCACCCCAACCAGTGACCCGCACCCTCCCCGTGATCCCCTGACACCTTCCCCCAGTGACCCCCCACCCTAACCAGTGACCCCCACCTTCCCCCAACCAGTGACCCGCACCCTCCCCGAGATCCTCTCCCCCCCC
>ML675632.1:16584911-16634122 GCA_007922155.1 Mesoclemmys tuberculata | reverse complement strand
CCCCCCCGCCGCCAGCCCCCCGTACCAGTGACCCCCCGCCCCCGAACGGAGAGGCCGCCCCTCCGCCGGCGCCCCCCGCCCGACGGCCCCGATCCGGAGGCGGGAGCGGGCGCTCTGCCAACTTGGCGGCCCGGCGCGCCCTACCTGGGCCAGCTTGAGCTTGCGGCCGGGCGCGGCGCGGATGGCCAGGGCGATCATGGCCAGGTAGGTGTAGGGCGGCTTGCGGTGCCGCCGGTATTTCTTCTTGCCCGGCCGCGCGGGCGGCGCCGCCCCGCTGCCCCGCTCCCGGCACGGCCGCTGCATGGCCCCGCTGCGCTGCTCGGGCCGGGACTGGGCTCGCCCGCGCTCAGCCCGGCCGGAGCCGCCGCGCCCTTTGTCATGCTGATGGGCGCCTGGAGCCAGCCTGGGCGCGGCCGGGCCGCCGAGGTGAGAATGGGCCGGGCGTGGCCGCCCCGGGGCGCCCGGCCCAGGCGTGGGCCAGAGCCGGAGGGCAGCGAGCACCGCCCCACCCAGGGCTGCTCCCCCGCCTGGCCCTGCAGGGACCCCCCTAGCGAAGGGACCTGACCGAGCTGCGCTGGGACCCCGGTCTCCCAAGTCCTGCTCGGTTAGCGCGGGCCACTCCCGCCGGCCTGGGGGGCTTCCGAGGGGCTGAGGGAGCTGGGCCTGTTCGCTCTGCAGGAGAGAAGAACCAGGGGGTTTGATGGCAGCCTTTAACTGCCCGGAAGGGGGTCCAGGGAGGATGGAGCCAGGCTGGTCTCAGGGGTGGCAGGTGACAGAACCAGGAGCAACGGTCTCAAGTTGCAGAGGGGGAGGCCTAGGTTGGACACTAGGAAAAGCTTTTCCCCTAGGAGGTGGGGAAGCCCTGCAATGGGTTCCCCGGGGAGGTGGTGGCATCTCCACCCTTAGAGGTTTTTAAGGCCGGGTTGGACAAAGCCCTGCCTGGGATGGTTTAGTTGGGGTTGGTCCTGCCTTGAGCAGAGGGTTGCACTAGATCACTGTTTCTCGACAGCTAGTTGGGACCAGTCCCTGAGTTCTCCCTGCCAGCGTAGGAAGCTGGTCCCTGGTATCAAAATGGGTGAGACACACTGGACGAGGTGACCTCCTGAAATCCCTGCCACCCCCCCCATCTGCTATGCTTCTGTGATCCTAAGCCCCGGCACGCAGGGGCCCGCAGGGAGCAGCCTGACCTGGGGCCCCGGGTTCCCATCTCCCGCTTGGGGATATGCTGGGAGTCAGACACCAGGGCGAGAGGCTGGGCAGGACTCTGCAGGGTTTGCTGCTAGGGTTTGCTGACCCCACCATGCACCACCTGCCAGCATGGCCCCATGAAGCCGGAGGCATGGCACCTTCCTGACTGCCATGTGATGTTGGCCTGGCAGGGCACCACGGTTCTGCAGCAACGCGAGGCCCGTCACGCCATGCTGGAACCACCCTGTCCGTCCAGCAGCCCCGAGCCAGGCTCTTCTCCACCGTGCATCTGGGCGCTGGGGCGAGAGAGACTGTGGCTTCCACCACGTGGCCTTGTGGCTCGACCAGCTTGGAAACGTGAAGGCCACAGAACAGATGCAGCGGGCATTTGGCTTTTAAGATCTCATGGTTTTTAAGCCAGTCTCTGTGATTTCTGCGCTCCTCGGGCTGCAGGGAGCTGCTGTAAACGCGGGAGGGGGTGCCCTTTGCCTGGGACTATCCAGGAGGGCACATTCCCGTGCCTTTGGGCCCTGCCAGCTCCTCCCAGTCCCCCATGCTCGAGGGGAGGTGCACACCCCCAGGGCTCTCTTTGGAGGTCTGCCATCCAGGCACTGACCAGGCCTCGCCCAGCTCAGGGGGTGAGCTCACAGTTAGGGCAGGGAGATGCCCCACAGCGACCCTTGTGGGCTGGCTTTGGCCGACTGCCTCTGAGCACCTCCTGGTGCCCAGCCTCCAGTCCCAGAGCGTGTCCATCACCAGTCAGCTAGAGGCTCCCGCTCCTGGCTTCCCCTCATTCCCCATGTGGATCCTGGCACTGGGGGGTGGAGGCGACCCCCAGCTCTTGGCTGGACGTTCCCCAGCTGAGAGAGCCAGGCATGAGACTGGGTGGGCGGGGGAAATCTGTTCCCAGGGCCTGCTGTTTCTGCTCCAACAATCAGCAGTGCAGGAGTTAACCCTTTAAATCCAGCCATTTCTCCCATGTTTGCAATCCCTGGGGGGAGCCCTGTGCTTTCTAGCTGTGTTCTCAGGCAGGGGCTGGGCAGGGCTGGGTCTGCCCCTCACGTATTTTGGAGGGGGACACATTCTGTACCTCCTCCCCTGGGGCCAGAGGAGCTCACTTTCCTCCCCCCCCCCAGTCCCTATGGCCAGAGCAATTCGCTCTCCTTGCACCCCCACCCTGGAGTTCTGTGTCCCCACCAATTATTGGGGGGCTCCATGCCCCTGCTCCCCCCCCTTGTGCACACCCCCATGTCTGTGTTTTGGGGTGATCAGCTCTGCAGCAGGTGTGAAGTGCAGAGTCCATGGGGCGGACCCTCCTCCCACACTCTCCCTTCCAGAGACCCACAGGAAAAGGAGGACAGCTTTCACCAGGGGGGCTGTGGCAGCTCTGAAAGCCCCCCTGGCTGGAGTGATGGGGGGCTCCGTGGGTCCCCCGTTCAGATGAGACTCAAACCAGTCTCCTTGGATTAGGGAGATCCCTGGCTCTAAAATGAGGAAATCTCCTTGGATAAGCAATTTACCTGACTCATCCCAGGCCAGATTACGGGGCAGCGCTTTCAGGGCCTGGATGGACAGATGCCCTGGTGGGACACATTAGCGTCTCCTGGCTCGGATCTGCACCAGCTTCCCCCTCCCCTGGGAGATGGCGGGAACCTGCAGCCCCCAGCCCCAGCTCGTGGCCCCTCCAGAGAATGGGACAGTGCAAGGAGAACCCAGAAGGTGGTCCACTGGGAGGGACCCATGTGTGTCCTGGATGGGTAGCAGGAGCCAGCCCCTTTCCTGCTGCACGCATGCTGGCCTGGGCCAGGCCCTGGGGTGCCCTTCCAGCCTGGTTGAGGCAGGGCTGGCCGGCCCAGGGCTCCTGCGGCTGAGTGGAGAGCACAAGTAGCCCAGGAGAGGCTTGTGCCCTTGAGAGATGGAGGATCCTGGGCAGGGGGGCTCAGCGCCTCTCTCTCTCCCCCCCAGCTCTCCCTTTCCTTAGTTTCCTTTCCCTGGACGGAAGATAATTCCCCAAGGAAGCCCACGTAGAAAAGCCCCAGGACAGGACCTTCCCCATAAGTGGATTCTCCAGGCCCATGCACTGAGGCTCCCCCCTTCCCTAGGGGACTGGGCCATGGTCTGAACTCCCTGTCTCGTGGGATGTTTCCCCCGAGAGCCCCCCTGGATTTCCCTTGGCTCCGTTTGCTGCCCTCACCCTGCTGCTTTCCGCCTCCTCCCTGTCCCGCCAGGGACCCAGCCCCTTTGTTGTGTTAACGCTGGGGGTTATGTAAAGTGCTGGCACTAACGGGTGCTGATTGCACTGGGAGCCCTGGCACCAGTGCGGAGGTCACGGGCGGGTTATGATTCACAAGAGGGTGGAATAGCCTCCAGGTCGGGAGTGGGGCGTTGGCAGAGCTGGGGGGACTCCCCAAGGGCTGGAGTAGCCGGGAGCTGTGGCTAGGGACTGAAGGATGTCAGCAGAGGCACCCTCATCCTGAGGGCCCCAGAAGCCTCTCCTGGCTAGGCAGACGGTGGGAAAGGCTGGAGCTCGTTGCATTCCTGGCCCCCGCTCACCTGCCCTGGGGGAGCTATTTGCTTCCTGGCGGAGCCTATCCACACAGCTCCCCAGGGAGCGCCACCGCCATGTGGATCCGAGAGGGGACGTTTGTTGATTGCAAGCCCTGCAGAGATCTGGCTGCTGGCAGGGCTCTCCTGAGGTCAGCAGGGGTTGGCCTCGCCCAGGTCGTTCCCCACTTTTCCCCAATCCCACCCTGTGCAGCTGCCCTAGGCCCGGCAGCCAATATTGACACGTCAGGGGGAAATGGTGAAGTTTAATTGCTCCATCCAAGGGCCAGTACTCGCTGGTGCCCCCCCCCACGGCCCTTCCCGGCTGCGCCGAGGGCAGGTGCCACCCCGTCCCCCCCAAGGCAGCGCTAAACACCCTGACCTCACCCCCCAATCAAGCCAAAGCTGCATGTCCCCACTTGACAGGTCCCCTGGCTTCTGCCCCCCTGGTGGGGGTGTGTGGCTCAGGTCCCTGGGTGTCTCCCATCACCCATGGCAGGCGACGGTCCCAGCGCCAGCTCAGCTCACAGGGCCCGGTTTTCCCATCACTGGCGGGGGGGAGCGCCCCCACCAGCTGGGGGGGAGAGAAAGGAGACAGAGCCTGTTACCCTAGTCAGGCCCTGGGGCAGAGGGCGAGGGGGGGGACGTTGATGACAGATGTCTCGTGGGGAGGGGGAAGGCTGGGCTGTAGGTTAAGGGGGGGAACCCTGAGTTTGGGGAAAATGGGGCAGGGGAAGCCCGGTTTTGACAGGGGAGCCCCCAGCTGTCAAAGCAGTCGAGCGAGCCCTGCTGCCGGGGACAGGCTGAGGATGCTCCCGCTGTCATCTTCCTGCCCCACCCTGGCGAGGGGCAGCTGAGGGGGAGGGCACCGTGGGCAGCTGGCAATGGGGTTGGGGGGCCGCTCCTAGCACAGAGCAGAGATGGGAGGGGGAAGGGGACAGGTCAGTGCCCTGGGAAGGTGGGTTCCCCGACCTCCCACTGTAACGCAGCACAGCCACACCCTGCCGGTGGCAGCTGAGATGGAGGGGTGGCTCAATGCACGGGGGTCCCCGCTACTCCCCCTGCAAAACCACAAACACCCCTCGCCCGCCCACCATGGCCTGCAAGCCACACGCTGAGGAAGGAGGAAACCTTCCGGCTGCATCTCTGCAGCACCCGACCCCAGTTTCTCCCCCACCCACACACGCTCTCCGGGCAGCCGTGTGCCCTGGCGTGGCGTTGAAGGGCCCGGATCAGGCGGGGAGCGGAAAGATGCAGTCTGGGGGCACAGCGCCCCGATTTCTACCCCGGCTGGGGGACCTTCCAGCTTTGCCCTGCCCCACCAGCAGCCGTGGGTGACCAGCGCGTATCCCGCTAGCGCCCAGTGAGCGCCGCGCAGCGAGGCCAGGGTAAGTTCCAAGAGACGAGCGCTCACGCGTGGTCCAGGCCTGGCTCGGGGCTGGTGTGAGCTGTTCGTGCCCTGAGCAGTTCGTTAACCGCTCTGCCCGTTTGACGCCGGTTTGGGAAGAAGCTGCAGCGTCCGGACACGGGGAGGCGTGTTGGGTCTGAGCGGCTTGCCAGGGTCTGGAATGGAAAGATCATGGGCTAGTGGCGGGGGAACCTGCACCGAGTTGGAAGCTCCCCTGTCCTGCGACATGGCTTGCTGGGTCGCCCTCCACTGCCTCCTGCCCTGCCAGGGACTACACGCAGCAGAGACCCTGCGTGCTCCTGGCTGGCCAGCCTGTGGCCTGGCCTGGCTCGGTATCAGCTGCTCCACTGTTGATTGCAGCAAGGAAATGACAGCTCTCGCCCGTTGGCAGCCCCTTCTCACAGCTCGTTACCAAGTTCCCTCATTTGTTCCCAAACTAGCCGGCTCCTAGCGCCTCCCTGATTAGCTACAGGCCAGAGCCTGGCTGTCCACTCCCGAGGGCACGTCTACACTGCACTGCGGCAGGTCAGCTGACTGGGGCATGTGGGGCTGACAGTTGCAGTGTGGACATCCCGTGTGGCCTGGGGCTGGGCTCAGGCCCGGTGAGGGAGGAGGGCACGGCTGGGCTCAGGCCCAGTAGGAATATCTGCACGGCCGGGCTGGGATTCGGCGCCGGGGGGGTTTCCTTTGCAGTGCAGACGCGCCCTAAAGAAGCTGGGTCAGGCTTGGGTTCATGGCTGGGTTGGTGCAGGGCTGGGTGAGAGCCTGTGCCAGGCTGCAGTGAAGGCCTGGACTGGGGCTGGGGTGGGGGGTATTTGGGTCTGTCAGGAGAGGGCCTGTGGGATCCCGCCCCCCTTGATCACATCCCCCTGCCCCTGCCAGCCCATCTCTGTTGAAGCCCCAGGCCCCATCCCTGCAGCAGTCCAGCCCAGCCTGGCTCCTGGGGGCGCTGGAGGACGGGACAAGGGGGGGAGTGAATGGCAGGCCCCAGGGGCAGCCCCACGCAAGCGCCTCTCACCTTTTGTTTTGTAGCATTTGCTGATGAACTCTTTGTGGCAGTTCACAGGCCCTTATCACCATCTGCTCATTACTGAGGGCTCCTGGCACAGCACGGCCCACACACATGCAGTGAGTTTAGGGGGTCTCAGCACAGACACACCATCCCTGCTGGGCACAGTCATCAGTCTCTGCTCGAGGGAGGGCCTGGACTAGAATAACACGGGGCAGGAGGCTGGGAATGGGGGTCTCCAGCAGAGCTGGGGAGTGGGAGACTGGAGGGCTGGCATAGCGAGGTGGGGGCTGCTGTGGGTTGTGATTTAGGGGTACGGAGGGGTGCAGTGTCCCCTGCTGGTCAGTCTGAGGCAGAGCTCCCCTCCCTGCCTGGGCATGGGCTGCAAATTTGTATAGTGCAGCAAATGTTGGCTTGTTTTTCTAGCGCGGGGGAACGAGGGGCTGGGTGGGAAGACAGGGGCAGGGGCAGAGAGAAGGGGCTGGTGGGGTCCCGAGGCAGGAGGGGAGCGAGGAGGGGGAAGGGTGGGCGTTTTTTGTAGGTCCGCAGAAGCTTGTGGATGTCAGCAGCCTGATTCCAGCGGCTGAGAGCTGGGGCTGTGCGCAGGTCGGGCTGTCACATCCCAGAAGGGGACAGCATTGCCCACCCACATGTGCCCCGCTCCCCCCCCCCCCGTTTGCATGCATCACTTGGTGTGAGGATCGCTGGACGTTTGGCCCGAGTGTCCCAAGGGCCCAGTTGTCTGGGCTGACTCCTGCCTGGGGGCGGCAGCTCCTGGAAGAGGAGAGGAAGCGGCGCAGAGGATCTCGGGGCACAGGTGCCAGCTTGGTCTCTAGGGGGGCAGCAGCAGGCGAGCGATCCCCGCAAAGGGGGGCCAATGGGAGGTGGCATGGATTGCCCGAGGTCCTGCGCAGATGGGGATGGGGCGAGTCTGTTCTGATGCAGGGGGGTTGGTTTGCCTGGGGAAGCTGTGAATGTGGGTGGGTGTGGGGGACAGGGTGCTCCCCTGTGCCCAGTGAGCAGCTGACTGCGTGCCCAACCCCTGAGACCTTTGTCCTCCACCGTCCGGTCACCTGGGCCCGGCACCAACCTGAGTCGCTGGATCTCACCAGCCCCCATGTCAGTGATGGCTGGGCTGGAGGGAGAGTGAATGAGAACACGGGAGGGGACCTCCCTGAACAGGGCCCAGGGAAGCCTTTGACTGCAAACAGCCCTGCTGCCCGGGGCGGGGCTGGGTGATGTGCTGGGGCTTTACTTTACTCCCTGTCAGAGGCTCCTGACTGGCTGGCACCTCTCCGGGCTAGCTTGGACCTGGGCAGTGCGATGTCTGCGCCCGCCTACCCCACAGCACCCCACGCCCAGCGTGCAACGGGGCAGCAGATTCTAGCCCGATTTCTAAAAAGTCAGTTTTTAACCCTCCTGGTTTGTATTTAACAAACAGCCCCCTCCATCCACTGGGGTGGCTGCAGGCAGCCGGGAACGCCCATATCCCTGTTAACTCTGAAACATAGTGATGGCAGGTGTAGTGAGTGGGTGTGGCCTCCTCTGAGACTGACTGGGAGAAACAGGCCAGGCCTGTGGGGGCGGAGCCAGAGACTGCCTGTCTGCCTCCTGGGAAGGGAGGGGGTGGGACATGAAGTATAAAAGAGAGGCCCAGGCGCTCAGTCAGAGCTCAGCTCCCAGAGGGGGAAGGATGTACCTCTCCACACTCCAGTGCTGTCTGGTACCTAGGCAAGTGGGCCTGTGCCCAGGTGCCAGAAACTGAACGGTGGCCAGCCTCGTACCTTGAGGTACCCCCAGAGCTGAACACCCTGCCAGACCCAAGGTCCCAGAGGGGCCAAGACTTACAGGAGCTGCTGGATGTGTATAAAGAGGAGGTGGCCAGACCTGGTGGAACTGCCCCTGCCGGACCTGCCACTCCCCGATGAGATTGAGGGGTTCTGCAACCTGCCCCTGGCCGAGTACCCCGATGAGGACTGGATGGCAGCATGCCAGGTACCCAGGGGAAAGGGGGCAGGAAGTAGCCCAGGGGAGGGGTTCCCTGGCCTGGAGATTGGGGGACCGGACAGTGGGTCAGCGTGTTGCGGTTGAAACCCTGCTGACCCCGTGGCACACCCCTCTGCCACGGATAGGGACCTGGGCTGGGACGCAGTGGAGTCGGGTGGGCCTGTGTCCCCCTTCCCTGATCCCCCGCCGGGAACATTTGAACTGTTTGCTGCCCGTTGGGGCTCGGGGTATTTAGGGCTGCCCCGCCCGAGCCCGGGGACTGTTCCCCTAACCCAGGCTGGGCCAACCCCTGCCGGAGCAGGGAAGGGAATGGGTGTGGCCGCCCTCCGAGACTGACAGGGAGGGACGGCCAACCGCACTATAGCAGGTTACAGGGAAGGATGCCCTTGTAAGACAGGTGGCTGTGTGTGTTATGCCGGGTGAGGCTCTCTGCACTTACACAGGCACGTGCTGGATGTGGGCTCTCACACGTTGTGCTGACACTTCGCTGGGGAGCGGGCTGGGACCCCGACCCGCAGAGGAGGGTTCTCAGCGTGCCGGGGCCGCCAGCTTCCTTGTTTGCATGAGGAACTTCCTTGGACTTGTTCAAAGGCAATTTCAGTGGCCGTGCTGCAGCCCAGTGACTCATCCTGGGGCAGGGACTGATTCGTTCAGCCCCCGGCTGCAGAAGGGAGCCCCTGCTCTAACCCGCCTCCGAGCTCAGCGTGACACTCGTCTCATTTTTGACACCCACAACCCTGTCCCCCCACTCCTCCAGGGGTACACACAAACCCGCAGCAGCTGAACCAGGGACAAATACATTGTTAGGACTTGTAACATGGGCCCCCTCCCACACATACCCATGGGGGTTGCAGCCTGGGCTGTCCCCCCCCCCAGGTCCTGTAAGCTCCTGTAAAGTCCTCCCCCCCCCCGCATGTGGGGGCCTTGCAGACACAGGTTGATCCCAGGGCGGAGAATGGCTTGGACTTCTTCCAGGGACGTACGGGAGACCAGGAGGAAGAGGTGCGCAGGCTCGCCTGAGCCAGCGGAGCTCCATTGACGACAGCTGAAGATCTGGCACATGCCAAATGTTTTTGGGAGGATTGAGAGAGCATCTGAGCGGTTCTCTGGTCTCTAGCGGAAACCCTGACCCTCCAGTGCCTGCTTTTGCCTCTGTTCGCTGCCTGAGAAGCGAGGAGCAGGAACGGTTGGGGACACTGTGGGCATGGGGCAGCCCCCGCTGGAGTCGAATTTCAAACTCAAACTGGTGGGGAGGGAAACAGCAACATGCCGTGTGACCCAGCCAGTTAGTCAGAACCCACTCCCACTGCTCAACGTGCGGAGCAGATCCTTGCAATGAACGGCTCTCAAAATAGCCACAGGAGAACAAGAACAAACAGGTTTGGGCTCACTGTGATCGGCTATGGCACATGGGGCTGGTCCCACTGGCTCTGCCCCATGGTCCAGTGAATCCTGCATCCCATCTGCCAGGGCTCACCATCAGCTCACCAGGGGATGGGGCAAGAAACCCCCCCCCCGCAATGAGCAGCCATGAAACTGTCTTTCCAGTGGGGTAATGTGTCATGCACTTGTGGCTACTTGGCTGGGCAGCTTCTAGCCTGGCTGATGGTTTAATAATTGCCCTATAAAACCCTGGAGATGTTCTTCTCACCCACAGGGCCTTGTCAGAAGCCTGTTAAACTCGTCTCAGCAGTCCTCATAGCAGTGAATTCCACAGGCCAACAGAGCCCCAGGAAAAGTATTTCCTTTAATCTGTGATGCTTTTAATTAATCATCCCCCTGCTCCTGTGGAAGGGAAGAGCAGCACCTGCTCTGCCTCCCTCCCTTCCATTCATGGCTTTCCATAGCTGGGCCATGTCCCCATGATTCATAGCTTTCAGGGCCAGAAGGGGCCGCCATGATCATCTCGTCTGCCCTCTCGCGTGGCACAGGCCAGCGAATTCCCCAGAATTCATTCATGACTGAACCACAGCAGAGCTTGCGGGAGAACAGCCAGTCTTGATTTTTAAAGGGCCAGTGATGGCGAATCCCCCATGACCCTGGGTAGCTTGTTCCCATGGGTCAGTCACCCTCCCTGTGGAAAAAGTCTGACTGGACAGAATGATGGCAATAGCCGATTGTCCTTCCATCTCCGGACGCTGCTGCACATTAAGCAAAGCTCGTGTCGGAATTTCCCTGCCGGGGTGTCAGTTAGTTCAGAAAGCAGCAATGTCTGCGAGAGGGTAGAGCTTCAGCCTAGGTGTTGGCAGACCTGCGTTCAAGGGTCTCCATTGGCCGTGAGGGCTGACACCTAGTATCCTGACTCACAGCGAGGATAAGAGACTTCCAAAGCTGCTAACAGAGGGAGATCTCCATTATTGCTAGTACAAGGGATGCAGTTAATAAAGAGTGACAGGAGGGTGATATAGTTAATGTCAGTCAAGATGGGTGTATGGAAAATAGATCCTGTCTCACTGACTTGGCATCAAGTTTCCAAGTTTGGTTGATAAAGGGCACCGTACTGATGTACTAGCCATAGATTTTTGTAAGGGGTGTGATGTGGTCCCCCATGATAGTTTGATTAAAAAACCACAAAATCAATATGGCGCAGATTAAATAGATTAAAAGCTGACTGACTGCCAGGTCTCAAAATGTAATTACAGGGGGGAATCCCCATCCAACAGGCATGTTTCAAGGGGGTCCCACGGGGATCGGTTCTTGGCCCTGTGCTGTTAACATTTTTATTAATGGTCTGGCAGAAAACATATAATAATCACTAAAACATTTTGCAGCTGACCCAAAAATTAGGGGCGTGGTAAATAACAGAGGACAGGTCAGTGATACAGAGCGGTCTGGATCCTGTGGGAAGTGGGGCTCTGGCAAGCAATGTGTTTCAATATGGCCTAGGAACAAAGACTTACAGGGCTTCTAGCATGGGAAGCAGCAACTCTGAAAAGGATCTGAGGGTCATGGTGGATAATCAGCTGAACATGAGTGCCCCGTGCAGCGTTGCGGCTAATGGGCCTTTCGGATGTATAAATTGTAAGCCTGAGTAAGAATATAGAGGTTATTAAACCTCTGTATTTGGCACTGGTGCAACCATGGCTGGAATCCTGGGTCCAGTTCTGGTGCCCACAGTACCAGAAGGATGTTGATAAATTGGAGAGGGTTCAGATAAGAGGCAAGAGGAGGATTCAAGGATTAGAAAATCTGCCTTCTAGCAATAGATTGAGCTCCTGGAGTCTATTTTCCTTAAGAAAGAGAGGTTGGGGGTGTCTTGATCACAGTCTATAAGTAACTACGTGGGGAACAAATATTTGGTCTAGCAGAGAAAGGTCTAGCGCCATGCAATGGCTGGAAGTCAAAGCTAGACCAGTTCAGATTGGAAATAAAATAAGGTGCACCTTTCTGCCAGCGAGGGCGATTTACCAAGGGGCGGGGTGGATTCCCTATGCCTGGCCATTTTTAAATCCCAAAGATTTTCCCTAATAGATCTGCCCTGGGAATGAGCTGGGGGCAGGTCTCTGGCCTGTTATACAGGAGGTCAGAGTGGAGGGTCACACGGGTCCCTTCTGCCTGAGAATCTAGGCTCAGCGAGCTGTGCTTTTTGGAGCTGAGAGGGCCAGGTTCTAATCCAGCTCCCTCCCAAACTGTGCCTTGGAGCAGCCCGTAGCTGTGCCACCCAGCATCCTGGTGAAGCAGATGTCAGGGTTAGGGTGCCTCGGGAAAGGGTAGGTCACAAAGCTGCCCCTGTCTGAGAGGCTCCTACCCTAGTGCTGTCACCTGGTTAGATGTTTGTCCCGCTAGGAATCCAGCTCTGCATTCACATTTCGATCTCCCCCCAGTGCTACAAAGATGGGGCTGGCTGAATCTGGGGGCCTGGATCAGGCCTTCCTCCAGCACCACGAGACTGCAGCAGTTTCTGCCCCCCCTCCCGAGTGTGCAGGACGAGAGCAAGTTTGTGCAGATGGGGAGCAGAGGCGCCTGCCTGTGCTCTGCTCAGTCCTCCATGTGCTTTGTGGTATCCTGGGCCCGGAGCAGCATGGCTCACACTTGCCCTGCACCCTCGCGTGTTCACCGCTGGACCAGCTGTCAGTGGGGCGCCACAGCCAGGGCCTTGTCCAGCCAGGACGCAGCTCGAGAGAAGGGGGAGCAGTCAGACTCGGGCAGGAGCTGCCCCCTTCCTGCCAGAGAGGCCCCGTGGCAGCAGTCTCAGTAGGTAAGTAAAGGCAGCAGAGATGGGTGAGGGGAACCATTCGACGGCACCCACGTCTTCTCACAACGTCCTGCTTGCTGCCAGCTGGCTCGGGGGGGACAGGGGCAGTCTGGGCCCGGCGCGGAGCATTGCATGCTGTGATCTATAGTCCCCATGGCCTCCCCGTTGCAGATCCTGGGGCAGCGCTGCCCGCTGGTCCCAGTTTCGAGGAGCCCTGTCAGATGTGCAGGGGCCTGTCTCCCCAGGCAGCTGGTGCTGGATCCTGAAGAGACAGAACCGCCAAGAGGCCCTGGGGCCGCCTGGCCCTCCCCTGCTGGGGCCAGTCACAGGGGGTCGTAGCGGGTCAGTGCCATGCTGCCGGGCACGGGGCCCTGGCTGTACAGTGTCGGGTGCGCGATGTCCCCTGGGTGGTTCACCCACACGTCATACACACTCTTGTTGGGTGGCATGCCCTGTACCATGTGGTCCAGGTCCATGGAGAGGCCAGGTGGCTGTGGGCTCTGCTGCCGTGGGGCCCCCGAGGGGCCGGGCACGAGGCCCCAGTAGAGCGGGCTGGCGTAGCTCGCAGGCGTGTAGCTGTAGCAAGGCAGGCCTGGCATGGTGGGGAAGGCAAAGAAAGGGGGGCCACTGGAAGGAGCCATGACGTTGGGGGCCACGCACTTAGTGTACGAGGTGGGGAGCTGCTCCCAGCTCGGCTGGTAGCTCAGTGGTGGCGACTGAGCCGGGGTGCAGCCTCCGGAGCCGTCGGAGTCCGAGCTGGAATGGCTGCTTTCCCGGGTGGCGAGCAGCCGGGGCCGCTTGGCTGGGGTGCGGGGTCCTTGCACTGGCTTCGCCCGCTGGCTGCTAGGGTTCCTCTCATCGGACGACAAGGAGCTGACGGTGGAGACGCTGCTGGAGGAAGAGGAGAAAGCTCGCGGCGCAGCCAGAGCGCACGGGGGTCGCCAGGGCAGCACCGGGGGCCCGGAGGAGACGCGGAAGATGGGGACAGGGCCCCAGAGGTTGATGCTGAGGGGAAGGGAGTCTCCCGGTGGCTGGCTGGGAGGGGGCTGTAGGGGCCGGGAGCGGCCCCCGGCCTCCCGGGGCCTCCCAGCCAGACCCACCTCCTGGAAGTCACTGAGGAGGGAGTCGATGGTGAAGGAGCTGTTCATCCGCTCCGCCTCACAGAGTGGGTATCCGCTCTCTTCGTTGTCAGAGCCGGCGCAGGTGGAGGAGGTCCCGGCGTCCTGTGGCTGGCTCTGGGCCCCGTGGCAGCCATAAGGCCAGCCGTGCAGGATGAAGGGGGCCAGGTCGCTGGCGAAGGAGGCCGCCTCCTGCCGGGAGATGGCCGTGTTCTGCAGCTTCAGGGCGTCCGGGGGGATCTGGCTCACGTCCACCGTCCAGAAATTCCCTTTGGCCTTGGGCTTCGCAGGGTCCTTCAGCAGCTGCCGGGGAGAGCGAGCCGGGCTCAGAGAGGGCATCGGCCTGCGGGCCAACTGCTCTTCCCCAGATGGAGCATTTCTGAGCCACAGGGAGGCCTCGGACCTACCCACAGGAGCTTGGGATATGGGGACAGAGCTTCCCTGTGTCAGGCTGGTAGATTTGCCTCACAGAGCCTCATGCTCATGCACCCCCCCCCTTTGCCTCATCCTTAGCCCTGGGCTCTCCCCTATCCCCCCCAGCTCCATCAGCCCTGGCCCAGGGCTTCACAGGCCCTCACCTGCGCCCAAAGCTGACCCCTTACTTCCTTGGACCCGCATCCCCGCCCCCCAATCTGGGACCCAGCTCTTCACACAGCATGTCTCCAGAGCCGCCCTCCTCCCCCATATCCCGCGCCTAGCCTCACCTTGGAGAAGCAGCTGTTGGAGGAGAGGTTGTGGCGGATGGAGTCCTTCCAGCCCTGGTAGCCCTCCGTGAAGAAGGGGAAGAGGGAGCCAATCTCCTGGATGATCTGAAACCGAGAGACGGGCACCTGAAAGCCCCTGGCTGTAGCCGTAGCCGCCCCCAGCCCTGTGAGGCCGCTATGGCTATGTACAATTCAACCTGTTCCTGCCTGGGCTCGGGGTGGCTGGTTTTGGTGCCACATCACTGGGACTTCTAGATGGCCGGGGGGGGGGACAACTCATGTCTCTTCCAGCAGCTGGGGCCCTGTGTGGGATGCAGCGTTTGTGCCATGCTGTAACTGGGGAGCCAGGCGGGCACCTCAGATTGTGGTGACACAAACTGGGGTGCTCATATCTGCCCCCCGCCCCCTGCCAGGGCCATGTGGGCTACTTGGCGAGTGCCAGGGCCTGTGTCCAACATGCTGCTGGCTCCAAGCCTGGATCCTGAGACCACCAGGGACTATCTCGGCTGACCTGTGTCATGCAGGCCAGAGACCTGCCCCAAGGCAGTCCTAGAGCAGATTTAGATGCAGCCAATCTGGAAGAGTCCATTGCTAAACAGTTGCTCCCCATGCAGGGACTGTGATCAAGTCACCCCTTAACTGTCTCTTTGCTCAGATAAATAGGTTGAGCTCCTTAAGTCTGTCACAGCAAGGCAGAGGGGGTGCAGAGGAATGCTTGGGGGGGAGGGGAATGGCAGGACCCTGGGCCAGCTCGCTCTGCCCCATCCCCCTCATCTATGGCCTCTGGCCAAGCCTTGGCCCCAGCTCAGCCTCCAATTGCAGTCTTGGCACCTCAGCCTCGGCCCATGGCCCTGACTGCAGTCCCCTGACCATGGCCCTGCGTCCAGCCCAGGGTGGTGGGGGGGTGGGAGCACAGACAGGGCTACGGGGGACGACATGAGATAAAAAGTTTGGGGACAATGCTGTAAGGCAGGCTTGCTGATCCTTTAATCATTCTCATGGCTCTTCCCTGAACCCTCCCCAGTTTATCAACCTCCTGCTTGAATGGTGGGCACCAGCCCTGGGCAAAGGATTCCAGCAGCCATCGCACAGTGCCGGATATAGAGGTAAAATTACCTCCCTTCTCCTTCTCAAGAGTCCTGTTTATGCGTCCGAGGATTGCATTAGTCCCTCTGGCCACAGCATTGCCCTGGGAGCTCACGTTTAGCTAATTATACACCCCCAGATCTTTCTAGAGTCATGGCATCCCAGGCCAGAATCCAACATTCTAGATGTCTCCGTTAACATTTAGCCATACAAAAATGCATATTGTTTGCTTGTGCCCAGCTTACCTAGCGATCTAGTTCACTCTGTTAGAGTCCTGTCTTCTTTGTTATTTACCACACCCCCAATTTTTGTGTCATCTGCAAACTTTGTCAGTGATGATTTTATATTTTCTTCCAGGTCACTGATAAAAAATGTGAACCAGCATAGTGCGAAGAATTGATCCTTACAGCATCCCCCTAGAGATATCCCTGCTCAGGGACAATTCCCATTTACAGTTACATTCTCAGATCCATCAGTTAGCCAGCTTTTAATCCATGTAATGTGTGCTATGTTCATTTTATATCTTCCCAGCGTTTTAATCAACATGCCCTGCGGTCCCAAGTCATGTACATTATATCAGCACTATTACGTTTTTTTCCTACAAAACCTGTAGTCTCATCAAAAAAAGATATCTAATTAGTTTGATATCTAATTTCCCCAAAACTATATTGATTGGCATAAACTATATCACCCTC
The DNA here is from genome assembly GCA_007922155.1 of Mesoclemmys tuberculata. Classification (NCBI taxonomy): domain Eukaryota; kingdom Metazoa; phylum Chordata; order Testudines; family Chelidae; genus Mesoclemmys; species Mesoclemmys tuberculata. The sequence goes on along the minus strand of ML675632.1, from coordinate 16,618,168 downwards.
CTTTAATACTTTATTAATCAAGTCTGGTATCAGCTGCTTCATTATCTTGCCCGAGATTGACGTCAGACTGAAAGACCTATAATTACCCGGGTCATCCTGTTTACCCTTTTAATATAGTGGCACAACATTCTCACTTCCCCCTTGTACCAAGACTTATTGAAAATCAACATTGGTGGCCCAGCCAACTCTTTTAAAACTCTTGGATGTAAGTTATCCAGACCTGCTGATTTAAAAACATCTAACTTTAGTAGCTGCTGTTTAGCATCCTCCTGAGAGACTAGTGGAATGGACAGCGGGTCATCATCCTCATATGATAAGACTACATCATCTGTTTTTTTCCTCCAAACACAGAACAGAAATATTTTTGAACACTTTTGCCTTTTCTGAATTACAATTAATAATTCTACATTCCCATCTAGTAATAGATCAGTGCTGTTGTCAGGATTCTTTTTGTTCCTAATATACTTATAAAACTTCTTATTGCTGTTAACTCTGCTGGCCTTAGATTTCGCCTTGTGTTCCTTTGCTTCCCTTATCACTTTCCTACAATTCCTAACTTCTGATTTATACTCATTACTATCAACTTCCCCTTTATTCCATTTGTTATATATTATTTTAAAATGTTTTATAGCTGCCTTCCCTTCTTCCTCTCTGAACCAGGTCAGTGTTTTAACCAGTATGGCCTTCATCTTTGATTGTGTTTTGTGGGAGCATCTAACAAAGCATTCTCAAACAATTCCCAGTTATCACTCAACGTTTTCTTGTGTCTTCATTCGCATGTGTCCAAAGCAGGTCTGCAGGGGGTAAGATGAAATGGGCTCTGGTTCTGGTAATGCCCTTCCCCCCCCCCACCCTGGCAGAGTGCCCAGGCTAGGGACGATGCATGGCCCTGAGCGGCACAAGAGCTGAGTCCCTGCAGTGCCCAGGGACCTGGGGGGGGGAGGGCTGGGATTACTCAGCACAGCAAGTTGTTGGTGACTCCATGATGCCTCCTGCTGGCCTCCAGAGCAGAGACTGGGCCCAGCGCAGTGGGCTGGGCCCCCCCAAACAGTGCCCCTGGGCCAGCCATCCCTCCAAGAAAACAGCCCATAGAGCAGTGGTTCCCAGCCTGTGGCCTGCAGGCCAAAAGTGGCTGGCTCAACCTCCCACTGGCTGCAGAAGGGAGCCACTGCCTAAGTACCCAGTCGGAGCATGGTGCCAGTGCAAGCTCCTTGCTGCGGCCAAGGGGACGGGAGATCAGCACTGCCATCCCCCTGGCTGTAGCAGGGAGCACGACAAAGTGCTCCACGTGGGTCCCTAGGTGCTGGGTCCCTGCTGGAGCCAGAGGGAGGGGAGCAATGATCTCCCACCCTCCTGGCTGCAGAAGGGAGCCACTGCCTAGGGACCCAGATGAAGCAAACCATTTCCCTGGGAGAGTCTCCCCTGGCTCCCCCCAGCCATTCCAGGGGAGCTGGGAGCTGCCCCCATTATGCTGCCAGCAGACCCCCTCCCCTTCAGCACCTGCCCCCAGATCTCAAAGCCTGCCCCCTTAACCCTTGCAGCACCCAGGGTGCCACAGGGCGGGGTGAGGACTGCTGGGGAACGGAGAGGTGATGGGGTCACAGCAGACTTGAGCACGTTCCACTCTGGTCCCTGACCCGCCCTGGTGGAGCCCATTGGCTGACTCGTCCAGACCCACCCTCTCCCAGCCGGCCTGGGGCTGTAGCAGCCAGCTGGTAGCCAGGCTACCGGGGGGGCAAATGCCCAGGCGAGTGGGAGTGAGCATGGACTTCCCGCTCCCTGCCCCCGGGTGGGGCCCAGTGGCTACAGAACCTGCGCTCCATTGCCAGCGGCTGGGGGCCCTCGGACCAGTCCTGCCGCCCCGTGCCTTAGTTTCCCCAAGTGCTAGGACACTAGCGGGCGCCCCGCGCCCCTAATGCCAATCCGGGCTGCTTCTGTCAAGTCTCGGAGCTCCTGGGGTGGAAGCAGCCGCCGTGGTTAGCAGAGCTCGTGGGCCTGGGGCAGGGAGCCCCCCATGTGCTAATCCGGCCCGGCCGGCCCCTCCGGGGGCCGTGCAAACTCCCGGGTCACCTGAGCCGCGAGGAATCCCCCCCCGCTGCTCCTAATCTGCTTTCCCCGGCCGACCCCTGACCCGCGCCGTGTTTACACGGGGTCCGGCAGCAGCGGGGCTAAGGGGGAGCGAAACATGCCTCCGCGCTGCCCCACGCCCGTCCCGCCCTCGAGGCTCGCCCCCTTCGTGCAGCGGGGGGGTCCCGGCCTCTGACCCACAGCAGCGGCAGCCCCTGGGGTGAGGGGGCGACACGGGCGCCCCGCGGAGGGCGGGAGGGGGAGGCGCCCGTGTCGCCCCACACCTGGCCAGTGGCCGCCCCAGCCCTGCCCCAGGTGGCTGCAGGCAGCCGCCCCCGGGGGCCACGGGAGCCCCGCGCCTCCGGTGGCTGCGCCGGGGGACGTGGGGCGCGATGGACGGGGCCAGGCTGGATCCAGGCCCCGGGTGCGGGGGGTCCCTGGCCCGGCCCGCCCTACCTGGGACAGCTTGAGCTTGCGGCCGGGCGCGGCGCGGATGGCCAGGGCGATCATGGCCAGGTAGGTGTAGGGCGGCTTGGGGTGCCGGTTGTATTTCTTCTTCTTCCTCCTCCGCCGCACCTTCCTGCCGGCCTCCGCCTCCCGCTCCGGCCCGGACTCGGGGCCCTCGCCCGGCCCTGCCCCGGCGCCCCGCTCCCCATCCTGGGCCGGCTCCTGCGGCGCTTCCCCCGCCGCGCCCCGCTCGGGAGCTGCCTCCTGGGCCGGCCGGGACATGGCCAGGCTGCTCCGGGGCCGGGGCCGCCCAGCTGGAGGTGAAGGGCAGCCCCTGGCCCGGCCACTCCGGCCGGGGGTGAGGGGCGGGTCTCCTGCGCTCCCTCCGTCCATTCAGGCCTTTATCATGCTGATCCGAATCTCGCTGCCCCAACTGGAGAGCCAGACGGCTGGCACCAGGGGGGAGGGCCCGGGAGCAACAATTAGCAGCTCTCTGTTAATCTGGGGGCCTGGGAGGAGGTGAAAGGCTGGTGGAGGTGAGACCCCCAGGCCAGGCTCGGCAGCACCGATGGGGGGCAGGAGGGGAACAAGGCAGAGCCTGGCCCTGCGGCCTTCCCGCAGCCCTTCCACCGGGATGGCAGGCTGGACCCCCTTTGCCCACACGCTCCTCCCTGCAGCAGACCTGCCCTCGGGAAACTGGGTCTGAGCCATCTGGTCTATCCCCCTGGATGGGGCCAGGTCCTGGAGCCACTGGGAGTCAGGCCTGGGTAAGGACCAAATGGGGGTCTCAGGATCTGGCCTCTTCTCTCAGCCCCGGGGCCCAGGGCAGGGTGGCTTTGGACAATGGACCCGGAGGCTTTGACCAGTTGAGCTGGATGGCCCGAGAACTGGGACCTCGCCCATGCTCCAATCCACAGGGGAGGCTTCCCCCGCCAAGCCCAGCAAAGGCCTCCAGCCGGGGCAGATTAACATGGAAATGCCAGGCAGGCCCCAGGCCGTGCAGCGACTGTGGATGCCTTCTTGGGGCACATTTCCAGCTCATTCCCTGGGACACACGTGGACAGCAGCGAGCAAGCGACTGTGAGCCGTGAGGGAGGGGTCCCACCAACAGCCCCAGACACCTGACGAGAGTGGGGGCGTCTCACCCCCGCATGCTGCAGGGACTGGGTGGGGCATTCTCCCCTCTGGGGCCTTGTTTTCACGGTGTGATTGTGGCGGGGTGGGCTCCCCCTTTAAGGGACAGTCTGGAGTGTGCAAAACCGGGGCCCTGCCCTGGGGCTGGGCCATAGAGGCAGGCAAAGGAGAGGCTAGACTAGATGTGACGTTGTGTCTGCTGCCGAGGGGGACCAGAGGTCCTGATTTTATAGGGACAGTCCCAATATTCAGGGCTTAGTCTTATATGGGCGCCTGTCGGCCCCTCCTCTCCTCCGCCTGACATCCCCTGTCCTGACGTTTCGCACTCGCCGTCTGATCGCCCCACTGCGGGTCTCTACCCTGACGGGCTCTTGGGCACGTCTACACTGCAGTTTGTCGCCCTGCAGCCCGAGCCCCGCCAGCCCGAATCAGTGGCGCTGGCCTCTGAGGCTCGGTGCTGTGGGCTTTTCGCTGCGGAGGGGACGTGCCGGCAGGGACCTTGCGGTGCTGACTGGAGCCTTGGCTGCTCTGAGATCAGGGGCTAATGAACTGGGCTGAGCGGCTTCTTCCTTGCCCTGGTGCCTAAGGGAAGATGCCTCTGAGGACATAAAGTTCTGGGGACCGGCCTCTTAAAGGGGACAGGCCGGTTAGTTTGGGGGTCTCAGCTCCTGTACAGGGGACAAGGCAGTTTGTAGCATTCCTGCAGATTAGTTGCTAGGAGCAACCCCTAGGGCTGCCCCTGCTAACACCTGTGGCTACCGAAAACGGCCTTGTCCAGGTTTCATTGTGGAGACATGGGGCCGTCTGGGGTCACCGCTCAGCACATGGCACAAGGAACGCTCCACGCCAGGTTGGTGCCTGGCAATTTTCCTAATGCGCGTGCATCGGAGCCGTTCTGCAGGGGGTGGGGCTGGGGTTCATTGGGGGTGCTCCCCTCAGCAATCAGTGCTGACCCCAGTATGGCATGAGGGGATGTTGTGGGGCAGGGAGCGGGGTGGGGGCTCAGTACGGGGCACTGTGGGGCAAGGAGTGGGGTGGGGGCTCAGTAGGGGTGCTATGGGGCAGGGAGCCATGGGGGCTCAGTAAACAGCACTGTGGGGCAGGGAGTGGGGAGGACTAAGTAGGGGCCCCCAGCTGTTGCTGATGATGGCCTTACCCGGAGCCCCCAGCCAGGTTTGGCCCGGCCCCCCTCGTGTCCGGATGGAGGGACAGCCTAGCCACCTGGGAGGGCAGAACAGTGAGGCTTTGCCCTGCCTGGGGAGAGACAGCAGGTGGAGTGGGGAGACAGGCCAGCCCGCAGGACAGGAGCCACTGCATGGGGAATGTGGGGCTGGCTCCCCGTCCCCCCACGTGCCAGTGGCACGGGCAGTGATGCAGTGACTGAGACATGCTGGCTGGCAGCATTGAGGGCACAGGGGGCTCTTGTGGTTCAAAGGGAGGCTGGGGAGCCAGGACTCCTGGGTTTTCCCCACCCCAGCCCTTCCCCACTGGCTCCCCCAAGGGAGGAATCTCAGCTCGTGGGACAGACCCAGCCCCAAGGTTGCAGTTTTGCCCCTGCTGGGCCGTGGCCAGGATGTGCACCGGTTCCCCTGGGTCCCCCTGGGTCGTATGGTGCCAGTGGCGCTGATCCAGCACGGTCCCCCTCCCCCTCTGCCCTGCACTCCCAGCCCGCCACCTTTGTCGTGCCCCTCTTCCCCCCCCGCTACGAGCCATGGCTTCTCTTGTGCTCTCTCCAGTCTGGCTGCCAGGCTCCCAGCCCAGCCCTTGGGCAGCCGGTGCCCATCCCACTGCCCAGATCTCGCGCCAGCACCCTCCTCCAGACATCCAGCCTAAATCCACCATCATTAATTCTCCCCCCCCCCATCTCTTCCTCTGGGGATCCCCCGTCAAACCTGCTGGTTCCCACCCCCATGGCACGTGGGGTGCAGTGTGCTCCCCATGTCCAGCTGTTCCCCCTTGCCCTTTTGACCCCAGAGCTGGCACTGGTGCTTTCCGCAGCAGTATGTGTCACCTCCCTGCCAGAGCTGCTCCCCCCAGAGGTGTCTGCGTCCATCTCCCTGCCGCCAGGCCAGGCGGGAGCGCCCGCCCCTTGATTGGGCTGGTGATGGGAATGATTTCGCTCAGCAGGGCCCCTCCAGCCCCATTGTTGTGCAGGATCAGGGGGTGGGGGTGAGAGCGGGGAAAGGCTGGTTGATGTGGCCGCTTGAACTGGCCAGTGCCAGGCTGGGCCAGTCCCTGCCCTCGCCCTGGGGAGGAGGGATGTGGATTTCCTTATGTGGATGCGAAGGCAGGGACGGTGGAGTAACATCCCTCATCAGCCTCGGCTCCATGCCCTGGGCTCCCGGCTGGCTGGTCTGCTGGGGGCCGACACCTGGGCCTCGCCAGCAACTTTGGGGACAGCAGCAGCTTTTCCCTCTGTTCACAGTATGAAAGCGCAATGGGACCCGGCTAGCACTGGGGGCAGGAATCAGGCCCAGAGCAGAGAGGGGCTGTGCAGGCTTCACTCCCAGCTCTGCCGGTGCCCCCTGCTAGCCCGGCCCTGGGCTCCCCTCCGACCCTCCAAGGTCTGCTGGTTCCCCACAATCCTGACCCGCAGCCCCAGTTGCTGCTCCGAGCCTGGCGGGGGAGGAGGGAGGTTTAGAAAAAGGGGGAAATGAAAACATTAGCAAGGAGCAATGGGGGGCCGGGGGGCAGTATCTGGGGCTTCTTCAGAGAAGCAGGCAGAGTGCAAACCTGGGAGGGCTCGTCTCTGGGGTGGGGGGGGTGAGTGAATGTGGGGTTTGTGTGTGTGATGGGGTGTCTGTATCAGGGGGTTGGTGACAGAGTTTTTTGCCAATCCTTACGATACCTGGTGTTTTTCCAAAATCCCCAGCTCCTGGAGTCAGGTGAAAATCACAGCTTCCATTTACAAATAAAAGGAAGGACCAAGCCCCCTCTCTCCCCAGCCCCCCCCCCCAGTTGGGGAGGAAAGCTGGAAACGGCGACCCTGAAGGCCCAATGGCCAGGAGGCGAGGGAAGACCCAGCCCGGATTAGTATGAAAATCGCAAGGTTTCTAAGACAAGCTTGTCGTTTGGGGAGAAGGAGGGGACACAGTTGATGTGATTTTTTTACCACTCTGTGTGTGTGTCTTTCTGTCTGCGTGTCTGTCTGCCGGTTGTGCCCGTCTCCGTCCTCGACGTGTGGCTGAGCTGTGCGCATTTCTGTCTGTCTGTGTGTGTCTGCCGACTGTGCGTACCGGTCCGTGGCGGCACAGCTGTGGCCGGGTGTTGCGGACGGGCACGCCTGTGCTTTCTGCAGCTGCAGGGGATGCGTCAGCCTCTCCAAGGAGACACATCACGACCTCTAGTGGGGCAATGATGTATGGGTCCCTGTTTCCTTCTGGACTGGTACTGCACAGGCCAGCGCCCCGGGACCCCGGCTGGCCTAGTGCCGTCACCCCAGGCCCAGGCTCTCCTTGCCCCATGTAACTGGCCCTTTCACTCCAGCGGGGAGAGTGGGGCTTGGCAAAGAGTCCTGCCACCCATCGGGGCCCTCTGCACCACCCGAGAAAGCATCCCGTGACCCAGAGCCGCTAAGGCCCACCCCGTGAAGACACGACCCCTGAGCAGGCCTCACACACACTGCCCCAGCTGGCACAGCCTGGCACTCTCGGGGCAACCTGTAGCCCCCATTCCCCCGGCCCGGCTCCTCTCCCACTGACAGACGCATCGCTCGGACTTCAGTGGCTTTCTCCACAGCCCTGGCCCCCCCTGGGGGACCTGTCCCAGGCTGTGGGTCACTCCCAGCCACTCCTCGCGCCATGGCCCCCCCCAGGCTGGAGACCCCCTCATTCCACGGCTGCCTCCTTCCTTCTCCTGGGCCGTCATGGGCCCTGCTCTTTATCCTGCAGTCCGGCTTGGCCTGCCTTGGGCCATCTCTGTGGCTGTGGGGTGCCAGGCGCCCAGCACATCAGGGCCTGTCCCCTCTCCTGCGCAGGCCCTTGGGCTGCCAGCTCCACCCCCAGCTGAGCTGACGTGAGGGGCTAGTGAAGGCCATTGAGTTTCTCCACAAAGCTTGGCCCCTTCTTCTTCGTGGTGTCTCCTTTCCGCCGGGAGCCCTGGGGCCTCCCCTCAATCACGGCCTCTCGCCAGCGCTGCCCCGAATGGGATCGGGGTGGCCTGGAGCCGCTCCGAGGCCTGGCCCGTCTCTGTTCCTTTGCTGCCACTGCTCTGGCTCTGCCGTCCAGCTCCCTCTGCCGGGCAGCCTGGAGCAGCCTCTCTTGTGCCGCCATCTTGGCCTCTCTGCAGGATCGTCTCTCAAAGGCCTCCACTATCCTCTGCACGCGGCTCTCGGCTGGCAGCTTGGCAGCTGCAGCCTCCATGGCGGAGCAGGCACCGGGCCGAGGCTCGCTGGCGTGGCCCCCCCTCTGCCGGCCCGGAGCAGAGCCCGTGCTACGTCTCTGGCGCTCGCGGAAGAGGCAGGAGCAGGTGTCGTGCGGGATGCTCACTGCGTTCAGATCCGCGTGGCCAAGGCTCTTTCCCACAGGCTGAGGCAGAGAGAGGGAGTCACTCAGGGCAGCCAGCGGGGCGTAGCCGGGCTCTGGCCCCCCAGGGCATCAGGCACTGGGGGAGGGAATCGCTCCTGCTGCCAGCAATGGACTCGCCACCATTCAGGAACCAGCCAGTGGTTCATCTAATCGGGGGCTGCACACCTTCCCCCGCTGGACAGGTCATGATCCATCTCACCCCCCGCCCCGATTATCCTACCCCCTGCCGTAGCAGGATGAACCAATGGCCCCGGTGACCTGGGATCCTGTTTCCCATGCCATATGCGCATCCAAAGTTGGACATCTGTCACGTACATCTAACTGCAATACTGTGCCACGGAGGGAAATGTCCTCCTGACCCTGGTGAGCGATCTGCCCCGAAGCCTGAGGTCTGCTATCCCCGGTTGTGTTTGTGCTTGTTGGGGAAGCTGTGGGGGCTGGGCTCAGCTGGAGAAATGACTCATCCTTTCCCGAACCCCAGAAATCGGAGCAGGATCAAGAGACGGAGCAGATCATCTAGGATGACAGCTTGCCCGGGGCACTGCTGGTGGCCCATGGAGAGCAGGCTGGTCCCATGGGGCTGGCTCCTGCCCCGCTCTCAGTTGCTCATGGCGTTGAAAGAGGTGGATGTGCCCTGCGCCGCTTCCGCTGGCGCCTCTTGCATGGAGGGGTAGGCACAGGGATGGGGGGGGGTCAGGGAGGACAGCGGGACTCATGCTAGAAAGAAACGTGGGGCCCTTGTGTTCACCCCACCCCACTGCTTTTACAGAGACCTTGGACGTTTTGGGGGCCCCCTGACCATTGTCCCCCCTTCCTTCCCCTCTTGTTACACCATCACGAATGCTGTGGCCTGTGACCTCCTCCCACACCAGCTCTCCACTCTCAGCAGTGGGGCTCCCAGCCCCTAAGCCATCTGTTCTTACCAAGCCCAGGGCTGAGTCCCACGGGGGCATTAGTGAGGGCCCAGCCCGGGGGAACAAACTCCATTTCCCCTCTTGCCCCTTCGGACCCAGGGACGGGAGCATGGGCCCTCTGCTGTGCAGTACATGGGGCTCCAGAGACTGCCTTCTCCGCAGGCTCCGTGTCCTCGTGACGCGGCCGGAGGTGGGGGAGTGCGGGGGCTGTGCCTGGCTGGCCAGACCCCTGTGCCATGGCCTGGAGGGTTAGCCTGAGTGGGGAACCCAGCACCCTGGTGATGGGAATCCCATGAAAGCAGCTGGTCTCTGCCTCCAGGGGCTCGGCTGGTGCCCCCAGAGTCTCCAGGCCTTTGTACGGGCTGGTTTTCAGTGGCCCAGGCAATGGGGCTGGGCTCTGGCTGCTCCTGACATGTAGCCCCTCTGCTGTGCCCCGCTGTTTGATCACTTCCCTCGCTGCAGCTCAGCCAGGGGCTAGCGCTTCAGGGTCCAGCCTGACCGGCTGTCACACGGGAGCCCTGACCCCTCACGTGGGCTACCACTGCCGCCCTGCTGGCTCCTGCAGAGCCTGGATCAGAGCTGCACTGCACAGGGGTCTCTACCTCTCTTTGCCCTCTGTGGTCAGCCTCCAGCCACCCCTTCGCCCCCCGCCCCTCCTCACCTGGGGGCGTGCGGGATTTCCCACTTCCACGGTCCCTCTTCTCCTGCCCCGGGGCGCTCTGGGCTCCGCGGCGTTCCCATCGCCCTCCAGCTTCCTCCAGGTCCCACCCTCTGTCTGATCCATGGTCCCATAGACATCACAGGCGTAGAAGCAGCCTGGGGCAGCCAGGCTCAGAGCCCCGTGGGTCTCTGGCCCGGGGCAAATGGAAGGCTCCTTGGCCGTGGATTGCTCCAGCCATTTCTGGACCTCGGAAAGCCTCTGCCGCAGCTGCCTCTGCGAGGGTGCTGCTGACCTCGCCTGCCTGCCACTGGTGCTCTCCTCTTCCCGTGGGGCCCGGCTGTTCTCATAGGGGACCTCCTCCTCCCCAGGCCAGGCCTGCGGGCCCCGGTTAAACTGCTGGCAGGCCGCGCAGCTCTGGAGATGAGCAATCGCACATCGCGGCAGTACCTGGGGCAGCCCACCAGCCTCCAGGCCAGGTCGGTTGCACCCCCATCCATGGGGAGCCTTTTCCCGCCCCGGCTCTGCCGCTGCCCTGTCCCCTTGCTGGAACGTCCTCCGGCTCCGATTGCAGGCTGAGGGGCCATGGCCGTCTCCAGAGCTGGGCAGCCGCTGGGGATGTGTGCAGTCCCTCCTCCTGTCCGTCTGCCTGGTGTGACTCCATCTGTGCCTCCCGCCCTGGCCCTGGGCGTCCAAACTCCCCTGCTTGGCTCGTTCTCTCTGATGCACTGTCCGCCCCTCTCTTCCTGGGCCACCTTGGGTCCTGCTCCTGTCCGTCGTCCCCGGTTCGTCCCCCAGGAGCTCCTCATTCTCATAGGTACCGGAGGTGGCTCCTGCAGGGCTGGGCTCCAGGGGGGGACTCTTCGCAGGCTTTCAGCTTCTCGTAGAAGAAGGTGTCGAGTTTCTCAGCAGCATTGCACTCAAACACGGAGGCCCTCTCGATGCCCGCAGCCGCAGAGGAGTGCAGGTAGACGCTAGGGTATGGCTGCAGCAGGGGAGCTCTGGCGTCCGGTCCTGGGCTCCATTGGAGGGTCCCTCGAGAGCTCTGGAGAGGGCTGTCCTCTGCAGCGGGTGGGTGCCGGTGCCCTTCATCCTTGTACGATTGGGTAGGGGGCAGGCCTGGCTTCCCTGTGCCGTGAGGGTGCAGCTCACAGCCACGGATGGAGTGAGACAATGCTGCAACAGTCCCAGAAAAGAGAGCAAAGTCCATACCCAGCAATGCAGAATGATTCCCCTCCACCTGACTCCAGCACCTTCCCTGGGAGAGGAAACTGAGGCACCAGGCTGTGAAAGACTCAGCTTGCCCTAGGCCATACAGCAGGTCAGCATTTGAGCTGGGTGGATCTAATTCCCAGCCTCCCACTCATACCATTGGCCTGCCCTCCGCCAGCCAGAGAGAACAGCAAGTGGAAGGCCATGCAATGGACAGGCTGCTCCGATAAGGGTCTGTCCCCCCTCCAGGACATTATGCCATGCGTGTGTGTACAACATGATCTCTGTTCTTCCCCTCAGGACATTACACTCCATGTATGTGTGTATATATGATCTCCTCCCCTCCCCCTGGACATTATACTGTGTGCATGTACAACATATCGATCTGTCCAAAGCTTTCCACTGGATTGGATCACATGCCGTGGAAAAGGGTCCATTACACCGTTCCCAGACTGCTACAGTACCACACACCTGCGATTCCCAGATCAGCGGAAAGTGAGTAGAGAGGGGGAAATCAATGGGCCTTCTTGGGGCACGTGACATCCCTTTTTGCAGCACCCATGTCTCTGTTTGGCTGGTGGGCAGTTTCCCTTCCTGTCACAGGCGTGGGGGGACGTGATGACATGGCTCGTGCTCTGCCCCAGGCTGGCTCCAGGTGCAGCAGCAGCATGGCTGATGCTGAAGGGCAGTGGGCTGGAGTGTGCCCAGCCCAGGGGAACGGAGAGGTGACCCTCTGTTCAGAGCCGTCAGCCCCTCCACCAGACCCCAGGGGTAAGCAGAATTACCCTGTGGTTATCGTCAAGGGTTTTCCCAGCATTTCGGTCAGTCCTTACCAGAAATGATGGAGGCAGTGGAGATCTCAGAGCAGGCTCCAGGGCCGTCCGCCCACCAAAAGCCTCTCTCAGTGGCGTCGTTTGTACCATCTGGGTCGGTCTCCCAATCAGCAGCCTCATCTTCACAGGAAGGAAGGAGGCCAGACCTGTCTATTCTTCCCTGGTGCCCTCCGTTCCCGCAGGTGTGAGGGGACGCCTCCCACGGTGGCCCAGACTGGGCCATCTCTCTGGCAGTGCTTGTTGAAAGGGCAGGGGTCAGCTGGCCCGGAGAGCCACTGCTCACAGACGTCTCCTGGGGCTGCCAGCTCGGGGGGCTGCGCAGAGTCTCCCCATTGTGATGTCAGCAGAATGCCACCAGGCTCCCTTCGGAGACTCCTCCTGCAAAGCACGCCGGGTGCCGAATGACTGGCAAGCCGGGGGCTTATGGGCAATGCTGAGCCTCTGCGGTTCTGGTTAAAGGCAGCGGGAGCTGGGAGCCCTTGGCACCGCCGAGAGTTTGGCTCAGGAAGGGTTAGCGTCTGGATGGGAAACCAAGGGGGGCAGAAGGAATGAAGGGCTGCTCTCGAGTCACTGCGGATCCAAGGTCCTAGCGTGGAGTGAGGTGGTGCTGGGCGGCAACGAAGGGCACGGATGACTCGGATGGCAGGGGGGCTCCCTCGCTTGCAGTTGGTGCTGACCCCAATGCCCCAGCAGTGGGACAGATGGCTCAGTAGGAGGCGCTCTCCCAGGGATTTTGTATGGAGGGTAGTGCCCCGATGTAGCGCTAGGGGTACTGGGCGGCTGTGTTCAGCCAGGAATTTAGCTGATTTAGCTGAGGATAGTCCTGCTTTGAGCAGGGGGTTGGACTAGATACCGCCTGAGGTCCCGTCCAACTCTAATATTCTATGATTCTATGAATGCCTGTTGCTACAGCACATAGACAATGTAAATATCAATAAAGATCACGTCTGGAAGCAGCTCCTTTGAGTGGTGCTGGGCGAGCAGAAGGGGGGGCGGCTTGTGCTGCTGGCAAAGAACACCTAAACTGACACCTGTGACCATTTGTGTTGGGTAACAAGCTAAGGGGTGAGGCATGGTGATTTGCCCACATTCCAACACAGGTGATTCTAGTCTAGCTCCCCCAGCGTTGGTGGTCAAGGTGCGGGATTGTTTCTTCACTCCATGTCCTGAGCTGCTGGCACACATAGTGTGTGTCTGTGAAGAGTAAAGAGAAGCAACGTGGAAACAGCCCTACCTGGCCAGGTATTACACAGAGGAGTGTGTGTGCACGTGTTGGGGGAGAAAAGGGATTCTCCACAAAGAACAGGGAGCAACATAGAATTACAGATGATGAGGGTAGGAAGGGACCTCAGCAGGTCATCTAGTCCAACCCCCTGCTCAAAGCAGGACCAACCCCAAGTAAATCATCCCAGCCAGGGCTTTGTCAAGCTGGGCCTTAAAAACCTCTAAGGGTGGAGATCCCACCACCTCCCTAGGTAACCCATTCCAGGCTTCACCAGCCTCCTAGGGAAAAAGCTTTTCCTAATATCCAACCTAGACCTCCCCCACTGCAGCTTGAGACCGTTGCTCCTTGTTCTGTCATCTGCCACCACTGAGAACAGCCTAGTTCCATCCTCCCTGGAACCCCCTTTCAGGTAGTTAAAGGCTGCTATCAAATCCCCTCATTCTTCTCTTCTACAGACTAAACAAGCCCAGTTCCTGCAGCCTCTCCTCATAAGTCTTGTGTTTCAGCCCCCTCATCACTTTTGTTGCCCTCCGCTGGGCTCTCTCCAACTTGTCCACATCCTTTTTGTAGTGGGAGGCCCAAAAACTGGACACAATACTCCAAATGCGGCCTCACCAATGCCGGATAGAGGGGAATAATCACTTCCCGCGATCTGCTGGCAATGCTCCTACTAATGCAGCCCAATATGCCATTAGCTTTCTTGGCAACCAGGGCACACTGCTGATTCATATCCAGCTTCTTGTCCACTGTAACCCCCAGGTCCTTTTCTGCAGAACTGCTGCCTAGCTCGTCGGTCCCCAGTCTGTAGCTGTGCATGGGATTGCTCTGTCCTAAGTGCAGGACTCTGCACTTGTCCTTGTTGAACCTCATCAGATTTCTTTTGGCCCAATCCTCCAATTTGTCTAGATCACTCTGTATCCTATCCCTGCCCTCCAGCGTATCTACCACTCCCCCCACTTTAACATAATCTGCAAACTTACCAAGGGTGCAAACCGGCCCACCCTTCTGATTATTAATGAAGATGTTGAACAAAACTGGCTCCAGCACCGACCCCTGGGCACTCCACTTGTGACTGGCTGCCAACTGGACATGGAGCCATTGATCACTACTCGTGGAACGCAAAGATCTAGCCAGCTCTCTATCCATCTTATAGTCCATTCATCAACTCATACTGTGAGAGACAGTATCAAAAGCTTTGCTAAAGTCAAGCTCTATCATGTCCACCGCTTTCCTCACATCCACAGAGCCAGTCACCTCTTCATAGAAGGCGATCAGGTTGTTCAGGCATGACTTGCCCTTGGTGAATCCATGCTGACTGTTCCTGATCACCTGCAGAAATTTGTTGGTCTTTAAAGTGCTACAGGACTCTCATTGTTTTTCCTCCATCTATGGCTGCCTCAACTGGAAACTGCCTCAGGTGGGATGTATCCGGGAGACTGGGCTATTCGCCAAGGCAGAACTCGGTTTGTGGGACCGTAAAGAGAACTAACAGTTTGATGCACCTCCTGGATATTCCCTGGTGTGCTGCAGATCTGACGCTCTCCATGGCTGGAGTCAGACAGTCTGCATTGAACTATTGATGCTATTTTCCTGCCTACCTGATATGTGAAACCCAGAACGGGTGCTCACGGGCACGTTAATTTTGTGGGAGGTTGCGCTGGGAACCCAGTTCTGCTTAGAGACACTGGTGGGCTCTAGGAGTGCCACATTAGTGAGTTTGTTTGCTAGCAGGTTTTACCAAGCCCTGTTCATAGAAACACTCTCTGGAAATCAATGGGTGAAGCCAATGTCAGCAGCTCTTTTGGTTTGGGCTGAGCCTTGCCTTGGAGCTCTAACAACAGCTGCGTGCAGGTGTAGATGGTCCCCACTGGTCCAATGGATCACTGCCAGTGCCAGCATTCCTCTTCCCCTTCCTGACCTGCCTCGGCTAAACTGCTGCACCTCCCCAGCTTGGCCCATCTGCTGACTCTCTTGACGGTTCCTTTCTGTCCTTTCCCTTGTCTCCTTTCACCCGTATGTTTCTGGGTTTGCTCCCCTCTCCTGCCTCTTTTCCTTTCTATGTCCAGCTCTCTTGCCCTCCCCAGCTCCAGTGCTGTGCCTGCTTGTCCTTAGAAGCATAGAAGGTGAGGGTTGGAAGGCACCTCAGGAGATCACCTCGTCCAGGGTTTCTCAACCTTTTTGTTACCAGGGACCAGCTTCCTACACTGTGTCACGGAGATCTCAGAGACTGGTGCCGGTCCATGGATGGGTCGTTGAGAAACACTGATCTAGACTAACCCCCTGCTCAAAGCAGGGTCAACCCCAACTAAATCATCCCAGCCAGGGCTTTGTCAGCTGTGTTTCTACTAGTGCCCGCTGCATGTTGCACTGCATGCCATCCCATCCACTATCTCCATTTAGGGCACCTTTCCCCACTGTTTGCTGGCCAGAGCCTTCCCCACCTGTCTGGGCTTTCTTCTTCCTCCCTTCCCTCACCCAGGGACTGGTTTCTCCCTGTCTCCCTGCAGTGGGAGCTCTCACCCCTCTTCTCCCGCACTGCACTGCTGGTGCTAGAGAGTGACTCCCTGTCTGAGCAGCATTGTGGAGCCCCAATGGTGTGGGAGAAAAGTAGAACACACATCATGGTGCAGCTTGAGCACCATCAGTTGGGAATCTCTTTGCTAGGGCATGCAAACCAGAGGGAAACTAGCTAAGCTATTGTCCATCTTGCTATTTTGGCTTAAGCAAAAGATACTTGGACAGCACCCACACTGAGGGCTCTGGAGAGGTGTCTTTCCGGGAATGGAAATCAGTAGAGAGTAAGAAACCCAATGAAATTTAAAAAGCATTCAGCCAGGTATCAAAGGGTGGAAACATACCATAGTTTGTAAATAGGATTTTTCTTGTTTTTATTTTACTGAAGTAGCAACAATTAACATACCCCATCAATGCAACGAAGAAAAAACTAGAAACGCTCTTGCAAGGTAGGAAAATCACCCCTCCAGGTCAGACTGAAGACACAGATGCAGAATGTGGAAAGAAAACATGGCCTTGGGAGGAGCCAAGCTCTTGGTGTAAGTCACTGACTGACTGGGGTCAGGGGAGAGAATCTTGTGTTGGGAAGGGGGAACTTGGGTGACTCTCGCTAAGAGGATGCAGTGGATCCACCCCAGTTAAAACACAGATGACTGCTAAAGAGTAATTTTACAGGGACTGGTTCCAATCTCTCTTACGTGAAGCAAATGCCCTTGACTTCAGCGCAGTGACGTCCAAGGATGTGAAGTCCGGTCCCCCATCATGGTGTGAGCCCTGTTCTCCATGCGAAGGGCTCCCATTGGAATCACTTGGAGCAGGATCAGACCCTGGGGAGAAGTGTAAATGGCGCGGGGGGGGGGGAGACATCCGTCCATAGTGTGGACTTCGCTCTACACAGGCAGGTGATGTGTGAGTCGCAACTGGAGCCAGAGCCGGCTGGTATGGAGAGCCTGAGCCAGGTGGCCTGGAAAGCCCAGCTGGGCCTCCATGAAGGCAGGGCAGCCGGGCACCCTGGACACTGGGGACGGGGGGGACAGGACTCTGAGCTGGTTGGATCACACAACTGCAGACACAGCAAAGGAGACGGGGACCCCAGCCAGGCCTTGGGGGGAAGGGGAGACCCTGGCCCCACAGTAGGGATGGGGACCCCGGCCAGGCCTTGGGGGGAAGGGGAGACCCCGGCCCCACAGTAGGGATGGGGACCCCGGCCAGGCCTTGGGGGGAGGGGAGACCCCGGCCCCACAGTAGGGGTGGGGACCCCGGCCAGGCCTTGGGGGGAGGGGAGACCCCAGGCCCTGAGGGGGGGAGCTGGGGACCTGGCCAGGCCCCAGAGAGGGACGGAGGGTGGAGCCAGAGTCATGACGTCACTGAGGGGCTCCCCAGCCCCGCCCCTTGCCCCAGCGGCCCCGCCCCGGGCCTGCGCCGCGCTCCCTTGGCCCCGCCCGTCACCTCCCCCACCCTCGACATGGCGCCCCGAGAGCCGCCCACTTCCGGCGGGAGCTCCGCCCACAGCGGAAGTGTAGGCCGTTGCTATGGCGAGCGAGGCGCTGTGAGGACCCGCCCCTACCGGGGGAGAGACCCGGAGAGCGGCCCGGCGGCTCCGTCCTGCCGACGGCGGGCGGGTGAGCGAGCGGCCCGTGACGGGGAGGGGCCCCGTGAGGGGGGAGGGGCCGGTTGATGAGGTGGGGGAGGGGCCCCGTGACGGGGAGGGGCCGTGGGGGGGGAGGGGTCCGTTGATGAGGTGGGGGAGAGGCCCCGTGAGGGGGGAGGGGCCGGTTGATGAGGTGGGGGAGGGGCCGGTTGATGAGGTGGGGGAGGGGCCCCGTGAGGGGGGAGGGGTTCTGTGATGTGGGGAGAAGTGGGGGTGTGGAGGGGCCAAGGACCCTGTGATGGGGCCCGGGGCCATGGAGGGGCGGTGGGGGCGCTATGGCAGGGACAGGTAGAATGGCAGGGGGGAGGGGCACCATTACCAAAGTTTTTAAGTGACCCTTGACCCGCTGGCGGTTCCGTTATTTCCCTCCTTTCACTGTGTGCTGAGGTCTCCTCTGCCTGACGCTTCGGGGCGGGGGGAGCCCCGATGGTCTTGGGCCGAGTGAGCAAAGCAGAGGATAATAGCTACTGAAAACGTGGCAGCTGTTTCTTTTCCCACTTTCCCATAACTCAGGAGCAGCGAATTGTTCTGATCACAGCGGGGGCTCTGAAGGCCTGCTCCCTCCCTGCCCCATTGCCGATGCTCCAGTGGAACGTAGGAATTGCCAGACTGGATCAGATCGTTGGCCCGTGTAGCCCAATGTCTTGTCTCTTAAAATGGCCAACACCAGATGCTACAGAGGAAGTTTCAAGATGCCCCAGAGTAAGCAGATACGGGTTAATCTGCTGCTTGTGAAGGTTTTATCCAAATCACTAATAGTTAGAGATTAGTTTAAATCCTGAAGAAGGAGATTGAATGTACTTTCTAAAATACTTGTTAACGAGAATATCCAGCGTTATAATATTTAACACTATCCAATAAATGTCCAGTCTTTTTTTAACCTTGTGAAGTTCTTGGCTTCACTGACATCATTTCACAGTGAGTTCCAGAGTCTAGTTACATGTTGTGTATAAAAATATTTCCTTCGTCACTTAGAATTTCCCACCTTTTAACTTAATTTAATGTCCCCTGTTCTTGTGTTAGAAGACAGGAAGAATAGAGTTCTTGATCTGTCTTCTCTAGGCCATTCATTAGTTTGTATACTTTTATCATGTCCTTATTTGCCTGGGTTGAGGATCCATGGAAACCTGGCTGGCTTGGTCTCTCTCCTATTGTGTCTCCTCCTCCTCCATTATCTGTCTTCTCAGGGTGGGGACTCTACCTTTCTCTATTTTTTTGAACCAGGACAGTTGTGTTGTTAGTGCTTAACAATTAGTGACTAACAGCTTGATGTACACAGCCTGAATTTACATAGTACAAAGTGTGTCATGTGTATATGTTCCAGAGGGGTAGCCATGTTAGTCTGTATACGTAAAACAATAAGAGTCCTGTAGCACTTTAAAGACTAACAAATTTTATTTCTGCATGCATGAGATTTCAGGGGTTGAAACCCTCTTTTTCAAATGCAATGAATAGAAATCAAATAGAGGGTATATATATACATCCCGGGGTAAGAAACAACAATGGGGAGGGGAGGTGTTAGCAAAATCCATTCAGTTTATATGGCACATGTCAGAGGACAAGATTTTTCCATTGGTGTAGAGCTAAGGGCTTGTCTACACACTTTTTTTTGTACTGATATAGTTAAATCAATTCAGCCGCCTAGTGTGGATGCAATTATGCTGGCATAAATGTAAATTACAGAGGTACTGCAAGATATAAACTCTGTGCTGGTGTGCCCCTAGTGGCCATGATTGGGGGTTGCACAGTTAATTAAATTGGTACAAAACCCCGATGCTGCTGCTTTCCCTCCAGTCCTGTGCGTACGGCTCCTGCTGATCCTAGGAATTAGTTGGTGCCTGGAAGCTCATTTGAGGATGGAAAAAGCAATGCAAGTGCTAAGTACTAGTAAGTATTATGATGCTAATGGGATTCCCATGCATGTATCAGGAGCCCAGCTCCCTTCTCCTGGACGTAATACAGCCCTGAAATAGGTGGCTCTCCAGGAAACGTGTTAATGAACGACAGTGTAGACTGCAAAACTCTAAAACCAGTTTTGTTCATAAAACCGGATCTGTGTAGCATTTGTCCTAATTCTGGGGAAGAGCATAATAATCCCTGAATTTTCACCCTTAGTTGCTCTCCATGCTGTTCTGCTTTGGAGGCAGTTTATTAATTTTTCTAGCACCTACTGCTGTGGCAATGAGCTTGTGAGAAGTGCTTGTGGTAAGTACTTTGCAAAATCAGTAAACTAGTTCCCCTCAGTGCATGACAAGTTTGGTCCATGGCCAGTGAGGGTTATGAGCTAGACTATAGTTACTGTCACCTTGGTGGCATCCAGATTGCAGTGCAAAAGGTTGTGTTAAGTAACTGGATTACTTCTGTTTTAAATTCCACAGAGATTTTTAGGAGGATTTTACAGCTATGGATTTCTTCCTCACTCTGAAATTTCCAGCTCTTTGCCAGAGAGTTTCTGAGAAATTTGTGACAAGATATATTAGAATTGTCACTCCCTGGGCTTTGAACTTTAAAAGCCTGGGCAGCCTGTCTCTCTTTGTTTCTCATTAAAGAATGCTTTACTTCAGTTGAGGAATGTTATCTTGTGGATAAAGGTAGAGGACTTGGAGTCAGAGTTGAGCTCTCATAGAGTCATAGGCTTTAAAGTCAGAAGGGACCTTCATGATCATCTATTGCATGCGTATTGCAGGCCACTGAACTTCAACCACCCACTCCTGAAATAGACCCCTAACCTCTGGCGGAGTTACTGAAGTCCTCAAATCATGATCTGAAGACTTCAAGTTACAGAAAATCCACCATTTACGCTATTGTAAACCTGCAAGTGACCTGTGCCCCAAGCTGCAGAGGAAGGCAAAAAAAACCCCACAGTCTCTGCTAATCAGACCTGGGGGGAAATTCCTTTCCAATCCCAAATATGGCAGTCAGTTAGACTCTGAGCATGTGGGCAAGACCCACTAGCCAGATACCTCCCAATCTATTGTCCCATCACGGACCATTGGAGATATTTGCTGCTAGCAGTCGCAGATCCTCTGAATGCCTTTGTAGCCAGACCCGTCATACCATCCCCTCTGTAAACTTATCAAGTTCAGTCTTGAAGCCAGTTAGGGTCTATTCCTGACTCCACAACATACTGCTTCTGCGATCTTGGACAAGTCCTTTGACTTTTCCATGTTTGTGTCCTCTTCTGTAAAATACCTGCCTCCCAGGTATGTTGTGCAGATGAATATCTGGAAAGCAATTGGGGGTGTAACGTTCTATAGAATTACAGTGTGCAGTCTGGGTTTGTTAGGGTGGCTCACTGTGGGCGGCTGATACTCCGGTGTTTATCTAGTCAGCACTGAGGCAGTTGCAGAGCATGATGGACTTGTTGCACAATGATAGTCACAGAAAGCAACAGTACAAGGGTATTAGGTTTCAGTCAATCCTGGGGAATTATGACATGTAGGACCTAATTCTGCTTCCCCTACTCACTGGAGGAGTGACGAAGGGGGATAGTGGGGAACAGAGGAGAAATGAGCGTACAATGTGCTCAGCTTGCTGAAAGGGCTGCATATGTAGAGGCATCAAGTCATGGAGTATGGAGGTAACTATCCCTTTCTCAGGAGCTCTGGTGTGACCAGGCCTGGAGTATTTAATTCAGTGTGGGAACCATGTTACCAAAACGACACTGATAAATTAGAGGGAGTTCAGGGGACAGCAACAAAAATGACGATAAACTGCAAGGTTAGACTTAGAAGGAGGAATAGGCAAATGAACCATGCATTTGAAGGGAGCAATTATTCAGAGTGTTCCTGGGGGGGGTGGGGTTGGAGGAGAGAGTATTAGTGGTAGAGAGGAAGGAAATGAGTAGACATTTAACTTCCCAACCGTCAGACCTGTGCATCTCAGTGGAGTCTTAGCTCCAAACCCTACAGCTCTGTGGAGCCTTGCTAACACCCCTCCTGACACAGGACTCTGCTGATCTGTCCTCTCAGGGCAGCTGCATTCTGCTCCATTTCATGCATATTAGACAGCACCTTCGAAAGCCAGACGAGCTGTTGTTTGTATTCCTCAGCTGAGTAAATTTGGGAAGCCCCTTTGTAGAAAGACCGCTCTGCCTGCCTGCGAGATGTGCAGCAGAACATTTAACAATGGAAATAACCTGCAGTTCCCATTCAACCAAAGTCATTTTCTAAGAAATGCCCCTAAATGATCTGCCTTTGCCGTGTTTTTCTCAGCGGAGTGCCTAAAGCGAGGCGCCGAACTAGAACGTTCTGATTTTCAAAGTGCTGAGCACCCACACAGCAGGAACTGGAGGGGAAGCTGCAGGAGCTCAGCACCCCGGAGGGCCTGACTCCAGTCCCTACGTTTGAAACCTGTGGCTAGTATGCACTCCATCTAGAAACCTTAAATAGCCACTGGTATCTTTTCTAAGCGCTGCCGCTGTCGTCTTTCTCCTGCCAGGGTGGCTAGGCTAGCTAACCATCCTGATGCATCCAAGCATGACAGTCAGCTATCATGCAGCATGCTTGCTTGCTCGAAACGTAAATATTTCATATTGTGAACAGGCCCTCCATGCTGTGGCCCAGTTTTTGTTTGAGTGCCTTTTGTTTCCAGGTTAAGATGGAGTTCCTGGTGTCTGGGATGCCATTTCTTAGTGGATTTCTCTCCTCACTTCTCTGCCTTTAATCTTGTTTTGTTTGCCCACTGAACTGGAATGTGATGTTGAGTGACTCCCTGAAGCTCCAAGCCTAATGTGCCATGGCATGATTTCTGTCAGTCTCTCTCACAAACAGCCCCCAAAACCCAAGCAACCTGTGCCACTGCAGCTTTTCATGAAAAAAAGTGTTACGTGAAAAGACGAATTTTCAGAGCAGGACAGAGAAGGGTATCAGCATGGAGTAAAATATTCATCAGGCATGTTCTTTACACTTCAGGCAGGGGAAAGTCCAAAGGAATGGCAGTGTAGTTCTCCTTAATCTTGTGAGCCTGCATTTGTCCTGGCTGCCTGATTGCTTTTGCCCAGCTGGGGTCTGGTCCTCAGCCTTTCAGCTTTCAGTTCACAAAGGGGAAGCACTGGTGTCAGCCGTGCAGAGACCTTGCCTGAAGTCACAGAAATAAGAGATGGAAAGAATTATTGGTTCCCTGTAGTTCATACCTCTTTCTTTGTGGAGACTGATTTCAAAAATACATTCGCTAATGCTTTGCCCAGGTCACTTTCAGCATATTGCAGTGATGAGGTTTCCGTCTCTTCCCTTAGATCAGGAGACTGTTCTATAGTCTCTAGCCTTCACTGTCAGGCAGGGTGGATTGATAAAACAAGGCAATTTAAATCCCCAAGTGGAAAGCCTTGATTTCAATCAGATACTCAGAGCTCAGTGGTTCAGGAACCAAATTAGAGATCAATGTTACCCAAAAGAGCCACAGCCGTTCATTGTTTCATTTACTACTATTCTCATAGCAAGGTGACTGACCAAATATTGTTATTTTAACAACTCCAGTTGGTTAACAGCATAGTAAAAGCATCCTCACTGGCTAATAACTTAGACTGGTTAATAATTCAGTCACACAGTGCTTTAATGTCATGTGCTGCAAAGAGCCACAGGAGACACATAAAAGAACCATCTTCAGCTTGTGAGCCTTAGTTTCAGTGGTCTAAACCATCCAAGTCAGAGAGGGGCTATTCTTACAGCCTCTTTTTGAAAACCTCTAGTAAAGAAGCTTCCATGACTTCCCTGGGCAGTTTGTTCCATTGTCCTATTGTTCTAACAGTTAGGAAGTTTTTCCTGAGATTTAATCTGTTCTGCTGTAGTTTGTACCCATTGCCTCTTGTCCTGCCCTCTGTGGCAAGAGAGAACAATTTTTCATCATTTTTTATGGCAGTTTTTCAAATATTTGAAGGCAGCTATGATGTCCCCCCTTAATCTCCTCTTTTCAAAACTACAAATACCCAGCAAGGAGAAGGAGGTGTTAGTGCCGTTATATACGGCGCTGGTGAGACCCCACCTGGAATATTGTGTGCAGTTCTGGTGTCCCATGTTTAAGAAGGATGAATTCAAACTGGAACAGGTTCAGAGACGGGCTACTAGGATGATCCGAGGAATGGAAAATCTGCCTTATGAAAGGAGACTCAAAGAGCTTGGCTTGTTTAGCCTGGCCAAAAGAAGGCTCCGGGGGGATATGCTTGCTCTATATAAATATATCAGGGGGATTAACGTTAGGGAGGGAGAGGAATTATTTAAGTTTAGTACTATTATAGGCACGAGGACGAATGGGTACAAATTGGATATTAGGAAATTTAGACTAGAAATTAGACGAAGGTTTCTAACCATTAGGGGAGTGAAGTTCTGGAATAGCCTTCCGAGGGAAGTAGTGGGGGCAAATGACTTATCTGGCTTTAAGACTAAGCTTGATAAGTATATGGAGGGGATGTTATGATGGGATAGTTTAATTTGAGCAATTGATTTTGGATTATCGGCAGATAAGTCTGCTCAATGGTCTGTGGGAATGCTGGATGGGATGGGAACTGAGTTACTGCAGAGAAATCTTTTTTGGGTGCTGGCTGGTGAGTCTTGCCCACATGCTCAGGGTTTAGCTGATCGCCATATTTGGGGTCGGGAAGGAATTTTCCTCCGGGGCGGATTGGCAGGGGCCACGGAGGTTTTTCGCCTTCCTCTGCAGCATGGGGCATGGGTCGCTTGCTGGTGGATTCCCTGCAGCTTGAGGTCTTCAAATCTCACTTTTGAGGATTTCAATAACTCAGTCATGGGTTCGGGGTTGTTATAAATGTGTATGGGTAGGGTTTTGTGGCCTGCCTTGTGCGGGAGGTCAGACTAGATGATCATATTGGTCCCTTCTGACCTATGAGTCTATGAGTTCCTTCAGACTTTGCTTATATGGCTTGCATTCCAGCCCTTTGATCATCTTTGATGCGCACCTCTGGATCCTTTCCTGTTTCTTCACATCCTTTCTATATGGCGGTGACCAGCACTGTGGACAGTATTCCAGCTGAAGCCTAATCAACACCAAGCAGATGAGTAATATTTAATACCCAGGCTCCAGTGCCATGTGGTATGGTGTATGAGCTGCTTTGTGCTGACTAAGAGCTCAGTGGTAATAACTCGAATGTTCTAGGGAATTAAAATATCTCCTACCAAAGCTGGTCAAAAATTTTTGGATGGAACCCTTTTCTGAGCAGGAGGCAGTTGCCCAGGGAATTGGGCAGCTGGAGGCAAGCTGAAAAATTCTGGTTTTGTTTTCTGGATTTTTTCCTCCTGTGAAAAATGTGTGTGTGTGGTTTTTTTTAATTTTTTGTCCCAATGTAAAATGAAAGACCCCTTCTCCCCCACAGTTTCTATGGGAGGGAGATTCTATTTTCCGGCCAGCTCAATCTCCTACTTTGTCAGAGACCTGGTCCTGGCAGTAGACTCCTCCTTGTTTCTTAAACACCCATCATTCCCTTAACTTCTTCCACAAACACATCACCTGCTTCTCTTTCCCTGTCTCCTCCACATCCAGTCAGCAGGCATGGCAGAGCAGTTTGGAACAGGGGTGGGGAAAGAAAGTGATGCATTGAATCTTGGTCTTTGGTGTCCGAGGCAATTGAATGGTTTTTCAGGATTTCCCAAACTTGCTCAACCCAGCTGTGTCATGCAGGGCTGGATGGAGGGCTTTGGCAGAGGTATGGAGCTCTCAGGATTGGACTGATGGGAAGTGCTGGATTGAGTTACACTCGCAAGTCTGGGTGGGTGTGCAGGACTGGAATAGCTCTGCAGCACTGCAAGAAGTGACTGAGGTACAATAATAGAACTGTTATGGGGGAAATCCTTGTTTTTCCTAACTTTATCCTTACTGCTATTTATAGCTGATGCCATAGAGGTGGGTAATGCATTACAAAATAAAGAAAAGTTCCTCCGGATTGGGAATCTCTGCCCAGAGGAGTTTACAATCTACTTTAAGAGAAAAACACAGAAGACAGCAAAACAGGGTTTATGAGGGTGAAAAACCACACAAGCAGGAAGGAATGCCTGTGAGCTGAGCATGCCACTATTTTAAGTATATGCAAAGTCATAGTCTGCCATGACCAATCTATACTCTGAGCCCCAGTTAAAAAAATTGTCCCAGGGCAGTTAATCTTATTAAACAGCTGACCAATGGGGATCAGGTCTTTTAAACATACAAAATAATTCAATAATCTTCTGTATTTGCCTTTTTACTGGAGAGCAAACCTGCTCTCCTCCATGCCCCCTGCTTCCTCCACAGTGGTTTTAATGGACACTCCAAAACTGATGTATAGCATTCGGCTGCTGTTAAACAGCTGCTGCATTCCATTCAGAGGTGGCTATATTTCAGTGGTGGGCAAAATAACTTATGTGTATATTGTAAAAATCTTTCAGATGCTTCTAAAAGAAGGGTGCTATATGAAATGTCAGATCACTGCGTCTGGTTCTGATTTCAGGAGTTCCACCAGCATAAATCTAGAGTAACTCTATGGATGTCAGTGAAGTTATTTTGGATTTACATCAGTGAAATTGAGTTTAGATTCTGGCACAATTTGTCAGTACACAGTGATACAGTTGGAGCAACCATTCTAACCACAGCAATCATATGCTACAAAGGTCTTTTAAAAAAGTAGCAGATTATCTTCTATTAGGAACATACATGCTGAATTGCTGTCTTTTCTGTTGTCTGGCAGCCTGGATCAGTGTTGGGGGGCCGCAGGAAATACGGCAGAGCCCTGGTTTTGTTCTTTAAGTTGTAAGATGTAATGTGTCTTAATGCAAATGTAAGGTTTTATCTCTTTAATTTGCATGTACTTAGTGCATTTTCCTTGTCAACAAATATCTGCTCTTGGGGCTAAAGGTCTAAATTAAATCTAAAAAAGTTTAATGAAGTTCAGAATTGTGGAGACCTTCTTTTTTCTCCCCCACTCCCCAGTGAATGTGAGCCTTAAGGACAAACTATGCACATTCCTGTTTGTTTTTCCACAGTGGTTTTGGCTTTCAGAGGGGGTTTATGGGTGTCACAGTAATTCTTGTTTGTTGTGCTATATATGGCATTTCTTCCCTGAGCTGTTTTGATTTAGTTCCTCCTGTTTATGATAGGAGCCCCATTTTTCCACTAGTTATACTGTGCACACACGTTTCCACCAGATACTAGATCAGGCAGATCACTTCATAAAGCAAACCGAAACTGCTCTGAAACAAGTCCCTGTGGCTACAGTATTCTTGCTATCTGTGCTGCTGTGAAGTTCTTGTGAGTTAGTGTAACAGAGGTGCTGCTTTTTTCAGCTACTGGTATATGCTTTTGGGTCTCTTGACTAATGGTGCAAATCAGTGGTGTGGCCTCATTTGGAATACAGTGTGCACTGCTAGTCATCCCATGTCCAAGAAGATGTTGCAGAAGAACTAGAGGCAGTTCCGAGAAGGACGACGATAATGGTCAAGGTCCTGGAAAGTCTCTCCTACAAGAAAGAGTGACATGGTTGCGGTTGTTACCTTGGAAAGGAGATGAATAGGAAGGGACATGATAAAAGTCTATAAAGAATGAACTAGCAAAAGCAGACTGGGAACTTCTTTTCTCCCTGTCTCATAACACAAGACTAAGGGGCTATTCAATGAAATGTAAAGGTGGAAAATTCGAGCTGAAAAAAATGAAGTAGTTTTCACACAGTGTGTAATTGGACTGCGGATCTCCTCACCACAGGGTATCAGTGAGGCCTAGAATGTAGCAAGATTTCAAAAGGGATTAGACACATGGATATCAAGAGCATCCAGAATTGTTTTAACTCATGATAACGAATTTTGGAAGGGAGATAAAACCTGCTTCTTGGCTTCAGCTGATCTTTAACTAATTGAGACCATGGTGAAACGTAATACGGGGCAGATGATCCCACATCTGCTGCTGTGGGCTTCTTACACCTTCCTCTGAATCATCTGGTGCTGGTTGCTATCCGATACGGGTTACTGGGATAGATGGACCGGGCGCCTGATCCAGTCCGGTGGTTTCTGAGTTTCTGTGACTCTTGTTGACTGGCTAAGTGCATAGTGTGCAGCTCAGGCTCTGCTCTCGCTGCTTATTTGTCTTGAGTGGCTGGTATAAGGGTTAAACGCTGAAAAAGGGACAAGTGTGCTGAATATTAGGGACTGCCCCACTGTGTGATTTTAGTTGTGTACAGTGCTCTCCCATAGGAAGTCGTGGATGGGAGAAAAGGTGGTCTTGTGGTTGAAGTTGGGACGTGTAGGATCCGTTTCCCAGGTCCACCACAGACTGGCTGTGACTGTGGACACCTCTCTTTGTGCCTCAGTTTACTCATTGGTAAAATAGGGATGAGTAAACTTGCACCTTGCATTACTAGGTGCATTACTGTGGCACCTAGGAGCCCCAGCCAGGACCAGGCCCAAACAACAAAAAGATAGTCCCTGCTGCCCCAAGCAGCTAAGCATGTTTGGGCTCTCAGAAGGGCACAGTGTGCATTGGGGTGCTGAGAGAGCAAGGTAGTGGTCCTGCACTGGCCTCAGAGGTACACTTGAGACCTAGTAAATTTTATAATGAGAGGCTTCAGCCAATTCTGGAAACTTCATTTCCTAAGGTAAGTAAATAATCTGTCCCTTGTTGGCAGGGCATAGTGACCTTTCAAGGTGAAGGAAAGGGTTTGTTTCCATGCTAGGCTGTTCTACAGGAGCTTTCCTGGTGGGGTGGCTACGGTTACTGCTTTGAACTGTGGAACATTTTTAAAATGAAGTCTGAGACAATGAAATCATGTGCTTGGGAGACGGAGTGGCCGTGGCTCTGTGGCTCACCCTCGGTGGGTCAGTCTCCTCTGTAATCGGCTAACCCAGTGCAACAACTCTGTTCCTAGAGGAAGCTGTTATTTTCTTCCTCTTGGGGCTCTGAATGCCAGCCTACCACCCAGGCAGCACCTACCATTGCAGAGGAGGCGGTGAGTTTCAACCCCCGGCAGGTCTGTCGGATTGCCGCTGGCAGGAAGGTGTGCTCTGAAAGGTTGGCTGGTGTGGGCACTTTCAGTGAGGGAGAAAGAAGCTTTCAGTTGTTGCTGGCAGAGCTCTAGGTAATTTGCTTAAACTTTGATTGTAGGTTAATCCTGGATTAACAGAAGGCAAAACCAGCATCGGGTGGGGTGCAGAGAAGGGTCAGGTTCTTGTATTGAGGGCCAGGCTCCCTATAGCACCTCTCTCCCCAGCTATGCTCTAACCCCGCTGTGATCTGTTTCTTTGTTCCTTCTTTTGCAGGACTCCTGAAGCTCCTCTCTCAGGGCGTTCTTGATCGTGGACAGCAGGAAGCTCAGCCAGCTTCCAGTGCACTGAGGCTGACTGCAGGGAGGGAGGAGTTGCTAGCTAGTACAGCGCTTGCACCCCCTGCCAGTATGCAAGCTGAGGCTTAGAGAGCCAGCTCCTGTGCTGCTCTCCTTTGTGTCCACCCTGGGGAGGGGAAGTGCAAACAGACCGCTTCCTCTTGGAGAGCTTTCAAGCAGCTCCAAGGGAAGCACATTAACTTGCAGAGCACCAGGGAATGTGGGAGTGAAGGATTTTTCCCTCTGACAATGAGGATCCGTATTCTCAAAGGTCACAGAGCACCTGAAAGAACGTAAGTGGCAAAGACAAAGACGGGAGACCACAGGGGTTTCCAGTTACAAGAAAGAAATGAAGACAGAAGGGATTTCTCCCTGCAATGGCTGAGAGAAAGTAACTAAGAGCCACAGGATTGTACAGTGCCGTGGATACAGTGACAGAGGGGCATGTGGATCTGCCTCTTCCTCCTATTTCTTCTGCTTGATATTTGATCTCTCCTCCGTCCTTCAGGGGGCTGCTGGTTTATTGTAGTAATGGGCACTAAATATTCACTAGTGTTTATCTCTTCTGTTGGGCAGTTTTGAATGGTCTCCATGGGGAGGACACAGCAGCCGTGGGCTGCATTCTGAAATAACCTGTTAGTTGCTGGTACTGGGAGGAGCATAATTCAGAGATTGCTACTTGGAATGAGGACAGCTGCAACGAAGTGATCAGTAAAATCTTCCCTTGTTTTCCACTCCCCAACCCTTGCTTTCTGAAGCAAGGCAGGCAAAAGGGAGGACGTTATCCAGGTAATTCACTTCAGAGCATGGACTTGGTGACAGACAAAAGAACTTTCTCATAATTCTCACCGTGAGCGTGCCTGAGAATCCATCCCGCCGCCCTCTGTGCTATGAATTGCTGGGGTGTAAAGGCCGAGGTGGGACTGACACCCCACTGACTGTGCACTAGTGTCAGGAGTGAACAGTAGTGATATCAATGCTGCTGCTCTGGGGGAGATGCACAGATTTCCAGACTTAGCCTCCCAAGACTTCAGTCTGCTCAGGAAGAGCAGTGTGGCACAGAATTGATTGGGCTAGCGCAGACCTTTTAAGGTGGCTGTCTGGATGGCTATATCTCTGGGGCTCTTAATTTAATTGTCTACCTTTATCTTTGAAAGCAAGCGGGCAGAGCTGAGAGAACACTGTATGGGTCTCTTGGGGCTTCCTGGAAACGGTGTGTAGGTGGAAAGAGGCTGCAAAGAGTTGAAGCCAAGAAGGAAGACTCTGTTGCTGCTGTATCCCTGCGTCCCTGCATGGTCGTTTGCTGGGCTGAGGAACCCCTCTCTCACCAGTGGCACAGGGCACTTTCCTTGTTAGCTGTTTGCATGGTAAGAGGTTTTCTGGGATGACTGCCCACTTCCAACTCATGTGAAAGATCCTCGGTGTTTGAGGCCTGGGAAGACCATCCAGCAACCAGGGAAAAACCCAGAGAGAGGGGTGGTTATGGAGCAGAAAACACTATCTGCAAAGGGGGTGGCAGAGCCCCAGAAAGCAGCCATATAAGCAGGTACAAGACAAGTTTGCACCATTCCAGCTCTCTGAGGCTGTGGCCTGGAGACAGACCCTTTGAGGTGGTGCAGCTGATGCCCTCTGGGGGCAGGGATCCTGACGCCTCCCTTCTGTACACACCTGGGCTTTATTCCAAGCACCTTGGGTATCCTGTGTCTGGAACCAAGTCCTTGAAGAGGAGCAGTCTGTATTCCTTTCCCTGCAGCAGCCATGGCAGAGCACCTGGAGCTGCTGGCAGAGATGCCAGCAGTGGGCAGGATGAGCACGCAGGAGCGACTGAAGCATGCGCAGAAGCGCCGGACACAGCAGCTGAAGAAATGGGCCCAGTTTGAAAAGGAAGCACTGGGCAAGAAGGCCAAAGCGGAAAAGAGGAGGAAAACCAGCAGCAAGGAGAAGCAAGTGCTGTTCCCAGAGAGCATCAGACTGCTGGAGGCAGCATCTCGCAATGACGTGGAGGAAGGTAGGAAGAGCCAGTGTAAGAGAGGGGGTGGGGGCTGTGGGGTGTGGGCATAGGTGCTATGTGTGAGGGGTGTGGGATGGTGGTGGTGGGGGAGGGGGTGGGTTTCGCAGATGCCCCCAGAAGACTTTGGGAGGCTTATTTTTAACAATATCTTGAAGCAGCAATTGGTGTTCAAAAATGAAGGGACCAGCCGCAATGGAATCTGAAGGCCTCTTGGGTTGAATTCTGTAAGTTGTGTGCGGTAAGAGCTGCATCACTGCCTCTGCTGAGACCCAGGGGCTATGGGCTGTAATTATCAACTTGGTCTCGCGTTGCTTCTAAGCAAGAAACATCCCATTGTTCTGATGTGGGCTTCTTTCCACTGGAGGAGTCGCTTTATTGAAGGGTGAAACCTGTTTTCATGATACGGCCCTGGAGACTTAGTGGGTCACCGTCTCTGGTTGCAGGGGAATCCCATTTCCCCTTTCTGAAGAGGGTGTAGATAATGCTGTCCATCCCTGCATCCTTACTGCCTTTTATAGCATGACCGGCCCAGGGCCGAGGGCTCTGGGCAGAGCTCCCACAACCTGCTTTGGGGCTACATTCACCCTTACCCATGTTGAGAGACAGGGGAATTCTTCTTGAGGTGGGGGGACAAACAACTCAGGATGTGAAAACATTTTGCCTCTCTGGAAAGGTGGCATTTGGATGCCATCAGACTTTATTTATATAATACAAATGATAAATAAATGACAGTCAGCTTGCTGAAGGGTGGTGGCTCTATGACAGCAGTCTGCTTTTAGTGTGCCTAAAGAACATGCTGTTCTGTTTACACTAATCCCTTCATTGAAGTCATTGCAGCCTGGGCACTGTCCTATGACTCACCAAGTGCCCTCAACTGCCATTGAGCTCAGTGAGAGCAGAGGAGCCTTTGAGGAATGGGCTTGGGTACTTTCGGTCCATCTGAATGGCATCAGGGTGAAAAGTGGCTAAGCCCGAAGCACATGATGTCACAGGCCCCTCTCACCCCTGCATCATGCCTCCATGCTCCATTACCATTTTGTTTTAAAATGGTGGCAAGTCCAAAGCAACTAAACACCTGTGCAGCTACTCCAGTGCCTGCTCTGGTTAGCAGGAGGCACTAGAAAGGAATGGCAGACGAGTACCCATTCTCAACAGGAAACACTGTACCAAATGCATAGCTGCCTGACATTACTTCTGAGGGGGCTGTACTCCATTGCTCCAAATCCAATGCCAAGTTTTTGGTCCCCTCAGACTCCCTTTCCTCAAATGGTGTGCTGCAGCATGCAAAACAAAACTAAAATTCTTGGTGGGTGTCATTTGGTGGCGCACAGCCTCCCAGGGAACAGTCCAGTCCCAAGGAAAGCTGGGGAGATCCCTGCTTTGTTTCCCCACATGGGTTGTGAGGTGAAATTTGCCTGTGATTTTTTTTTACTACATTCAATGTGTAGCTTTGGAGCAGCGAAGGGGAGAAATGGCAGAGAAGGGGAAGAGGTCATAGGTCTTCTCAGTTTTGACTTCGCTGACTTATTAAGCTCTATCTACTCCACCCCCTTCGGCAAAAGCAGGATTTTCCTGCCAATGTATCTTCAATACAGGGTGGTGCAAAGGGCACAAGTAGCTACAGACTTTGACATCCCAAGGTGGTTTGATTCCAGGAAGCAGCTGGAGTTAATGGGGGAAAGCTCATCTCTGTCTCTCACAGCTGGGTGATTATGGTTAAAGGGCAGGTAGTGTTGCAAGAGTGTTATCAATACAGAAGGCAGGCCTGATGAGAGAGAAGTACTGTAGGTTGAGCTTTTAATAAGAGAAAATGGGTCAAGCGTTTTCAGCTACTGCCACGGACACACTGGAATCATAGTCTGGAAATCACATACTTTGATTTGCCTTTTTTAAAACTAATTTGTGTAGACTCTCATAGTTCTTGTAATTTTAGTTTCCTGAGAACTTTCTGAGTAGAGTTCTAACATGTTCTGATGTCTCCCGTGGTTAACAGATTCACTAAGGGCTGGTCTATACTTACCTCCAAGATTCGGTGGCAGACAACGGAAGATACGCAAGCGCCGTAAAAAACTTGCATAACTCACGTCGACTCCGCTGCTTCAGTTCTGTGCATCGTCCATACTGCGCTGCACCTCGTCGCAGCACCGTGCCACTTTCAGAGGTGGTTTTCCTAGGTCGATTTCTGGATTGACTAAGCAGGTCTTTACTGACCACTCAGTCGATCCAGAGAAATCAATCTGTCCGTGGCGAATTTGCTGCCGTCAGTATAGACCTAGCCTAAATAATGGGTAGCTGGTTCAGCTCTCCACAATATTGAGATTCTGTTCAGTGTTAGCGAAATGAAATGAGAGAACTTTTGTAAACTACAATGATTACATTGCTTGTTTGTTCTCTGCTGGACATTTAAGTTGCCAGCTGATGGTGAGCTAATGGTTTTAAAAGGAGTATTGACTTAATAGTGACCTATCATTAACTACGGCTCTTTATAATCACTAGTTAATGCAGAAATGCACAAACTGCTTTATTTATGGAGGGTTTACTAGCTAGCCATAGCCAGAGGATTAATCTGGGGTACAATTTGCACTAGTTACAGGTCCTTTCCCTGTAGTGTCTATGTAAATTATTCAACTGTAGGGATGAGATTTGTGAATCACATGCCTGAAAACATACAGATTTCAGTTAGCAACAGCTGTGAAAGGAGCAGCCCAACCCATCATCCTGAGGCAATACTGTAACCCGTCCGTGCCCAGGGTAGCCCACTGATAATGCCAGGGT
>ML675632.1:16466881-16584901 GCA_007922155.1 Mesoclemmys tuberculata | reverse complement strand
ATCAAATAACACAACTGCCCCCCCCTCCTAATGCAGCCCGCGTGACAAATACCTTACTAAGAAGCCTGCCACCCCAGCTGCTGAGAATGATGTCGGGGTGCAGCCTCTGCGACCCTCCTCTGTCTCTTTTATCAACCTTGGGCTGGCAGGCTTCTGTTCATTACAAGCATTCGCTGCTGTATTCTGGCTCTTGAAAAGGAGAAGGAACTTACTCTATGAGCCTCCTAACTGCTGGGGGAGTCTCTTGGTTTGTTGGGTGTTGCCTCTCCACTACTGTATTCCCCTCCCAGACTCCCTTAGTTTTGGGTTTGGTAGATGGGGTCCTCCCCAGTTCCTGCCTTTACTGCTGTTCATTGTTTACTCAAGAAACAGGAGGGTGAATTTGCTGCGAGTCTGGTTACTTCCACTGCTGCCCACAGGATTCTGCCTCCTGTGCTTGGAAAGATCTGAGCAACATCAGAGGCCTTGGAGCTGTTTGCAGACTCAGAAAGACAACATGTTTGGGAGGTTCCCTTCACAACTACTAGTGGTACAAGCATGAAACTGATGCTGGCTTAACTTCCGCACTGTGCTTGTCTGCAACTGGTTTCTGCTTGCCACGGACAAGTGGACAAATGGATTTTTTTCAAACTTCAGATATTTATCTAAAACTAGTGGAAATTTAACAAAAATTGAATAAGCCATGCCCTTTTTTTTTGCAAACTACAAAGATTCAGTGATAGATTTTATAATTGCATGCTTCTTGTGATATATGGTACAATAAGATGCCAACTGAAAATTAACAATTTATAAATAACGGTATATTCAACAAGAACATAAAAACCTGTAGTAACATAAATGTTAGGCACTGTGAAATTACATATATTTAACTCATGTAAATTGATTCAATTTTGATACTGATTTGCTGAGGTCCTGTGTAATTCCTCCTCAGATTTGATAACCTGTACATTTTCCACATCTTCTCAGGGTTTTGAGAATTGTTGTTAGTTCCTTGCATGTTAGATAGAGGTGTAACTCTGGAAAGGAATAAGGAGGTGTCCAAAATCCCACTGCCTTGCCAGTAGGAGCCTACCAGATTAACTAAGGGAAGGTGCAGCTGTCTGGTGTATTGAGGTTAGAGGTTGGCGGCCCTGGGTTCTTATTTCTGGATGGTCCACTAACTGGTCGTGTGGCCTTGGACAAGTCAGTTCAACAACCATGCCTCAGTTTCCTTGTCTAAAATGGGGGACTAATGATGTGTAGATGTCCTTCCACATGCTTTGAGATGTCACAGATGAAAAAAATGATATAGGTGTATGCTTATTTTTAATATGTTACGTTGTTAGTGTTGCATAGTCAGACGGGTCCACTGTGGCATTATCTACTCTAATAACCAGTGGTGAGTAGAGTATGTGAGGCTGGGAGCAGCTGTCTGGGAGATGATTTATGGGGAAGAGGATTCTTCTTAATCTTGTTTCAGTTCCTTCTTACTGCTCTTACTATCTGATTGGATTAAGTAATTTACAACAGTATATTTCTTTTGTCTCCTCTCCACACCTGTCACAGTGTGGGCAAAGTGCTATGTATCGGGGAGCCTCTGGTTGCTCTCATCTCTAATACTGGGCAGTTCCCACTGAACCCAGCTGCTTGCAGTCTTGAGCTGAGTGGTCTGGCTCAACCACTGCATGCTGGGACTTCTTGTTCTGGGGTGCTTATTCTCTATATTAACTGTGCAGGGAGCTGCCATCTGCTCTAGTTTATGCCGTTAGGGGTGACCTTTGGGCTTCTGGCAAGTTGACAACGTCTAGCTTATTACAATGCAGTATATCAGAGGCTGGGTCTACCGGCTCCTGGTAGCTGTGTGCAGATAAGCAGTGTCAGGTGCACATGGCTTGGGAATCTGAACACGTATCCCTTGAGTGCCTTGTAAGCATTCAGCATGTGCAGATTTCAGAGGGTGATTGGTCCATTTTTCTGGGAAGCGGAGATCTTACCTGAGCAAGGTGTAACTGTCATTGGAGAGGGAATGGGGAGTTTCATCTGCTGAATCACGTACACAAAAACTCTTTGTGGAGTTGGAGGATGGAATTTATCTTGTCCTTTTCCTGCAGCAGCCCAAAAAGCATCTCTCTGTGGGAATCCAGAAAACAAAATGAAAAACATAATTTGCAGATGTCAGTTCAGGATTCGCACTTGAGGCCTCTGCCTGGAGAAGCAGTTGCTCCTCCCACCCTTCCCCCCTAGTAAGAATGGGACCAGTCCACTTTCTTCTGAATTGCAGACTACCAAGTAGATTGTCTGTGATAATCAGCTAAAACCTGAAACAAATCCAAATACCTTTAGGTGTTGCTGGGAGCCAGTGTTTCAAGACGGAAGGTGGGAGGTTACTGCTTTGGGAAAGGCAGGCGGAAGGGTTTGCAGTGTGGTTTTTGCATCAGGATAGCTGAAATGTCCTAATTCATTTTGGAGCTCTTTGTCATCAGATGATGTATACCTTGGTGCTGGATTTGTGGTATGAGTCAAATCCAGATAGTGTCTGTCATCCCCTCATAATTCACTGGTGCCAGCACCTAAACTTTTGCAGCTGTACCTTGGTGAACAGTGTGAATCTATCTCAAGGTGACAAGCTAAGCAGGGATGGGCTGGCTCAGCACTTGGAAGTGAGGCTTGCAGTGAAAGTCCAGTATGCTGAGACCAATGGTGGTAGTGAATCAGAGTATTATCACTGCAGGACTTGCAGGTTTATGGCTGAGAGGTAGAGTAGAAACCCTAACCATTTGTACTCCGTACAGAACTCCTGGTGCTTTATGCAAGAGCTGAGGGGTTAATGCTTGTGTCCCAACCAGATTTTTGTTCATCTAATTGTAGTCTGCCAGCTCAAATACCCTGCAGTTTCAGTTGTGTGTGGTATTTTTTCTCTTGATTGATGCCCTGAACTGTTGAGCAGTGTTGCTCGGGTTTCCAAGTAAAAGATGACCACTACACGTGCGATGCACTGTCTGGCTCTACCCCTCCGTCTGTCCTGAGTAGATAATGACACACTATGGTCCTCAAATGAAAAGGCAGATTGGTTAAAAATAGAAATAATGTTAACCAGCTGAATTTCATCACAACTTGGTTATGGGCTCCAGTGAAGGAACAGAAAAGGGGCTTTGTGGCTTTTTGCTTTAAACTTCACATGACGGAAAATTGCTGGCTCAGCAGGCCTGGAGGTTGAAGCTCTCTGTCCATACAATAGGTGCAGCTTCCCTACATCCCCCTGCCATCTGGAGGGGCAACGTCTAGCTGCTTGGTCTCTATGGCCTGCTCAGTCCTTGGCCTCTCTGCCCCCAGAACTGGACTGAGATCCACCAAGTTATTTTGCACAGGCCACTAAACTGTCCTCATTAGAACGGCCACACTGGGTTAGACCAATAGCCCATCTACCTCAGTATGCTGTCTTAAGAGAGTGGTCAATGCTAGGTGCTTCAGAGGGAATGAATAGAACGATAATCATCAAGTGATCCATCTTGTTGGCTATTCTCAGCCTCTGGCAAACAGCAATCCCTGCCAATCCTGGGAGATAACCATTGATGGACCTATCCCCCATGAACTTATCAAGTTCTTTTTTGAACCCTGTTATTATCTTGGCCTTCACAGCATCCTCTGGCAAGGAGTTCCGTGGGTTGACGGTGTTTTGTGTGAAGAAATACTTCCTCTTGTTCATTTTAAACCTGCTGCCTATTAATTTTGTTTGGTGACCCCTAGTTTTTGTGCTATGGGAAGGAGAAATAACACTTCCTTATTTGCTTTCTCCACACAAGTCATGATTTTATAGACTATCATATCCCCTTTTAGTTGTCTCTTTCCAAGCTGAAAAGTCCCAGTCCCAGTCTCTTCTCACGCAGAAGCTTTTTCATACTTCTAATCATTTTAGTTTCCCTTTTCTGTTCCATTTCCAAGTCCAGTATATCTTTTTTTTTTTTAGATGGGGCAGCCAGATATGCACTCAGTATTCAAGATATGGACATACCATGGATTTATAAAAAGGCAATATGATATTTTCTGCCTTCTTATCTATCCCTTTCCTAAAGCTCCCCAACATTCTTAGTTTTTTTTTTTTGACTGCAGCCGCACATTGGGTGGATGTTTTCAGAGAACTATCCACAATGACTCCAAGATCTTTCTTGAGTGGTAACGGCTAGTTTACACTCCATCATTTTATACGTATGGTTGCGATGATGTTTTCCAATGTGCATTACTTTGCATTTATCAACATGGAATTTCATCTGCCAGTTTGCTGCCCAGTCACCCAGCTTTGGAAGAACCCTTTGTAACTCTTCACAGTCTGCTTTGGACTTAACTGTCTTGAGTAGTTTTGTATCATAAGCACATTTTGCCATCTCACGTTTTACCGCTTTTCCAGATCATATTATCAGATCAGATTATGAATATGTTGAACAGTACTAGTCCCAGTAAAGACCCCTGGGGGACACCACTATTTACCTCCCCATTCTGAAAACTGACCATTTATTCCAACCCTTTGTTTCCTATCATTTAACCAGTTGCTGATCCAGGAGAGGACCTTTCCTCTTATCCCATGACCACTTAGTTTGCTTAAGAGCCTTTGATGAGGGACTTTGTCAAAGGCTTTCTGAAAATCCTAAGTACACTGAATCCACTAGATCACCGTTCTCTACATGCGTGTTGACCCCCTCAAAGATTGGTAAGGCATGATTTCCTTTCACAAAAACCATGTTGACTCTTCCCCAACAAATCCTATTCATCTATGTGTCTGATAACTCTGTTCTTTACTATAGTTTCAGCCAATTTGCCTGATACTGAAGTTAGGCTTATCAGCCTGTAATTGCCGGGATCACCTTTGGAGCGTTTTTAAAAAATTGGCATCACATTAGCTATCTTTCAGTCATCTGGTACAGAAGCTGTTTGAAATGATAGGTTACATGCCATAGTTAGTAGTTCTGCAATTTCACTTTTGATTTCCTTAGAACTCTTGGGTGAATCTTATCTTCCTGGTAACTTATTTCTGTTTAATTTATCGATTTGTTCCAAAATCTCCTCTAATGATACCTCAATCTGGGACAGTTCCTCAGATTTGTCACCTGAAAAGAATGGCTCAGGTTTGGGAATCTCCCTCACATCCTCAGCCATGCAGACCGATGCAAAGAATTCATTTAGTTTCTTTGCAATAGCCTTATCTTCCTTGAAAGTGCTCCTTTAGCTTCTTGATCATCCAGTGGCCCCACTGCTTGTTTAGCAGGCTTCGTGCTTCTGATGTACTTAAACATTTTTTGATGTTACTTCTTTAGTCTTTGGCTAATTGTTCTTCAAATTCTTTTTTGGCCTTCCTAATTCCTGTATTTTTACACTTCACTTGCCAGAGTTTATGCTCCTTTCTATTTTCCTCAGTAGGATTTAACTTCCATTTTTTAAAAGATGCCATTTTACCTCTAACTGTTTCTTTTAGTTTGTTTGGCCGTGGTGGCACTTCTTTTGGTCCTCTTACTGTGTTTCGTGGTTTTTTTAATGTGGGGTATATATTTAAATTGAGCATCTATTATGGTGTCTTTTAAAAGGTTTCCATGCAGCTTGCTGGGATTTCACTTTTGGCCCTGTACCTTTTAATTTCTGTTTAACTGACTTTCTCATGTTTGTGTAGCTCCCCTTTCAGAAATGAAATGCTGCCATGATAGGCTGCTTTGATGTTTTCTCCCTCACAGGGATGCTCAGGTTTATTATGTTATGGTTACTATTACCAAGCGGTTCAGCTATATTCAGGTCTTGGATCAGATCCTTTGCTTCACTGAGGACTAAGGGCTGCTCTATACTACAGAGTTTGGCCACCACACAATGGAGGTGTGCACAATTAGATGCTCCTCCCCCGCTGTAACTCCCCTGCCATGCTGAGGTAATAAAACTACCTCAACAAGAGGCCTGGGGCCTTGTCAGTGTAGTTAGAGCGATGCAGTGTCAGCGTAGATACTTGTATCTGCCGTTGGCTGTCATTCTTGCTATTTTTTGTGAAATTGACAAGAAAGCTGAGCAGCTAGAGCCCAGCTGCCTCCCCTGGAGAGCTGAGCAGCTGCACCACTCCTGGCAGGAGTGAGCAGGTGAGAAGCCCTGGGTAGCTTCCACCGGTTCCTGGTAGAATGCATCCACTCACTGCCAGGAGCTGGGGAGGAAAGGGGAAGGAGCCTTGTCAATTTCATCCCTGGCTCCCTGGGAGCTGGCAGAGCCATGAAATTGAGGAAGGGAGGGGGAAATGGGGGGAAGCCCGGCTCCTGGTAGGAAGCTGCCAGCAGAGCTGAGACCCCAGGCTCTCCGCTCCCCATACTGCCCCTCTTCAGTTGGTGGAAGTGTTCCTATTGGGGACGCACACCAACGACCCAAGGAGGGTAGTATGGACACCAGCCACTGCAGTAATTAATGTGGTGGCTTTGTAGTGTAGACAAGGCCTAAATCAATAATCACCAAGTTCCAGGACTAGCTGCTCCAAGAAGAAGTCATTTAAGGTTTCAGAAAACTTTATCTCAACATCCTGTTCTGAAGTGACATGTACCCAGTAAATATGGGGATAGTTAAAATCCTCCTTTATTATTGAGTTCTTTATTTTTTATAGCCTCTCTGATCTCCCTGAGCATTTCACAGTCACTATCTCCATCCTGGTCAGATGGTGGGTAGTATATCCTTAATGCTGTATTCTGATTATTCACGCATGGAATTACTGGCCATAGAGATTCTGTGGCACAATTTAGTTCATTTAAGCTTTTTATTTCATTTGACTTTCTGCTTTCTTTCACATGTAGTGCCACTCCCACACCAACAGGACCTATTATGTCCTTCTAATGTATTTT
This sequence comes from Mesoclemmys tuberculata, assembly GCA_007922155.1. NCBI lineage: Eukaryota > Metazoa > Chordata > Testudines > Chelidae > Mesoclemmys > Mesoclemmys tuberculata. Next base: position 16,578,068 of record ML675632.1, on the reverse strand, counting down.
TTTACCCTGGTATTACTGCGTCCCATTGATTATCCTCAATACACCAAGTTTCTGTGATGCCTATTATATCAATATCCTCATTTAGTACAAGGCACTCAAGTTCACCCATCTTAGTATTTAGACTGCTAGCATTTGTATATAAGCACTTAAAAAATGTCACTTTTTAGCTGTCTGCCAATATGTGATGTAATTCACTGGGACTCTTTTTCATTTGACTGTTTCTCATCAGATGAGGCAACAGCTCTTGCACATTACTGACCCAGGCCTGTTTGAAATGAAAGGCTCTGTATGCCCTCCCCAATTTTATTATTTATCTGTGGTTGCAGTCGGGTAGTGTTTGGTAATTGTTTCTCTGCCCCCGAGAGTCCTCTCAGGGTTATCTCAAAGGCCTATTTGATCCATTCCTGCTCAACATATATGTGAGGTCATTGGGAAGGTAGGGAGGAGTGTAATCAATATGCTGGTGTCCAGCTCTGTTTCATGATTACTGACCTGGACCAGTATCTATATGAGATTGGAGCTTGGCTGAGGCTCAGTCCAGGTTATATTGGTGCCCCTGTTTGCGGGAGTGAGACCATAGTTTTGTTGTTCAGAATTTTGCAATCTGTGAGTGAAATCCTGGCCTCACTGAAATCCGTGACAAAACTCCCATTGGCTTCAGTGAGAGCAGGATTTCAGATGAGGTGGTGAGGTCCTATGTTACTCTTCTATATACCCAGCCAGCAACTGTGAAATGCAAACTTTTCATCCCTGCTTGGCTACAAGAGTGCATCCTGGCCTTTCCAGTGTGGACCTTGCTTCAGTTATCCAGGCGCTTGTCACCTGAATTAGATTATTGTAACGGCATTGCATGATGTTGTTCAGAAGCTGAAGCTATTGTAGAATGTGGTGTTTTGCTTATTATACTGTCACAGTAAGAATACAAACCCCGGTGACTGGTGGTCAGTCCCAGGTGCTGGTGAACCTCTAGGTCAGCGGTTCTCAACCTGTGGGTCGGGACCCCAAAGTGGGTCGCGATCCCGCTTTAATGGGGTCACCAGGGCTGCCGTTAGACTTGCTGGGGCCGGGCGCTGAACCCAAAGCCTGAGCTCCACTGCTCTGAGCCCTGGGTGGCGGGTCTCAGGTCTCCCCCACCCCTGTCCAGGGCTGAAGCCCTCAGATTTCAGCTTTGGCCTCCCCCACCTGGGGCGGCGAGACTCTGGCTTCACCCCCATCCCCTTCCTGGGGGTCATGTAGTAATTTTTGTTGTCTGAAGGGGGTCGCTGTGCAATGAAGTTTGAGAACTGCTGCTCTAGGTAGAGATCACAGTCACGTTAAGTTGTGAAAGCTCTAAATAGTTTGGGATGCAGTGACCTGAAAGGCAGCCTCTCTCCCTACGTGATATTACTAGTTTAGAGGGAGGGGATTGCTGGCAAGACGTTCCCCAGGAGGGAGTTGGCTCTGGGTTGGACCCATAAAGCCTGCGTTTGTTAATGCTCTGTAAAGCTCATTTGCTCTTACAGGTATTTGAGGAGGATGTTGGATTCAGAAGCAAGATGTATAGGGTTTAGTCTGGTGATTGTTTTGTTTAGCATCACAATATACTCAGTGCTGTGCAAGATTGAAAAATAGCCAGGCCTTGCCTTTCAGAGCCCAGTCTGAGAGTCTAAAAGGATGGGATCTACTGGGAAATCCCGAGAGAGGGATTACTAAATTATCACAATTTATTTTTTTAAAATTATAAACTCTCTGCGGTCCATGAGGAAGCGTGTTTTTAGGAAGGACTGGATTGAAGGTATCTCTGAGCACCAGCCCAGCCTGGCGAGCGAATGGGTGTGCTGATACAGCCGTGGTGGCTGTTAATACTCCTAGTAATTTCTTATGTTGTCCTGGGTATAAAATCCTTTAAAGTAGAATTCCTTTGCGGGGGTTATACTTAGTCACCAATCATTTCTCATCTCTTTCTCCTAACAGAAGGGGAAGTGAAGAGCTTGGGGGAGTGTGGGCACAGGGCATCTAAGCAAAAGGGTCTAGTGGCAGATTTTGTGGGCTGATCTGTGTCCTTCACTTCCTATGCTGGCAGAGACGCCTGGTAAAGCACTCTGCCCTACGGGAACGATACTTACCTCTTACATCCTCTCTAGGACTTCCTCTCTCTCGGACAGAGCAGCAGCAATGGTTTCCAGGAGATAAATCCATCCATCTTCTGTCAGAGGGAGAGGACCAGCTTGTGGGACCCAGATGGGGTAAAAGGAGACAATAGGGAGGCCCTTGGAAGCTCATCTACCTTCTTTCTCTGTCACTCTAAAAATGTGGTGAGAGTGAGATAAAAAGGGGAGCTAGAAATGCAGGCACAGGGATCAGGTGGAGAAGAGGCAGAAACCAAAGGTTCCAAAGGAAGAAATTAGAAACACAACCTGAAGCTGATTTATGGAGGAGAGGGGAAAAACGATGGACAGATGTGCGCTGCCATACTGCGTATTTATATGGATTTCTAACGTCCTGCTAAGGCCCTCTCGCAACTCTTGCTTTAGAATGTGCTTGTAAGCCGTTCTAGACAGCTGAGCTGCAACTACCGCTGCTACTCAAAAGTACACACGCAGAATACTTACAACTTGTGCACAACATGTTTGTATAATTGTAACTTCATCCGGCCTCCTTGCGGGCTTGTTTCACCCACCAGTTGCATTTTGTCTTTATATTGTAAGCTTTTGGGGCAGGGACCATTTTTGTCTGTATGTCAGTACAGAGCCTGGCACACTGGGACCCAGACTACGTAATACAAATAATGAATGGGAAGTAAAGATGTGGTCATCTCTAAACAGGATTTATGTTCACACATCAAGGGTTAGTACTTATTTAGTAGTCATGGTAGCTGTGGGAGGGCACTGTGCAATTTGCGATTCCATGGTCACTGAATGTGTTGTGGAATTCTCCCTTGTGCAGTGGAATTGTACTCAGGATCTGACCAATCATTTTTTAACAATTCTGTAATCCTTAGGGTTATGGAGAAAATGTGATCCAAGTGTAAACTTGATGTAGTGTCATCTGCCTTTGGTTGTAGAATCTGAAACAATAACTCTGAGAGGTGTGACTGTCCTGTTTATCTCATCCAGGGCCCCAGGGACTCCACAACTCCATGGGTATGTAACTTGGCATTTGAGAACATCCATCTTTGCTTTTAAATTCTTGAAAGTGAGTGATCGGGTCATCTACACTTAAAAGGTTTGCGTGCAGGCCTAACTGTGTAGGTTAGCCCCATGTTGAAGTATTTATTCCATTGAACAAGCCCTTTTGCCAATATACCTTATTTTGCTTGGGGAATAGGCTTGGCTCCGCTGTTCCCTGTACTTGCCCAGCGCCTGCCTCTCCCGCTGCAGCCCTGCAGCCCAGTGCTAGCTTGGATGTGGCGGCCTCTTCCCCCAGCCTGGGGAGGGGGACTGGGCCAGCCCTTCATGACATGAGGGGGAGGTGCTTTGGGGCACCCCTCAGAGCCTCCTGCAACCCCTGCCCCGTCACGAAGGGCCAGCCCTGCTCCTCCCCCCCCTTCCCTCAGCACTTACCTGCTGCTCCTGCCCTGCAGCTCCATACCTGCTCAGATGGGGGACAGCCTCACCCCCTGTCAGAGGGGGGGGCGCCGGTTTGGCACCTCACAACGGGCAGAGGGCGCAGGAGGCTGAGGGGCAGCTGCTCCCACTTCCATCCTTCTCCCCCTTCCCCCTTCCCCGCACATTGTGAAGGGCCAGCCCTTCATGACAGGTGGGGACACAGGAGGCTCTGCGCTCCTCAGAGCCTCCTGTGCCCCCTGCGTGTCGTTAAAGTCCAGCCCGGCCCCCTTTCCCCCCCTCGTTACACCACTGACAAGAAGCTGGATAGGAGTCAGCAGTGTGCCCTTATTGCCAAGAAGGCTAATGGCATATTGGGCTGCATTAGTAGGAACATTGCCAGTGATTGTTTCCCTCTGTTAGGCCTTGGTGAGGTCAGATTTGGAGTATTATGTCCAATTTTGGGACCCCCACTACAAAAAGGATGTGGACAAGTTGGACAGTGGAGTTGCCAGCGGAGGGCAACAAAAATGATTAGGGGATTGGAGCACGTGACTTATGAGTAGAGGCTGAGGGAACTGGTCTTGTTTAGTCCAGTGTTTCTCAACCTTTTAAGTAGCAAGTACCCCCTAACTTCTGAAAATTTTAGTAAGTACCCCAACATTCAGTTTTTCACTCTGAGAAATACAATCTTTTTCCCTTTTACCACTGGAAGACTGTATTTTTCGTAAAGCAGGAGAGTTCTGAGTTCTGTAGTGCTTTGTGGCTGTGGCAGATCACAAAACTCCTTGCTGTTTCTCCCCTCTTTCCTCCTCCCCTTCCTCCATATAGGAGCAAAGGTCAACGCCACCCAATCCTTATGACCTGACGGTAAGGTCACACATCTTCTCCTCACAGGGGCGGGAACCTGTGAGGTATAAGCAGGCACTAGTGGCCCACCAAAGCGGATAGCAGTGCTCCCCATGGCCATCCCTAGGGGGTGTGGGCCTGGGACAAATCACACAGTGTTGAACCCTCTTAACATTTTTATACTGATAAAATCTGGGGCTGTCCTAGTTGTCAATTTCACTTCTCAGCTACAGCAGTGAAATTGACAAGTGAGTCTGAGGGTAGAGCCCAGCTCCAGGACTGGGCAAGCTTCTGGGCTCTCCGCCTGGCTTACTGGGCACTGAGCTTTGATCCAGGGAGGGGAGCTGCCACCTGGGTAAGTTGCAGGTGGCTGCTGCCTGGCTGCCAGCCCGGGAGGTGGGCGACAGGCTCTCATGCAGGCTGGGACCCGGGGATGTGGGCAGGTGGCAGGCAGCTGCTGCCCATCTTCAAGCCAGGGCGCGGGAGGCTGTCTCTCAGCTCAGAGCCGGGGCACGGGTGGCAGCCACCCAGCTGCGAGCTCAGCTCGCAGGTTACAGGAGGTTGCCACCGGGCTCCCAGCTGGGAGCTGGAACCGGGTGGGACGTGGGCGGCTGCTGCCTGGCTTCCCAAAAAGCCAGCAGGTGCTGCCCGAGCTGGCAACTGCCACCCGGCATCCCAAGAAGTTGGCAACTACCGCCTGGCATCCCAGGACTAGGGCGGCTGCCGTCTACCTCCCAGCTAGGAGGTGGGATCAGGCGGGACGCCAGCGGCTGCCTCCTGCCTCCCAGATGGGACTGGGCAGGAAGTGGGCAACTGCCACCTGGCTCCCCCAGAAGTCAGCGGCTGCCGCCCACCTCCCTTCACTGGGTGTTTTGCTGCCTGAGTCTCACGTACCCCTAGGGGTATGTGTACCACAGGTTGAGAAACTATGGTTTAGTTTGCAGAAAAAAGAACGAGAGGGGGCTTGATAACAGCCTTCAACTATCTGAAAGGAGGTTTCAAGGAGGATGGAGCTAGGCTGTTCTCAGTGGTGGCAGATGACAACAGAACAAGGAGCAATGGTCTCAAATTGCAGTGGGGGAGGTCTAGGTTCGATATTAGGAAAAGCTTTTCCCCTAGGAGGGTGGTGAAGCACTGGAATGGGTTACCTAGGGAGGTGGTGGAATCTCCATCCTTAGAGGTTTTTAAGGCGTGGCTTGACAAAGCCCTGGCTGGGAGGATTTAGTTGGGGTTGGTCCTGCTTTGAGCGGGGGGTTGGACTAGATGACCTCCTGAGATCCCCTTCAACCCTGGTCTTCTATGGTTGTAAGTTCTCTGAGGCAGGGACTGTCTCTTATTACATGTGTACACAGTGCATAGCATGGTAGGGCCCTTATTTTGATCGAGACTGCTAGTGCTGCTGTAGTACAAATGATAGTCCAAATAAAATGAGAACCGATCATTGTTTGTCTCAATGATCTCTGGTTGGTAACACAAAATAGACTCATTTATTTTTAACCTGATAATATCATTCACTTTAAAACACTTCCTGACGTGATTCAGTTGGTGTCTCAGTCCTTTTTTATTGTGCCTTATATCTTTAGGTCTTTTCTTCCCGCATTCCTTCTGCTTATCTAGCACCAACCTCCTTGACACATTTGGACCAAAAAAACCTTCTTCTCTGCAGTCCTGCTTTCTGGAACCCCGCCTCTCTCCTCCCCCACCTCGCACCCTCTCCCCTCCCCCCGGCCATTTCTCTACCTCGGTTTTAAGATCTCAGCTGAAAAGAGTTCTTTTTCTTTTCCTAAACTTGACTTTTCTCCTGCTCCAGCTCTTAAAAATATTTTAACTTTGAATAATAGCTACATTTAACTCTGTCTAAAACTCTAAGATGAGGTATCATGTGAAACTTCTATGAAATATCCATGCTAAGTGAAATTATACTGTAAAATCAGTGCTTGGTGTTGATGAGATGTGGGGTTACAGCAAAACTCTTACAGTAAATTAGCCTGTTTTGCAGCATATTTCAAGTGAAGGATTGGGTCAGTTTTCAGTAATCCGTGCTGCTGTTCCAGGGAAACAGCTATTGAATTGACACTTCCCAGCAGGAGCTCCAATCAGGTGATACAGATTAAGACCCAGAGAATGTAGAGGCCATTAGGGCCACAAAGGCCATGGCTAGGATTGTCCCTTTTTTGTGTAGAAATGTTAATCTTCTAATTTTTTATTTTGCTGAACAGTTCTGTAAAGTGCCTTGATAATATAATCAGTGCAAAATCGTGAACAGAAGTGGAAGACTTCCCACTGTGATCTCCTAAAGATCACAAATCATTCATGGTCAGGCTTCCTGCCTTTGTGGGCCACAGATCTCAGATATGTGTTCAGGGTGGAATAGGGGAGCAGACAGACCAGTCCACAACTGGGGGGGGGGGGCGAGGGTGCTGTCGTTGGTGATGACAAGCTCCTTTCCAGCCAGCTCTGCTGAGCAGCCATGTGTGGATCCTCAACCAGGATGGAACCAGCTGTAAGCAATCATTGAGCTTAAGCGTCAGGAGCACAAAGCACTGGAAACAAAAGATAAGATCATATGACTATATTATAGTAACTTAATGTATTAGCGTATGAATTTTTAATAGAAACAAAGTGTGTTCATTCTCTTGCTGCCAAACACACAGCTGCTGCTGTGCCTCTGTTCTGACAAGCCGTGCAGGAAATGAAGGTTCGGTTCTTCAGTGCACAGGTTCAGCAATGGCTGGGGCAGGTGTGGTGTGTGGACATGCCACACCAGTTTACAGTGGACACACCGAATTGCATCAGAACCAACCAGTGCTAGTTACGCTGCAGTGTTTAACCTTGCAGATATCTAGTGTAGTGGGCCTGCAGAATTCTCTTGCCTTTATTACAGAAATGGAGCTGAAGTACCTCAAAACTCCCAGGAGCTGGAATCAGTCTCATAAGAATGAAGACCAGTTTAAAAAAAAAAAAAAAGTATTTGCATTTATATCGATCCTAAAGTGCTACCAGTTATAATACAAGGGTTACTTTGGTCAGCACTGAAATGCAGCCACCTCTATGTGGAACAAATGCCACTGTTTAACAGTGCACAGCACCTCTACACTACAAACTAGGATACGGGAGAATAATTTATCCAACAGAAACTACTGGGGGAATTTAAAAGAGACCTGCAGAAGGGGGAAATTAGTCTTGTGCTTCTTTTAAAAATTCTTCAATTTTTCAACTCAGAAATATCAGCTCTGCTCTCCTGCTTTTGCTGAAGGACTTGTTGGCCCTCTGCAGATGCACATGGAGTGCTCTCACACCTTGTCTGAAGATATGGGAATGTTGAACTCGGGGCTAAGGCTTCCTTCCTGCTAAATGCTGTTGAGTCGTTGCTGTTGAATAGGTGGTGTACTGTAAACAGTCTGCCCAAAAGTCCTTTCCCCTTCAAATGTTCACATTTGCCTCTTGTGGTCCTTTGGTCACATCACTTCAGTAATTCTCAAAGTACTAGGTTATTCCCGGCTAGTCTGAACCTACATTTCTAATGTAGCCACACTTCTGCCCACACACCTCTTCTGGGGACGAAACTTACCAGTGCTTTTTTGTCCATTATAAAAATGGGCACAAGCCATTTTTTTCTCATTTAAATTGTGGAATTTGGCAAGGACACCAGGGACAGCACAACTACATCTATGCAAAGGGTCTTGGGATCCTTGACCACAGGCATTGGGCCCTTGTATGTCTCATCTAGCAGTACTGGGCCCCCTGGATTAGGCTGAACACTAGTTCAGTACTGACTGGGAGAAGCAATTTACCACAGTCATTTTCCTTTTGAAGGTCTCCTGTACATATGCTGACCTGATTTGACCCTGCATATCTTGTGCAGTGTAATGAAATTACAGGCTGAGGTAGTACAGTGGGTGCAGATATCAATGCTGTATGTATTGGCGTATTTCAGATGGGACTTTTTCTGGGTTCTCTGTTTCCTTTCCCCTCTGACTCACCTGGTCTCCTTTTGACAAATCCCCAGTTTCCACCAGGCCTGACCTGCTTTCTTCCTCACACCATAAAGCCTTTAACCTATTTCAGCCCAAAAGAATAGCTCCCCGGGAGGCTGAGTCAATATTTACCAGTCCCGTCAGCATACAAACACTAGGAATGGGTATTTACTATATCCACAGGCAGATCTCTTTGCTTGTTTTCTCTCAGTTCTTTTTGTTGCCTTGTGTAAGTATCTGGCATGATTTAGCTTCCTCCTGGATACAATGGTCACTGAATGTCCGCCCTTTCTGTTTTGAAGACAGCTGCACTTTCCACGCTCAGTGATTGGTACTGAGGTGTCAGAGCTCTGTACCAGAGGAAATGGGCCTCCTGGGTTAGCTTCCCAAGGAGACAAGTTTAGGGAACTGGTCCCACTGCCATGGGATTCTTCTCCCAATTCCCTGGTGAAGTGGCAGCCATGGCTGCTTGTCATGAGCTAGCTTAGTGCTGTGACACTCCTACCTGTCCTTAAAGAAACTCTCCCCACGCCTCTGGAGGGACCAGACAGTTAGCTCTGGACTGAGCCAGCACTTCTGGGTTCTTTTCAGCTCTGCTGTTGACTTGCTGCATGGCGTTAGGCAAGTCGCTTTTAATATCCGTGCCAGATATTTCCACCCTTGATGGCAGATAGACACGGCCACAGAGACCAAAGACTCCCTTACAGCAGTGGTTGCAGCAGAGCAAACCTCTTCCACATTGGCAGTACAGTGTGCCTTCTCCCTGACATGGAGGAGTCACCTTGGGGTTGAAAGGGGTGTTCACTCAGGAGCCTAGTCATTCTTTTAGTTTGGAGGCTGCCAATTAGGGAGCCAGTAATGCTAATCATGCCTGCTAAAACCTCCCATTTCTTCCGTGTATGGGATAGAGTAGGTTCTGTAATGGAGGAGAGCCAGCTGGGGAAACAGGTTATCCAAGCCTGTGCAGTTCTGTTTGGGCTCTCCCTGCCAGCACTTCACCTTAAGAAGGAAGGAGGAGGGATTGGAAATGGAGGTCACAAGACATCTCCCTGTAGCCCTTGTTAAATGTAGCTCACTTGCCTGGTAAAGGAACCTTCATTTTTTTTTTTTGACTTACAAGTCAGTTTCAATGGGAGAGCTGTAAGTGGAAATAAAGCTTGCAGACTAGGAATCAGTGAGGGTAGCACTGAGGTCAGGTTAAAGAATGAAATGTGTTGCTCTAGGTGTTCGGTGGGGAGGGGCTGCCTGGTGAAATGTGGTGTCTTGGCAGTGAGTCTGGGGATCGCCTGGGTCAGGGGCAGCACAGTGCTGGGTGGGAAGTTCCCAACCTACCCTGAAGCCGGCTTGTGTGCTCAGTGTGTACTTGGTAAAACTCCACGGTGGCTGATAGATTTGCTTTTTTCATGTTTGCAGTTTGGGAGCAGGGCCAGGCCTGTCCGTCACTGGCAGCACCCCACTGAGGTTCCCCCAGTGTTACCTGCCTCCCCAGCAGCTCCCACCCTTCACTGCTGCCAGGCTCTTCCAGGGGACTCCACATTTCAGTTCAGATTTTGTCCAGCAGTGTGGCTCAGTGTCTGTCTACTTCTCTGCCTCTTGGGGAGCTTGTCCCCTCAGCTCTGCTTCCCCTTCTGAGAAACTGGCAGCAGCTGGCACCCTTGCAGGTTTCAGGGAGGGAAAAAAGTCAGAAGCCAAAGGACAAGCTGTATCTCCTGCTTCCTCCCACTTGCTGTGTATCTGACTGGGAGCTCAGCAGTTTGGCCTGAGCAGAGGGCAATTTTCCTTACAGCCTGGTCTGGGCAGGAGAGGAATGAAGCCAGAAGGGCAGTCCAGCAGATGGACAATGGACAATTGTGCAGGCGTTTCTGTATCCCACTGCAGCAGCCATGCATCTGACGGCGGAGCTCAGCTGTCTCCTTCCACTGTGCTTCCCCACACATTGTGGATGGAGGGCACCAGATACTTAGAGCACTAATACTGCTAGCACCAGAGAGTGTGATAAGGGGCCTTCGGGTCCAGCTCCTGCCCTTTCTATACCAGTGCCCTCCTCCCCTTCCAGGATTTCAGGCTGAGACCTCCTGGGGAAATACAGACCCGCTGGCCCTTGTGGATCCTGTGCCGTGGAGAGGTAGAGCTTTTGGGGAGCCCATCCTGAGTCCCCGGCCAGAATCTTCCTAGAGAAAGCCACTGGTTCCCCTGCTCACCTTCAGAGAGTGCTACGTGACAGGTCCATACAGAGAAGACAAGGCTGCATATGTGTGCTGATTTCTTTGGGTATGTGTACGTGCACACACAAAAAGGGAATCCTTCCTTCTTATGGGAGGGAGACCAGCTGTCTGGCTCCGAATCAGGGGATCCAACAATAATATGACAGTAAAGAAAACCAAGGATCGACTCTTTTTCAGACCGAGTACTGTGTAACTATGGAGGTCTGCAGCTGCCCTACACAAGTTTTAGCTGTATATCACGCTCCATTAAGAGATGTAATAGAGGGATGGGGGGTTCCTGCCTCATCTGAATAATGGGGGAGGTATTGGGCTTTCATCTCCAGCTGCTGCTGCAAGTCCCCACACTCTAGCGTCCAGGTTATTGTGCCCAGCTTCTGCTTCAGGTTCTGTTCTGCATGGGTTCTTATACCGTGTTGGTCATTGTAGCTTGACATGCATCACCACTGCCTCCAGCTCCTCCTCTCGGTAGCTGGCCATAGACTGAGAAAGGGGACAACAGTCTAGGTATGGAAGAATGAGCAGGCAATAAGAGGCTTCTTGGCCCATTATTTTCCTTTCTAGCCTCTTAGCTTCCATTTATAAGGCTGCAAGGTTTCTCTTCGAGTGCTTGCTCATGTCCATTCTGATTTAGGGGTGTGTGCGCCACATGCACCGGTGCCAGAAAACGGTGTTCCCCTAGCAGTATCCGTAGGGCAGGCTCTAGCGCCCTCTGCAGCAGCGTGTATGTGGTCACATATATGGCACTGCCCACCCCATTCCCTCTCAGTTCCTTCTTACCACCTGTGACGATGCTGGAACAACTTTCTTACTCTTGCAAGTCCCTGCTTTTCCCTAGTGGTTTAGCTGTTTTTAGTGTATATAGTTGTTAAGATAGTTCTTAAAAAGTTGTTTGCTAGTTGTTGGCTCCCGGGGTCTAAGCCCTGCGTTTTGTGCAGGAAGCCTATGCCACTGAGCGACCCACATCAGAATTGCTTGAAGTGCTTGGGGGAAGCCCATGTCTCTGGGAAGTGCAAAATCTGTAAGGGCTTTTGCCTGTGAACTAAAGGACCAGACATTAGGCTGAAGGCCCCTCTAATGGAGGTGGCACACCAACCGGTGTTGGAGCTGTGATCAGACTTGGGACCAAGTACCTCAGCATCAACAAGGAGCACCGTTCTGGTGCCAGAGTCCTGCTGGTATTCTGGCTAAAGGCTAACAGCTCTATTGAAGAGAGACACCTTCACCCTCTCAATGTGAGAAGGGCCCTAGTCTTCTGCATTGATAGGACCAGGCCGTTTTGCCACTCCACTCAACTTTTTGTGGTGGTTGCTGACAGGATGAAGGGCAAGCCAGTCTCCTCGCAGCGAATATCATCCTGGATTACAGCTTGCATTCAAGCCTGTTATGAGCAAGCTGGAGTCACGCCTCCAATGTCTCTGTCGGGCCCAGGCATCTTCAGCAGCTTTCTTGGCGCACATGCCTATTTAAGATACATGGTCGTCCATATGTACCCCCATATCCCACTATGCCATCATGCAGCAAGCTTGGGATGATGCTGGATTTGGCAGAGCAGTATTCAATCCTCACGGCCATGAACTCCTGCCCACCACCAGCAGCATAGCTGGTAAGTCACCTAAATCAGAATGGACCTGAGCAAGCACTCGAAGAAGAAAGAACGGTTACTTACCTCATAACTCTTGTTTGAGATGTGTTGCTCATGTGCATTCCACAACCCACCCTCCATCCCCTCTGCCGGAGATCCAGCAAGAAGTAACTGAGGGGAAGGGGGGGCCGGCAGTGCCATATATCTGAGCGCATACGTGTGCCGCTGCAGAGGGTGCTAGAGCCGGCCCTATTGATACCACTAGGGGAAAACGTTTTCTGTCACCAATACACGTGGCACGTGCACACACCTAAATCAGAATAGACATGAGCAACACATCTCCAAGCACAACAGTTATAAGGTAAGTAACCGTTCTTTCCTCAGTTTGAAGCCATTCAAATTCAGCCTGGTGTCACTACCAAAGGTAAAGATGGCTATTGTCCTTGCAGGCCAAAGACACTTAGCATTTCTAACTGGGAGAGATTTTCACCCGACCACCTCATCATACAGGCCCCAAGTGTAAGCAAGTGTCACTTTAGCCCTATCCGCCTGGGGCCTGGCCATGAAAGCTTGCAGGTGAGCTCAGACCAACCTCCACCACCAAAAAAAGAAAGGACGAAGTGTTGTATGAGGGCATAAGTGCCTCTGCCTGCTTTGGCAAGCACTGCATTGTAAGTGGGGTTCCTTTCGACCTACCAGCCCACAGCTTAGTGGGCTAGAAATCGGTATGACGGGTAGCTGGGACTTGTAATCATGTGCTTGAGCAAATCAGTTCCCAACTCTTACTGATACAGTGGGAAACCTTTTGCAAAGCTGAGGCTGTTGAGAGGCATTAGAAAAGTCGACTTACTATCTTGCCTCTTGATAGATGCTATAGCAAGGAATCCAGTTACACGGCAAGTTGAAGCACAGCAGGAGAAAATACCACCCTGCAAATGGGAGCTTGAACAGGATGCTGGGATGAAGTGCAAAGCTGCTCTCAGTTACCTCTGAGCTATCTGCATGACCCTGAACCAGCCCTTTCTGGCGTTATACCCTGGATTGGGGCCAGACTCTCTCAGTTCTGGGAGCAAATGGGAAACTGGGTAGAGGGGGTAATCTGTGAAACTGTGCAAAAATCCCAGGAACAGTTTGGTCCCATTCTCGTTCTCAAGCAACCCATGGAAGTGCAAGAATGTGAATGAAACGCATCCATCATCTACTTCAGATTGGGGCAATAAAACCACCTTCCCATCCTGTTTGTAGCCTCTGAGAATTTGGAACAAACCGAGTATAGCTATGTCTGACGCATTGAGTGAGTTCCTCTAGGAAGTTATCTTTGCATTCCCGTGTTACCATCTTTGTTCCACTGCAGCTGGATAGCAGATTTCTCCTCAGCTTTGATCAACACTATTTGATTTGACAAGTGCTCCCTGGTTTTCTTTCAGAACCATGGTGGTGTTAATATTGGTTTAGAGGAAAAAAGAAAGGTACCTATCTTCCTAGACAATTTTTTTCTGATCATGGCCCTGTAATGCTATATATTGGTCATCCATTCTTTACCCAGTGCCTTTGGGGGAAGGATCTAGGGGGCAGAAATCTTCTCCATTCCTTAATGCCCAGGGGGCATGAGAATATATAATCTACCTGCTTTTGGGTGTTCACATATTAAGGATGATCCTGCTTCCCATCCTGGAGGCACACTGCTGTGAAAATCCCATTGTTAGGGATCTGTGGACCGTAGCACAATGAAGAATGGGAGAAGTCACTTGTACTGACCTGAGAATTTTCTTTCTGGTGCTAATAAAACCCACAAATTAGGCTCACCAAAGTAGAGAGAGAAACTGACATACAAACATTTTGGTTTGTCTCATTAGGGATTCTCCATACTCCGCAATAAGAGAAATAGTTGTGTTTCTTCCTAAAGGTATATTTAACACAATTTGTAATTTAGGCCAACAGAACTGAATTATCCTGGCTGTGGAAGCTCTCTCAGCTGGAGAGAATATCAGAGGGGGGCGGGATATTCTCCGGCTGCCAGTGACTGGCTGGTCTGGTTCTGTCCCCACACTGGATGTAGGCTGAAGTACCTGTTGTAACAGATCTGTAGACTTGAATAAAAGAAATCTTCATGTGAGCACAGCCATATTTTCTTCTCAGTCATAATGGAATATCTTCCATGTCCATTTTAAACACCAGTCAGAACCACTCCTAGGAGCAGGTAGGCCCAATGGTCTGAACAAAGACCTTGGATTCAAATGGCTCCTTGGTTCTTTGGTCATTCTGGCGGAGCCATTTAAGTCAGTGTGTGACCTTGACAATCCAGTTGTTCTTTTGCCTTTTTTAACACAGCTGGAAAACTTAGTGAATGGCAGGAACCTCTGTGGCAATTAGTTGCTTCTGAGCTGATTCTTCCCCAGGGGAGAAATCACATGATACAATAACTTTTATTTTGGATAGCATTAGTGCCTCTCCGAACCCTTTGGAGAGTTGAATAGCAGAAAGAGATGAAGTGATCTGGGCAAAGGAGAAAAAGAAGTTTTTATTGTGCTCCTTAGATTTGTTTAAAGCATCTCTGGAAACAAATAGGTATTTGCACATTTGTATAAAGAAAATAGCGTGGACTTGTAACAAATTGGACAGGTGATGAGACAGATCCAGACAGCAGGAGTAGAAGGCTCTTGTCTGATTAGCGGCGTGTCATGTGATGGGGCAGAAATGAGGGTGGTGTTACATGAATGGGGAGATGAGAAAAAAGAATGAGACAAGATGCAGGATTAGCTGGGGCAAGATCGCCTAGGGTTAGCAGAGTTCTAGTCCATTTAGGTGCTTTATACGGCCTCCATCATTCTAGTATCCCAGTGCCTCACAATCACTAATGGATTTGATCTTAAACCCAGTTCTCCTATGTCCTATGCCAGCACCCAGGCTTAGATTGTCTTTGCTTTGCTTTTTAAATGAGATCTAAACCCAGCTGCATTGTTCTGAGCAGAGAGGGCTGGACTCCCATTTCCTTGTGTCTCAGGGCAGTGGGCAGCAGTATCCTGTGCGATCTGAAGAGCTGGAATTTGGGGAGGCCAAAGAGGAGAAGAGGAAGGCACAGCTGAGGACATCAGCAGAAGTTAGAGGAGCCTTTCCAAATCATAATTATTGTGATTCTTGAATAATGATGCAAAATAAGGGCCGTACAGACCTCGCGTGCAGTGCTGCCTCTAGCAGAGGACACGCCCAGCTGGAATCCTGTGCAGTAGGCTGCTTGTCGACAGGATAGCTAGAGCTGAAGGAAATCTTGTGTGAACCCTTCGATACATGTTGTTGGGTTTTTTGGTGCTTGGTCCTTGTCCCAGGACAGCATCTCCCGCTTGCTGGGGGGGAGGGAGAAGCAGCCTGCACAGATGCAGTCTTTGTCTTGGGCACTGGTCTGTTGAACCAGTTCTCTCTCACTCCTCCAGGAACTAAAGGTCGTTCCAAAATGGGCAGTGCAAAGAAGTTCCATTTGGAGTCTGTCATTCTCTAGTTTGCTGAGGCAGCTCTCTCAGTGGGGGGGGGTTCCGATAAAACGAGAGGATTACCTGCTTCACTGGCCTGGACAAAGGCTCATCTGCATGCCACCCAAGGTGGATTCTGTCACACGAGCGTCGGGGGGCTGCAAAAGCAGCCACTGGGGTTTTATAGAGAGTAGATTGCAGGATGTAGCAGACAGTGAGAGATTTCTCTACCCCTCTCAGTTCCTCTGGTTCTCGCTTAACGGTGACCATAGCTTTATAATCTCTTTGGGCCTGTGTTTTACCAGTTTACCTGAGGATTTAGAATGATGGACATTCAAAGATAGGTAAAGATCTTGGATCATCTAGTCCTTCCCGCAAGGATCAGTGCAGGACTCTTCCTTACTCTGATGACATCTAGTGCTTTGTCAAGGCTAGTGTTAAATGCTTCTGAAGGTGAACTGCAGAACAACAGACATGGTGATTTCTTTATCTCTGGGGCTAGAACCTAATCAGTTAAGTCAGTCTAGCTTGGGCCCTTGGATGGCAATGTGTATTTTCCTTTATTGCCCACTCTAGGACAGAGATTGTTGGTAATTCAGTCTCCTTGGGAAACAGAGCTTGTCGTTAACTGTTGGTTTTACTTTCCTCTGCCCATCACTGACATTTACTTTTAAAACCTGATTTCACCCTATCTCCACCCCACTCAGTTTGGTGAGTCAGGCACAATCTGTTTATTTTAAAATCTTACAACATGGCTATCATCTGACCAGCTATAAATTATACGTAGATCAGAGCTGGTTAAAGCCTTGGGCAGTCCAGCATTTTAACTCTGTAACAGGGACTAAGGTCCTGCCCGTACTGTGGCTTTCACCATTTACTCTCCAGCTCTTGTGGCTCAGTTATTAGTTGCAGCACAGATTGTATCTCAGTGCTTCTACCCCTTGCTAGATAAAAGAGGCAGCAGCCGGGGGCAGAGTGGTAAGGAGTCTAGCACATCTGTGAGGTCCTGTACAAAAAAATTTTGTCATGTCCCAAGTACCCCAGTGAGGAGAGAGAAAAGGTGAGTGAGGTAATATGTGTTACTGGACTGACTTCACTCGGTGAGAGAGACAGCCTCACTCATCTTCTCTTGAACGTCCTGGGACCAGTACAGTTATAAAACCACTGTATTACCCTGGTGGGGTCACATTTTGCTCTCCAACTACTAGTCCTGTAAAAAGCTGTAGAACAGGGCTTATGGAAATGCTCCCACATCGGCTGCCCTGGATCTTCTGCACAGGGAGTCTTTTGAGTCTGCTCATCCCAACATACAAAGCTTTGCCTTAAATCACGCTTAACTTGAGATGGATCATCTACAATCTACAGTCCGCTTAAAAACCCAGCCATAGCATCTGAATCAAAGAGCTTGTGGCTGTGAATTCCACAGGCTCAGATCTCACAACTGAGGGCAGAAATTGACTTTTAGCTTTTATCATTTTCATCACTCATATTGATATTTATTTTGAAGCATTTTTCTATTTTTATCAATTTAAATTTTCACTCTTCTACAAAATCATAGGTTTTAAGCATTTTTTTTATTTGTATTGATTTAAATTTGTAGTTTATGTGGGACAATAACTATTTAATGTCAGTGTACACTGAGATACAAAAAGTTAAAGCGTCATAATGGTTAAAACTCAAATTGTCAACATCACAGGTCAAAATATACAAAGTAAATAGCCTTAAATCAAATCCATGAGGTTATCAAGCAGCATTTTTCTTCCTTGGCCTTCCTGGCAATTACAGTTATCATATGGGAAATATTTGTTGTCAGTTTGTGTGTGTTCAGTGAAATCAACATTTACTGATTAAAAAAATCTAACCCTTCCCATTTCCTTTCATAGGTTGTAAAGGTCCTGGCCTTTATTATTAAGGTGTCTCTGTGGTCTCTTGCTAGTAGATGGAGGTGAGAAGAAGTAGGAGGGACTGGCCAGTTCTATGATGTCCTTCCAAAGGCTGAATACTTCAGTCAAGCCCCTCTTTCCCTTCTTTTTTCTAACCGCAGAAACACTCCTCTTTGCATTCTCTCATTATGTCTAAATACCATCTAAACCCCTGATCACCCTCGATTTCTTTCTCTAGAGCTCTTCAGTCTCTGATTTCTCTTTCTTGAGGTGAGGCCATCAAAACACTGTTCTCTTTCAGTCCAGGGCATCTCCTGGTGCATGGGGGAGACCACCCCGTCTTTCAGGGTTGAGTTCTACTTCTAGGTTGCGCTGAAGCAGACATAGAAGCTGTGTGTGTAATGCAAGACATGTTTCAATTACAAGGGGAAGTTACTCGTCCCAGTGCTCTTCAGAACCGGGGGGGGAAGGAATTTTCAAAGGCACAAATGGCAGCTAGGCACCTGCCTCCCACAGAAAGTCAATGAGAGTTAGGCACTTGACTGCCATTTGTGCCTCTAAACTTTTTCTGCTATCTCCTCTCTCTGCTTTCATTCCACCTCTCAGAAATCCCTCTGGATCCCGCTGCCCCACTGACCTTCGTATGCTTCAGGTGAGCGTGTGGCGACCCCATCTAAAAGCTCTTTGTTTTTACAGTTCGCCAGTTCCTTCAGAGTGGCATCAGCCCCAATTTGTACAATGAAGACGGCCTCACTGCATTGCACCAGGTAAGCAGTCTTCCTACTCCCCCCCCCGGCAAGAGTCCTTTTCAGCTATGGAGCCTTACCCACAGTCTGTTCTTGTGCAGTGGCTCACTTTTCAGTTCCAGTCCCCTGCACGTCTCCTGTTCAGTGTGCTCTTCTGGCACCTCCAGTTGCTCTCAGGGCTCCTAACTGACCTTTGCTTCCTCCAGCAGCATTGGGTTTGGAGGTTGCGACATCTGTGTAGACGCCCCCAGGGCAGTGCCCAGCCAGTCCCGTGCCAGTTACTGATGCAGAAATCTGCCCTGACTCTTCTTCTTTCTCTGTCTCCACCTTTTAGCTAAATGTGTCCCTTTGCCAGCTCGCTCTTCTCACCTGAGCCCAGGACACTGCTCCCCAAACCCTGACTGTGTGGAGTAGCTTCACCAACTTTCAAAGACCAGCTTTTCAAGAGGGAAGGGTCCAAGAAGCAGGGGTCAGTATTTTTCTTGGTCCTGATGGCTTTAAACTGAGCGGAAGCTACAGGTTCTAGGCCCGACTTTGGAAGCACCAGCTGCTGTGTTACACAGGGATCATTCCTATTTTCTAATCCCCACCTCTTGGAGCCCTGAAGTGAGGGATGCAGGTGCCACAGGCAACATCATCTTTCACTGCAACTAGTAACTGCTTCTGATGGCCTCGATCTAGGCTCTTGATACTTGGAAGAAAATGTAGATGATGGACCAAAGTTCTTTCTTCTTGGGCTGGGAACACTGAAGGAGGGACGTAGTGTCAACTAGAAGCTACAGGGTGGGACTTTAGCAACCACAGACACGAGTGCAGCTGGAAAGCAAGGTAGATTTTCTCCCCCAAGGAACATATCGTAGGAAATTAGTGCTTGAACTTATCACTCATAAAAGGTTCCTGCACTTCAGAGCATTTAGTTTCTCACGATAAAAATAAAATGTCTTGCCCTTCTCCAGCACCTTCTAGTGCGTCTCAAAGGGATTTCTCTCTCTCACTAATCTTCATGACCCCTCCGTGACCTAGGGAAGCTATTACTGTTCAGAGTGAGAGCTCTCTGAGCCAGGGACAGTCATTATTTCATTTCCTTTATAGCCCCAGGCACATGATCGGTATTTTTACCTATATCTGTCTGTAAAACGCACACATTTTACCACTGGGAAAACTTTGTCACTGAGGTGAAATGACTTTGTTCACTGCATACTAGTTATAGAGTTAGGAATAGAAACCTGAGGCCTGACTCCTGGTTCTGTGCTATTGCCACAAACCGGGCCTTTCCCAGCTAACTTTGGGCTAAAGGTTACAGATTATCTGGTGAATGCTGTTTTGGACCCCTTACAAATGAAATGGAATGAACCACAACTGCTAAAAAGCATAACTGCTAACCACCCCTATGGTAGATCTACCATAAATCATAATCCTTGCGAGCTCCTGTCACCACTAAAATCTTCATGTTTCCAGTCAAGGCACTGAGGGCTCACCTAGCAGCCTGGAATCATCCCCTGAATTATGGTACTTATAATTACAGAGCTAAGTAAGTAACTAAGCAGTGAAATGCAACTGGGCATGAACTACAGTCAGTTCACACCTGGGTGCCCTTCGGGCAACAAAGAGTAAGCTAATTAAGCAATAACTGTCATAGCAGCAGGCGTTTCCTGGGCTGATGACTGGCTCAGAGGAGGTGATGGCCTGAGACACAGCGGAGTCTCCTTGCTTCTCTTATGGGGGTTCTCTCCCTTACGTCTCTATTCAGCTGACTGCTCTAGAGGAAGGCCCCTGTTGCCTACTTCCCCTCTCATCATCATCTGACTTCTCTTTCCTTTCACCAGGCTTGCTCATTGCTGTCTTGTGCACTTCTGTAGTAAGCGGTTTAGAGAAACTTTCACAGACCTTGCTTAGTTGAGGGTTCCTCTGGCCGCTTACCTGCAGTCCAGTGACCCGGAATTAACTGCAGCCACCCTTGCTTTTAGGAGTGGCTGGTGAAGGCTCTGCTTTGAAAATGCTCCATCTTGATCTGTAACTACTCTAGAAAAAGACCCAGGCATGACTGTGGATGGTACAATAAAAACCTTTCCTCAGTGCACAACAGCCGTCAAAAGAGCAAACCACATGTTAGGATGCATAAGGAAAGGGGTGGAGAATAATGCTGAGACTACAATGATGCTGTTCTGTAAATCACTGGTAGTACACCTTCAACTGGCCTCACTGTGTTCAGTGGAGGTCGCTATCCCGAGAAGGACATAGCAGAGACTGAGAGGAGATTCAGATAGAGATGACAAAAAGAGAGACCTGGAAAGAGTTCTGTGAAAAGACCAAAAGATTGGAGAAGGAGAAAATAAGAGAGGGTAAAACAGAGGTCTACAAAATACCTGGTGTTCTAGAGGAAGGCCGTATGGCAAACAGAAGTGCCTCTTCTCAGAATACAAGAACAAGGGGACAGTTAATCAAAATGTAAAGCGGCAAATTTAAGCAGGTGCTCTTTATTCTCAGTACAGAACTAACTGTCCGTGTGTACTTCTACTGGAGAGCCATAAGGCCTAGAGTTTAGCAGAGTTTGCATTCGAGTGGGACAGTTTAATGGACAGTGAGAACATCCATGGTTAGATTAGATAGGATGAACACAATTGCAGGGCTATAAACTGCCTTCTTAGGGCATGAGCCGGCCACTACCTGATGGGGGTAAGGAAACTCCCCCCATGGGCAGATTATTGTGTAATTGTCCCCAGCATGGTTTTCACCTTCCCATGCAGCAGCTGGTGTTGGCCACTGTCGCAGGCAGGGTGCTGGCAAGTGCCTCACTTGGCTCGTTTGGATGGCAGTTCTATGTGCATTCCTAGGGGTGGATAGATGCTGTGTGTTGTGTGGTGTGAGTGTTTGCTTTGATTAGCTGCTAAAAGGAGCATGCATAAATCCTTGAAAGCTATGTGATGCCCGTCTGCAGAGCCCAAGAAAGGCTGAATGGCCAGGGTTTACAAACCCTGAGCCAGTGATGTCTGCACTGATCCAGGTATGTGTATTGACACAGCCAAGCGAAAGCATCAACACTTGGATTAAGGAACACACACCACATATGAAAATATCGAAACCAAACCCAACACGCCACCCCCCAAAGGAATTAGAGGGTTGTAAAAGGCCCACCAATCTAGTAGCAATGCAATTCAGTACCCTCAGCTCCCGTCCTTGGCAGTGCTGCCACTGTTTAAAATTTGTTGAGAGATACTTGTGTAGTGTTGTTGCATCTTGACTCTTGATAGACTGATATCAGGACTTATTAATGGCCCTGCAAGCAAGGGACGAGATCATCCAATCCATCCTGGTGACTTCACGTCATAGTCAACCTACCAGATGAGGTCTGAACGAAGCAGTGTTCAGAGTCTCAGTCGTGAAAGATGCTGATAAAGGGGGTTCAGAGAAGAGCCGTGTGAATGAGCAAAGGATTAGAAAACTTGCTTTATAGTGACAGAGTGAAAGAGCTCAGTCTGTTTATCTTAACAAAGAGAAGGTGGCGGGTGACTTGATAACAGTCTAATGTGAGCCAATGGCTTGAAGTTGAAGCTAGACAAATTCAGAGTGGAAATAAGGTGCATTTTAAAAGGTGACAGTAATTAACCTTTGGAACAATGTACCAAGGGTCGTGGTAGATTCTCTGTCACTGGCAACTTTTACATCTTAAATTTGAAAGCTTGGATGTTTTGCTAAAAGCTCTGCTTTAGCGAGGTGACAGGTCTCTGGCCTGTGTTATACAGGAGGTCAGACTCAATGATCACAGTGGTCCCTTCTGGCCTGGAATCTGTGAATGAATGTTGTAGTGTCAATAGCCACATTACACTGCTGTACACACCAGCTAGTCAGTCACGAATCCCCATGAAAGGTTTGCTGCCTCAGGTGTTCATGTGATAACAGCAAATGAATATAATTCACACTAGCTGTTTCTCCCACGGGATTTTCCTTTGCTTTTTCCCTCATGCGCTGGACACAAGGCAACAGGGGGCTTTGCATTGTTATGCATGGTGAATAATAGCCAGTTGCAGCCCGGCAACGTGTAGTCAGGTCTCAACGAGGTCTAATTTCTTTCTGTCTCAAACTTTGGTGTCTGATGGGCCCTTAATATTTTATCCTATGTGAAGAGCTCAGCAATGAGCCTGCAGATTCCGTCAGTGAGTCATGCTGGGCAGTGCCTGGGGGTCTCGCAGTGTGGTGCACTACGCAGTGGTTAGAGACTACAGTTAACTCCACATGTGCACAGAACTGGAGCTCAGTCCGTTTTATCCGGCTACTAATTCCAATCAAGAAATTCTGCAGTGGATGGTTGCTACCTGTTCATCTGCTCAATTGGCTTCAACACTGAGGGTTCCGAAGCCATTTGAATTTGGCCTCTGAGGGTTCAAAAGACAAAACCTCCCATTTCAAGTGGCTCCCACACCCTGACTTGGCGTTATGGAGCTTTGCCATTGACTTTAGTGGGAAGAGGATCAGGCGCACAGTGCCGCTATTTCCACGTTCCCTCCAGTGCCCTCTCACCCTCCCTTCTGTTCTGCTCCCTTCTCTAACACCCCTCTCGCACCCTCTGTGATCTGGAGAATGTCTGTCCTGCTGCCAGGCCACTCAAAAGTTTCTCTTTGCCAGTCCCTGCATGCATCAAACTCTTGGGAAACCGTACTCCCTTCTCCCGCTCCACTCTCCTGCAGGCCAAGTCTTCCTGCCTGCTGATGCTAGGAGTTCAGATCTGTGAAAATGCAGGAGCTCTTCACATTGGCTGCAGATGGCACTGAAGAGGGGTTAGGTGCACTGTTAGCCTCAGTTTCCCTTAGGAGCCTGTCAGTCCATCAGGCAGGAATTTGGAATGTGAATCTACCCATCTTCTTTAAGCACCTTTCTCTCTCACCTTGCCCCAGTCACAGCAATGCCCCTTCACACCCACGGAGCTGGGGTCCAGCTTGCTTCCATCTCCTTTCCTGAAAGCCCTTCTGTGGGGGTGTTTGCAGATCCCTTCTCAGGGTCTAAGCTGTCTGTGGGTCAGCGAGCAGGTGGGTAGAAATTCCCTGCTTCTGCATTGAATCAGCTTTTGGGATTAACACAACGGCGACTCTGGGTACTGCCCCTTCCTGACATGCAGGTTCCCTTCTCTTAGAAACAGGCAGACCCCTGGCCTCTCCTGACTGTCAGCATAGGATGCTGTCACCTTAACTTGCCTTGCTTTGCTGTGAGTAAGAAAGTCCCAGCCAGGTCAGACAGGGTCAGCGTCTTAAATTGCTGCTTATAAAGCTGAACCGAAACCCCTGTGAAAGAAAACTGAGCGCTGCAGGTTCGTGGAAGTCAGAGAAGATAACTCCTGACCACCCTCTCCACCATGCCTGGGATTGTTCCCTGCAGGGTGTTAAAAATCAGCACTTTGGGAGTGCCCCAAAGTCCTTTCCACCTGTCTGCTCCTTAGTGACCTGTGTGAAATGCTGTGGCCTTCGCTCTAGAGATCTCAGCCCTTTATGGACAGGAATGAATTTATCCTCACAAGTCCTTTGTGAGTCTGATCAATATCGCCAGCCCATCGCACAGAGGAGGAAGGAGTTTGCCCATAGTTACCCAGCAAGTCAGTAGCAGAGTTGAGGCTAGAACCCAGGAGTCCTGGCTCCTTGGCCTGTGCTCTGACCCTGTGAGTTTGGTCCATGTCAAACCTGGTCCTGGGTGCCAAGATCCACCTTATAAAAACCATTCTCCTGAAGTAGCACAAATGTGCCTCCGATGGCAGCTTCATTAGAAAGGCCCAGGACTGGATGAGCCATGGAGCCTGAATTCCCACCCCCTCCAGCGTGGGTTGCTCTAGGACAGGTCACTGATGGAGATCTGCTGTGGAGGGAGGAGGGGGAGTGGCTTGCTCTGTTGTGGCCCCCGCTGAACCTTTCGTGCAAAAACAGGGCTTCTGTCTCTAAGGCAGTCGCTGCAGATGGATGGGAGTCCCTGGACACGGCTGCAGTGCCACGCAGCGTGGAACTGCCTGCCTGTGACTGCCTCCCTCTTGTATTGCAGTGCTGCATTGATGACTACAGGGACATCGTCAAGCTGCTCCTGGAGGCCGGTGCCAGTGTCAACGCCTGCGACAGCGAGCTCTGGACGCCGCTGCACGCTGCAGCCACGTGTGGCCACCTGCATCTGGTTGAGCTGCTCATTAAACAGTACGCTGGTTGCTGTGCATGCCGGGCAGGGCTTGGAGCGAATGTGGGTGTCAGGAGTACAAAGGGACAAGGTGCCTTCTCTCCCTGTAGGGGAAAGGGTCTGCAAACAGACCTGCCTGAAGTGGGAAAGATGGAGAGCGTTAGGGCTCAGAGGCTCACCAGGTGCACCATTACAGAGTGATGCACTCGTGGAAGGGGACTATTCTAGTGACTGCTCTAGGGTTCACAGGGTCCTGGGACTTGATTGGGCTGGTACGGGGCCTCAGTGCAGTAACTGGGTGGCAGCCTTGGACAGGAGAGGAGCTTTGGAGGGAGGGTCCCCAGAAGTGCTTAGAATCCACCTTAGCACTGGAATTACAACCCTGACATAGCTTTGAGTCGAGGGAAGTGAACGGGACACAGGATTAGCCCAGCCTGGGATGACTCCTGCACCAGGAGAGGCTCGGAGCAGGGATACCTCTGCTGCTTTCTGTCCTACTCTCTGCCCACCCCACCTGACCTGAAGAAGAGCTCTGTGCCGCTCGAAAGCTTCTCTCCCTCCCCAGCAGCAGTTGGCCCAGTAAAAGAGATTACCTCCCAAAGACAGCTACAACACTGCATACCTCCCCACCAACAGCCGTTCCACTCACGCCCTCAATCCTGACTCTGTAGCACCCCCTGCTGTCCACTCAGACTTTCTTACGCCGTGCTGCTGCGCTCTGTCCGGGATTATTTGCTGAATGTCCCCTTGAGGTTCTGTCCCTGCCCCTGGCATCTCCCTTTCCAGTGACCCACGGCAGGTTTGAACCCCCAACTCTTCCGAGGTGGCAAGCCGTAGTATTAGCCCTCTGGGGCTCACCTCCCCTGAAACAGTTGCATCTTTTGCAGCCTGTTTATTTCCCCTCCCCTCCAACTGAAGTCAGGTTATCAGGCTCCAGCATAGTTGTTTTGAACCCTGCTTGTAGGGCTGTAAATGTTTAATGGGGGTGTATTGTTGACCAGGTAACCCTATCTGCCTCCCTGCTGTTGGCTGCCTGCAGGAATCTCCTGTCAGTGAGATCTTGGCCCGGCTGCAGAGACGCTCTGGACATGGCAGTTTGCATAAGTAATGCTGAGCTGCTGCTCGTGCCTTATAGAATGACCCAGTTCTGAAAGGCCTTTCCCCAACACTCCCTGGCAAAGAGGGGCTGGGATTTGAATGCCACCTGAAGGTGCTGATCCCCCAGCACCTGCCTCGGCCTGCAGTCCTCCCCCCCACTAGGCAGCACTTCAGCTTAGTCAGTATTTTAAAGCTGGAAGCAGGGTTAGGGTGAGAACAGTGGCTAAGAATGGGTGCATAAATCTGCGACTGCCTGGGGAGGGAGAAGCATAGCCAAGAAGAGCTACCCTGGGTGGGAACAAGGGGTGGGAGAGAGGGACTGGGGGCGGGCTCCTGAAAGAGCAGGGGTAATATGGGCTGCTTTAGCTGCTCCTCAGACACCCCCAGACTTGCAGCATCCAGAAGCTGGATTTCTGTGCAACCCCCCAAGGCCTCTTGGAAAACATTCTAGTCAGAGAATCTGCTGCTGACACCTTCTACCAGCGATGTCCATGTAGAAACAGGCTCTTCCCTCCCGGGGAGTCCAGCTGTCCCTGCTGCTGCCCACCCCATAGGGTGGTGCTGGAGCGCAGCATGACGCCCCAGGTGGAGACTGCTGGGCTCGGCTGAAGAAGCAGCTGCCAGACGTTTGAGGAGCTGGGATCCTGTTTCATCCTTGCTGGTAGAGGAGGCGGGACAAGAAACCCAATCTACAAGGCAAAGGCAGAATCGGGGCCATGGAGAATGTTTTCCAGAAGCCGATGTTGGCTCCTCAATAAAAATAGCTCCTTGTATCTGTTACACTAGCTGCCCAGCAGCACGTGAGCGCGGTGCCTGGCATTGCGGTGGGCACAGCAGAGCAGTAGCCACCTGCTTGTTTGGCAGAGAGTGGTTTGTTTCCTCACTGGTTCTTTCTTCTTCTTCCTTTCCCCAGTGGTGCCAATCTCCTGGCAGTCAACACAGATGGAAACATGCCGTACGACCTCTGCGAAGATGACGTGACGCTGGATTATATTGAAACAGCCATGGCAGATCAGGGTGAGTCTCCCCAGACCTGTGCTGGTGTCTCACCCCGTCTCCCTGTTATCACCTTTGGAATGTGTCATGGTTATTTTGAAAACCCTCAATCGCTGCCTGGCTCTCCTGCTCTGTTTGGGCAGTGCAAGCCCCCTCCAGGGTGCAGCAACTGCTCTCAGGGCAAGCAGGTTGGCATCTTGGCAGCTATGCTCAGACCAGAATGTCTCTTTACCTTCCTTCTATCTGATGTTCCAGTGAGATCTTTGTTGGGTTCTCTCCTCATGCAGTTTTTGTTTCTAGTGCTCTCCTACCCAGAGATGCAGACAGACACGTCCCAGAGTGAAGGAGCATGACTTCTTAAGATCCAGCTTTTGTCCTTCCCTTCTCAGTGGTTCCATGCCTGGGCTGGGGAAGGACTATAGATAACCCTCTTAGCAGTCTCCTCTCGCTTAACCACTGAGAGTTGCTGGTGGGCAATGAGCCACTTGAATAGAGGCTGTTGATTTCTGTCTTTTGTTGCTACTTATACAGTGTCATAGGTGTGCATGGCACTGCACAGAGAAATAAACATCTTTCCCGTGAAGAATCTCCAGTGTAGGTTCAGTAAACCACAACAAGACGCAGGAGGAGTGCTAGCTAGCAAGTGCAGTGGGAGCAAGGGGGAACTTACCCAATGTAAGGCCAGGAGAGTTACCTGCACCATACACCTATGTTTGTTGATATATAAATAAAATATCAAGCTGCTGCAGCAGTGAGGGGCAAGGGTGGTGATGGTGGAAGAAATGGATTCTGGGGAGAGATTTGAAGGAGCAGAGTGCAGGTTGTCCGGCACATAGGATCGGGGGGGGCCATCCCACGGAGAGAGGGCAGCATGGGCAATGCGAAGGGAGGATGCAAAGGGATAGTGAAGGAAAGTCCAGCTGGTCAAGCATGCTCATGGAGGCAGGCAAGGGACAATGGGAGGTGGGCCCAAGCCTTGATGGGTGGAAGGAAGAGCTTAAACCTAACATGGAAGGTGGATATTGAAGGCTCTGGGGGGGAGATTGATGGTGGGACATCCAGGAACAGATGTTAGAGAGACTGATACAGATGGAAGACTGAGCTGAGGGGAGAGGCCCGAGGAAAAGGTAGACTTGGGTATTGTCAGCACCGAGATGGTAGCGAAGTCATGGGAGTGGAGTAGGTCACTTGGGTGAGGTGCAGAGGAGAAGAGGGCACCAAGGACAGATGGCTGCACCAGGCAAGGGATGTATGTGTTTCTTCCTGGATAGACTAGTGCAGATCTTGACATGCCCCTTGGCCTGGAGTCCAGTTAGCAAACAACTTCCCGCCCCACTGCTAAGATACAGGCCAGCCCCAAGTTGTATCCATCATGGCTCCCCTCATGGCATTTACCCTCTGTGTAGGAATAACCCAGGAGACGATTGAGGAGGCCCGGGCCTCCACGGAGCGCAGCATGGTGGAAGATATCCGAAAACTGCTTAAGGCAGGTGCTGATCTGAACACTCCACTCGACCATAGCGCCACATTGGTAAGATTCCCAGTTAATAAAAACTGCCGACAGCTAGGGAGAGCTCTACCCAAGGAGTGAGGCTTAGGAGACCATGGCCACTGCGAAGCCTAGTGTGGGGAGCAGGTTTTAGGCAGCACAAGCCCCCTCTCTTGGGTTTTTAAAGCTCAGTTGGATGAAGCATGGTGAAAATACTCAAAAGAGCTAGGCAGTCCGGCACTGGCTGGGGAGGAGGGGGGGAGACTAGAACTGACCCATTGCTCTAGTGCTCCTCTGTATGTGGGATGCCTTGTAGGCCACCAAGAGCAGGGCCAGGACCACTAAGTTTTCCTTCCAAGGTGTGATGGGATCCCCCTCCCCCAGGGTGCAGCCTGGAAGCTTTGGAACCGCTGTGTCCCCTTGCCCTTCCAGCCTGGGGTGGGTCCCAGCAATGCCTTGCTGGTGATAAACAGCAGACCCTTCAGGCACTGTTATCACCCAGCACAACAGCAGGTGGAGCCACACTCCCAGCTAGGCAGCAGGTATGTTACTTGGGCTGCCTCTGGCTCTGTGACGCTGTCTGTAAACTACAAACCTCTAGCAGGTAAAGTACTCACACAGGCAGGGACACGCCCAGCTGTGGTACATGAATGCTTTCCCTCAGCAACTCATGAACCCATAACAGAATGGCACCAGCCAATTTTCACCAGCTTTTATGCACTGCATTCCAGAATTGTTCTGTCTTGCTCTGGCGAAACATCTGGTCAGAGTAAGCTCGTTAATTAGTCCGTCCCTCCCTCAATGTGAAGAGAACATACACCAGTCTTTGTTAACTGAGCTGAGATTGCCCAAACACTTCACTTCAAGACACACTGTTTTAAGTGAAGTTATAAAGCAGATTTATTAACTACAGAAAGATAGATTTTAAGTGATTATAAGTGGTTGGCATAAAAGAGCAGAGATAGTTACCAAAGAAATAAAAATAATTTTTCAGACTAAGTGCTTATATACTAAACAAGATTTGAATCAGCAATATCTCATCCTGACTGATACAAGCAGGCCGCTGATTTTGGATACACAGGCTGTGTCTGCTTTTCAGCCTGAGTTCCCCTCCCCTTTTCAAAGTTCTCTGTCTTCCAGATGTTCCTTCAGGTGTTGAGTTGTGGGGGAGTGAAGACAAGTGATAATGTCACTTCCCCCTTTTATAGCTTCTTCCAACTTGCTGGAACAGTCCATGCTTGTGGCCTGGGGGTTCGCCCTCACTGGTCAAGCGACCTCCATTGTCTATATGCATTTTCCCTGTGTAGCCTTTGGCGTGGCTGTTGTGCTGATGACCCATTAAAGGGACTCTCCCCTCTAGCTACTTCACTCTTGTACCTGAAAAGCTGGTTGTGGGTGTTTCTTACCTGCCAACTTATTTAAGTAGCATGTACACAGCAAAACTTGATAAGTTCACATACAATGGCAGCACACACAATCCTACAGTATGTTAGTGTTTAGCAGATCAAGACTTTAAAATGGTACCTCACAACATACTGTTGTTATAGCACAGTGGTGAATATGGGGATTTCAGGGCACTGTTCTGAGACAGTGTCACACAAGTGCTTTGCCTATTCACACAAGGAGCCATGAAAGCACTGCCAACAGTCAGGGCCACTACCTGTGACTTTAAGGAAGCCAAACTGAATGCTAGCAAAAAACAGTTTCCAAGTCCCCCAACAGCTGCCAGTGTCCTGGCTTTTTCAGCCCAGGGCAGGGGACACAGGCAGCACTTGTGGCTCTGGTGGATAACTACCTCCCAGCCACAGACCAGACAAGTCCATCCTGCTCGACCTTCCTGCCGCGTGTGACACTGCTGAGCAACAGGTGGTTCTTCAAGTGATGTCTCTGTGGGTGCTCCACTTTAGGCGTCATCGCATCCCGCGTCCTTGATCGGAGATCTTCTCAACAGTATTCGCTCAGGTCACGTGTGCACCGTTGTTGTCTTGCTGTGCTGTTGGTGCGTCTTCTAGTGCACACATGACCTGAACCCCTCAGTTCCTTCTCAACCGTCCATTGTCTGAGACGGAGCGCTCGTCAGCAGTTAAACTTTACTACCCTTTAGACAAGCTAGTTAGTTATTTAACTTGGTTTCATCATAGTTCAGTCCCTTAGTTACTTAGTTACCTACCTAGTTTAAAAAAAAAATTGTCAAAGTTAATTTATCCTAGTTTTTCTTCCTCCAAGTAGCGGAGATTGTAGAAATAAGAGATGCACGGTTCCCCTAGTTTTAAGAGGTGCATTTCCTGTAGGGAGGCGATGTCAGTGTCGGATGGACACTCACTCTGTGTGCGATGCCTGGGTGAAGCCCATGTACCTCAAAGTGCACACACTGCAAAAACCTTAAATCAAAGGCCAGAAGGGACAGAGATCTGAGGGTAAAGTTCATCCTGATGGAAAAGTCCCTCAGACCCTGCATCTGACCTGGGACCAGACAAGCCTAACACAGGAGACTCACCAACAAAGAGAGCTTCTCCTACCTCTAGTCCTGCAACAAAGAAAAAGCAGTTCTCCTAAGAGGCTGTCTCCTAAGCCACATACCAAGGAGGCAAAAGGATCCTTGGGTCCAACGTGGCCAGTGCCTTCCAAGGACTTGAAACATCCTGGTCAGGAGTCGAGTGACACAGCACTGCAGAAACACACAGTGCAGAAACACACTGACCAACCACCAACAGTCACTGCAGCACCGTCACGCCCCACGGTACCCCAATGGATGAGGCTTTGATGGAGCCGGCTAATATGGATGACACCAGCAACCATCCCAACAATCAACAAGAGGAATGACTGAAAATACTACATCCCAGCCAAGGGGATGGAATTCCTATTCACCCATCCACCCCTGAATTCATTAGTTGTAGACACGGGGAACCAAAGAGGGAAGCAGACGAATTATAAACCCACACCACACAACAAGGATTGGAAACGACTTGATTTATTGGGTAGAAAAGTATATTCATCCTCCACTTTATTAATGAGGGTCTCCAATTACGTAGCCTTATTCTCAAACTACGATCATAATATCTACAAAAAATTATCCCAGTTCAGTGATGGCATCCAAGAACCCAAGAGAGAACAATATAAGAAGCTCATTAATGAAAGGTGACTCGCAGCTCACACATCTCTGCAGGCAGCCCTATACATGGCTGATACCATTGCTAGGATGACGGCTACAGCTGTTGTCATGTGCACATCCTGGCTCCACAATGTGGGCCTTCCCAGAGAGCTGCAGACTAAAATAGAAGACCTCCCCTTTGATAAAACGCAGCTTTTCACTGAAAAAACTGATGAAGTCCTGCATTTTATGAAGGATTCCAGGGCAACCCTCAGGACATTACCTGGAACATAAAAGAAGCAGCACAGGTTGCAGCCTTACCCTCGTAGATACCCATTCCAACCACAGTATAGACAATATGAGACCCAAAGAAGAAAACCAAGATCACAGCGCCGCAGACATCCCCAACCATCATCCGCCCCCCTCTCAATCTTCGCAATCCAAGCAGCAGTTTTGAGTGTTTGGTCAAGGATCTGAGAAGCCCCAACCAACATGTAGTGCCAGCCTCAATAAGGGAGAACTTCGAATTTTGCCTAAGACCCTTTTATCCCATATGGTCATCAATAACAACAGACAAATGTGTTTTAGAAATAATCAAAGTTGGATATACCATCCGATTCCTATCCATCTCCCCCACCCATTATCCTTCCCCGTCCCTTTTCAGGAACCCATCTCATGTGCAAGTGTTTCTACAAGAAATAGATCATCTCCTACAAATAGGGGCAATAGAACATGTACCACCTCAACACGTAGGGAAGGGATTCTATTCCCATTATTTTGTGGTACAGAAAAAAGAGCTGGGGATGGAGACCCATATTAGACCTCAGGGCATTGGACAAATTTGTAATAAGGCAAAAATTCAAGATGATCACCCTAACAACAATAATACCAGCACTGCAAAGAGGGGACTGGCTCTCAGCCCTCGACCTCCAGGATGCCTATTTTCATATTACTCTCCATCTGGTGCACAGGTGCTTTCTAAGGTTCATGGTCTCAGGACATCACTACCAATACAGAGTTTTACCATTTGGCCTAACTACAGCACCAAGGGTGTTTTTCAAAGTGCTTGCTGTTGTGGCAGCACATTTAAGGAGGCAGGGAATCTCCATCTTCCCATACTTGGATGATTGCCTCATAAAGCATCTGCTCAAAGCCTAAGCAAACATGCCACCGATCAAATCACGACAATATTTCAGAAGCTCAGACTATGAATAAATATAAAAAAGTCCACTTTGAAACCGACTCAGCATCTCGAAGCGATAGGAGCAGATTTGGACTCAACAACAGCCAGGGCATCATTACCAATGGCAAGATTCAGAGCTATTATGCACCTGATATCCTTAGTAAGGAACACTCCTATTGTGAAAGCTCATGTCGCACTACAGCTCCTAGGCCACATGGCAGCTACAACTTTTGTGGTGCGACACACACGACTGCATACGTGATCCTCCAGGGATGGCTCGCCTCAGTATACAAACCAAACACACACAGTCCAGGCAGATGGTTGTCAATACCAAACGAAGTAAAAGCTTCCCTGATATGGTAGACTCAGGAAAAGAACATGATGATGGAAATTAAGTATTCCCAGATTCCACCCTCAGTCATGGTTACAACAGATGCATCACTCCTAGGATGGGGGGTACATATGTAGAAGTACACTGCTCAGGGCCAATGGTTGGAATCAGAAACTTACCTGCACATAAATGTTCATTCCTTCTCATGCCTATGAAGGTTTCATTTTTAGTTGCTATCACTTCAGCCAGATAAGTAGGCAAGATTAGTGCGTTGATGGCTTACCCTGCCTACAAGATTTTTCACAAAGATAAAATCACCCTTAGACCACACCCAAAATTTTTTGCCAAAGATAGTGTCAGACCCGGTCTACACTTACCTTTGGGATTCGGTGTCAGTTGACGGGAGATATGCAAGTGACGTAAATCACTTGCGTATCTCCCTTTGACTTTGCGGTGTCTCCTCTGAGCACCGTCCACACTGTGCTGCGTCGAAGAGAACAGCGTTCCCCTCAACGCAGCGCTACGCCACTTACCGGGGTGGTTTTTCTGCGTCGCTTGCTGGATCGACTGAGTGGGTCTACACAGATCACTCAGTTGATCCAGAGCAATCGATCTGACCGCAGCGAATTTGCCGCTGTCATTGTAGATCCAGCCTTAGACTTCCATATCAACCAACCTATCCATCTACCTACCTTTTTATCCTAAACCACACAACAATCCATAGGAACCAGCATTCCATACTCTGGACGTCAGAAGGGCCATAGCCTTTTACCTGGAGAGAACAAAGACATTTAGAAAATCAGACAAACTTTTCATATCACTAGCAGAGTGATAGAATGGCAGAGCAATTTTCAGTCAAAGGATAGGATATCCAAGTGGATTTCAACATACATTCAATTATGTCATGAACAAAAAGATTTACAAGTTCCATCATGGACCAGAGCTCATTCTACGAGAGTGATGGCCACATCTGTAGCATTCCTGAACAATGTCCCTATAATGGGCATATGCAACGCTGCAACATGGGCATCACACACACTTTTATAAAACATTATACTATCGACCAGGCATCTGCCAATGATGCTTCACTAGGCTTGACTGCCTTGTTATCTGTGCAAAATAATTAACACCGAAGTCCCTCCTCCAATACAGGGTGCTGCTGTATAGTCACCTAAAGAGGAGCACCCATAGGGCCATCACTCGAAGAAGAAAGGGTTACTCACCTTGTGCAGTAACTGATGTTCTTCAAAATGTGTGTCCCTGTGAGTGCTCCACAACCCTCTCTGCTTCCCTCTCCTTGGAGTTCTAATGATGGGCTCTACAGTAGAGAAGGAATTGAGGGGCTTAGGTTGCGTGTATGCTAGAAGATGTGCCAACAGCACTGCAAGACAGCAACTGTGCACGCATGACCTGAGTGAATACCGCTGAGAAGATCTCTGATCAGGGGCATGGACGCGATAACACCTAAAGTGGAGCACCCACAAGGACACACATCTCGAAGAACACCAGTTACTGCACAAGGTGAGTAATGCTTTCTTCTCCCATCCCACCTAAAGCCGGTGAGGTGAATGGCTCAGTCCGAGCCCATGGAGAGCCATTTGGGGCAACTGTTTCTCCGCTTGCGGAGTCCTAGTCCATCTGCTCATATATCTGGATGAAGTTGCTGGAGTGCTCAGACTCCGCCTGCAGCCTTGGGGTCCATTTGAATCCCCAGAGCTGTTGGAAATTGAGAAAGCCAGGGCAGCAAGAGCCTTCCACCTGGGTCTGGCCAGAAGATCTTCCCCTCTCCAGTCAGCCTCCAGCCTGGTCACGATGGTTCATATGCCTGTGTCCTCCAGCACTGACCACTGCAACCCTGCATTTCCGGAAGAAGCTCCAGCTAGTACAAAAGGCAGCAGCACTGGTTGCCGTGAGCACGTTCCCCCAGTGTGCCGCTCTCTGTGCTGGCTGCACGTTGAATGCAGAGTCCTGTTCAAGCTGTCTGACCGGATACTCAAGGTCCCGCGTGTGGCTGGCCATGACAGCATGAGCTGCTTCTCCTTGTGCAGCCCTGGCCTTCCAGCAAACAGCCTCCCCCCTGACTGACAGTTTGTGCGTGGGATTCCTCTCGGCTGTAGCCCTCTAGTAGCCCTTGCGTACTGGACTGATGGGAGGCAAACCCATGTGACCCACCTGTCGACTGTTTCCCTTCCTGGCTAGCCCAGTTATTCTCTAAATAAGAGACTCCCAGGTCCCCAATGGGGGTGGGTGAGATTGTGGACCCAGATTTATGCCCTGCCACCTCCTGTGTGCTCCAGTTCACAGCAGAACCCTCACTTTGCACAGCCTGTTGGCTCCTGCTGCTAGAAGCTGGCCAGGTATGGCCTGTGAATCATGGCCAACTGACTCGCTAGCTGTGTCTCCTGAACCTTCTCACTTGGTGTCACCTTTCCTTGGCCTGTTAACCTCTTCCTTCCCTGCTGTGATCATCCTGTACCCTTTCATCTCTGGAGACGGCTGATCCAACGGGACGGGCCATGCAGGCAAAGATGAACCAACTGGTCTCTGTCTGAGCCAAAGTTCACACTAGACACTGACGGTAGAGTAAGACCAATTGGGGTGGGGCTTTATTTTATTTTTTGTAATGCTTCTCTCCTGGCAAGAGCCCTAGTTTAGGTGCAGTTATACTGGCCCGGTGCTTTGATGCTGGTATAGTTTTTCACTCTGAGGATCAGTGTAAACTGTCCCAGCAAACCACCTTTTTGCAGGTGTCGGTGGCACCTGCCCTAAGAGGATTTGCCAGATTAGCCACGCTGGTTTAGCCGTCCCAGCAAAGCTTTGCTAGATGGAACAGAACTGGCTTTAGGGACTGGGCCAGGATTCTAGTGCTTGCAACTTCTGCCTTGCAGCTTCACGTTGCCTCAGCAAACGGCTACCTGGAAGCTGCCGAGCTGCTGCTGGAACATAAGGCTAGCATGAGCGCAAAGGACAATGATGGCTGGGAGCCTCTCCACGCCGCTGCCTGCTGGGGGCAGGTGAGTGCTTGTCGGTGGAGGATGTGCATCTAGCCCCCTGCCTTGAGCGGTGGGCTCCTGGTACCTCAGGGTGGTTCCCATCAGGAATTTCCAGCCCTTGGAACACCCTCCCAGCGGTGGAATACAATGTCCAGTGCTGCTCGTGACTAGCTTTAACTTGCTGTCGAGAGTTTGGCTCTATGCTCCAGGGTGCTTTCCGTAGTAACGTGGGGATGAGGCACATGGAAGTGTTGGCTGCTGAGAGGGGATGTTGGACACTGGGTCACCCCAACTCCGACCGAAGTGCCCAGGGAATTCAGCGGGCAAAATGGAGCTGAGGTGAAAGTATGGGTGCACACCTCCAGCCGCAGCCCAGCCTTGCCAGCGTTCAGTAGGAAGTTGAATGTGTTGTGGAGCTGGGAGAGGGTGATTGGCAGCTGCTAGGACTTGCACATGGAATGAGGGCACCCCTTGTGAGCACCCCCCAGCGTTGTTATGGCAGTGGGAGCCGACAGGCCCAGGACGCGGGAGAGTGATAGTGTGCGGAGACTGCAGTGTGCCCGCTTCCTGCATGTGTGGGTCCCTGTTGAACTGCGTGGCGATGAGGTCAGAGGGACATTTCCCATCAGCTCAGGTGCAGAGAAGGTTTGTGCGTTAAGTTCTTCCTGCTTCACTAAAGGCAGCTTCCTTTGTTGCCGTCAGATCCATCTGGTGGAGCTGCTGGTGGCCCATGGAGCCAATCTCAATGGGAAGTCTGTGCTGGACGAGACGCCATTGGGTGAGTCAAGCGCTAGGAGAGCTCCAGAGCAGGCAAGATGCAGCGAGGTGGGATGGGAGGGAGATGCACGGGGAGAGGAGAGGCTGAGGGAGGCAGAGGCTGGCGGGGATGGATGGCAGGGGAGTGGTAGGCGAGGCAATGGCGGCAGTGGGGACTTGCAGACTGCAAATCCTCTGAGAAGCCTTGTCGTGTTTCATGGAGCAGGCACCGCCTCCACCCCAGCAGTGTGTTCCGAGAGTCCGCCACCCCTACCGCACATCCCACCTCATCCTTAAACCCCCGAAGGGCCCCAGTTCCCCTCCTCTCCCCACCCTGGGCGATCTCCATTCGGGGATCACACAGTTCCTTCCCAACTCCACCTCCTTTCTCTGCCTCCACGGCTGCTTCCCTGAACCCACCAGCCAGAGGGGAAAATGCTCAGCTTCTGCAAGTTCTGCTGGGGTTTTCTTCCTCCCGGGGCTGCCTTCATGTCGGACCTCCAGTGTCTAGGCAGGTGGAATCCCAAGCACAGGATTATCGTCCATCCACATGCTGCACATGACCTATTACACGCAAGCGAGCGTATAAATGATCATCAGCGTTCCTAGCCAAGTAGCCCAAACAGGCTAATCCAAGCACAATATGTAAGATGCAGGCAGCTTCTCTAGGAACCGGTGGGGAAAGGGGGAGTTGGAGACAGACTGGGCGTGGGATATGCTAGAAGGATGAGGCTTAGGTCTGACTTGTTTTCCTTTGTTGGCATGGTTGGGCTCGAGGGCTGGGAGGAAGAGGTGGGGTTTGAGGAGGGTTTGGGGGGGGCACTTGGATGCAGAGATGGGGGCAGGTCAGAGCCCAGAAAGAGGCTAGTATTTGAGGAGCTCCTGTCATCTGAACACCCTTTCCCACCTCTCCCCACCTCATCTGCTCTCCCTTTCTCTTCAGATCTCTGCCCCACACGTCCCCCCCGTTCCTTTGCATACTCCTCTTGATTGCTTGCTCTGCTGGTGTTGCGTATTGCTCTCTGAGCGGGAAGGTGGGTTGGCGGAGAGAAGAGCGCTGCCGGCATAGAGAAGGGCAGAGCGAATGCTTTAAGAGAGGCAGACCATTCCAGAGGCTGCTTGGAGCAGCAGTCAGTCAGCCGGATGAGCGGCCGCTGAAAGGCAGAGTGCTGGAGCCGGTGGGAATGCCTGAGAAGGGGTGGTGCCAGAAAAGATCTCCGTGGGAGGGAGTGAAGGATTATTGCTGCGGCATGATGGCAGATCTGGTGGGAAGGAGGGGCGTGGAGTGCTGTGGTGCCACGGGGCCCTGCAGTCTGTGCAAGCCGTGAAGGCCTGTGCTGTCCTGAGGGCTGGCTCTGCTCTTGGATGTCCACACCCCCCATGCGACTCTTGCTCTGTCTTGCAGATGTGTGCGGTGATGAGGAGGTCAGAGCCAAGCTGCTGGAACTGAAGCAAAAGCGCGATACCATCATGAAGTCTCATGACAAGCACAAGTCGCTGCTGCAGCGACGCACCTCCAGCGCCGGCAGCCGAGGGTAAGGCCCAGAGCGGACCAGTGCGGACAGCTGGCCTCGCTTGCAGAGTGCAGAGGCCACCCCGGGGCAGGACTCTCATTCCCAGATCTGGGCAGCTCAGTTGAGGCTTCCTTTCATCAGAGCTCTAGATCCTCCACACCTTAACGTCAGCTACGTTCTGACATCCCCCCACCCACTGGCTTCGTGCCCATTAACAAGCCTTCTGGCCCCAGAGTCCCTATTCAGTGTGTGCTTTCCCTGTTTGTGTGGGCGTGGGTTTGCTGCCTTGATTTGCCCACGTTTGGCCATGCGCACACATGGCCCTGGACCCTAGCAGTGTCCCTGCGCAGGAGAGCCTTCTAGAAGCACGCTAGAAAAGCCATTCAGTTTCATACAGACCATGACTTGTTTCTGCGGCTCTATATACAACACACTGCAATGTAAGTACCAGGTTTATACTGCAATCGATTTATTTTATAATGACGTAGTCAAAATGAGAAATTCAGCCATTTCTCAGTAACCGTGTGCTGTGGCACTTGTGTATTTTTATGTCTGGTTTGTAAGCAAGTAGTTTTTAAGTGAAGTGAAACTTAGGGTACGCAAGACAAATCAGCCTCCTGAAAGTGGCACAGTCGTCTGGGACGGTTGAGAGTCGCTGAGCTAGGGGATGGCCCAGAAGAAAGTGGCACCAAATGGAACACGTGATGGCGCTCTGCTGCCACGGGGGCTGCTGTTGGTGGGTCACCTAGGTGCCGCCCTCCCCGGTGGGCTTAGCACACTCCAGCAAAACACATTTAAATGTTTATCACTCAACAAAATGAATCCTCTGCTTGAATATCCCATCATCTTCCTCAGTCGCTATGGAAACGTGCACCTCCCCTAGTAAGGTAAGTGATCAGGCAAGTGGCAGGACATCTCCCAAACCAAGTGGCAGCTTTTGAGACCTCAGGGTTCCTGCCGCCTGCCCCCGGAGGGGAGCACGCTCCTGTTTCCCAACCGTGCTGACCCTGGTTTCTGCCGTCCCCAGGAAGGTGGTGCGGCGGGTGAGCGTGACAGAGCGCACCAACCTGTACCGCAGGGAGCACGAGAGAGAGGCCATCGTCTGGCAGCAGGTAGAGCACAGGGAGAACGAGGCTGAGGCTGAGGACGAGGACAAGCAAACGGACACTGAGCTTCAGCTCCATCTCTCTGTGAGTAGGGGCCTTGCACTACAGGGGCCAAAGGGCCTGTGACGCTGCGGCAGCCCGTCGGCCCTGCCTCCACTCCTCAAACGTCGGAGCGAGCTGGCCACATTGCATGGTCCCACCTGGCGCTGAGTGCATCTGTCCTTTCCCTCTTGTCCAGATCCAGGGAGAGAGGAGAGGTGGATTCCCCCTCGCTGCCACCCCTGCCCACTGAACGGGATACTCAGGGCTCCTGCCTCCACCCAGCAGGCCAGGGGAGTGCTCGGCAGGGCAGCAGGGCCCCGTGGGGTTGGAACTGAGTATTGCTGGCCTAAACCACCAGCAATCCTCAGCGCTTCCTTCTCAGTGCCCCATGTGCTTCCAGCCCAGAGCCTGCACTAATGGGGACACATGCGTCCCTCCCCCCCCCACTGCATGGATTCCTGCAGGCCCCTAGGTGTCCATCGCTAGGGCTGAGCTGTGTCCGTATTGTTCTCTTCCCACACAGGGCACCGAGCCAGAAGTGGCAGGTCCAGGGTCCTTGGTGGGAGACGAGTCTCAGAATCCCGGGCTGACCCAGAGAAATGGAACTGCAGGCTCTTCTGCCCCCGGCCCCCCCCAAGCACCTCTACTCCAAGAGGCTGGACCGCAGCGTCTCCTACCAGCTGGCCACCCAAGAGGAGCTGTCAGCCGACCTGTGCAAGGAGAAGTCCCACCACACGCTAGCAGACCTCAAACGCCAGCGGGCAGCCGCCAAGCTCCAGCGACACCACCCAGAGGACTACCCTCCCAGTGAGGGCGAGGGCCCCCTCTCGCCTAGCCTTGCTGAGGCCCTGCACAGCAGCGGCCAGCCCCGCTTGGACGCTGACCAGAACCCCAACTACTGCACGGCAGCCAGTGGCGACCCGCCTCTGTTGAAGCTGACAGCCCCAGCCGAGGAGACCCCTGCCGAGAAGAAACGATGCTGTAAACTGATGTGAGGTGCTGGCAAGAGAAGATGGGTTTGTGGGGACCGCCCCCTCCCTGGCGTCGGTGGCTGGCGCGAATGTCCCATGGGGCTGCCTCTGTAATGTGAAGATTATCGCTGTGGCAGGATGGGTTCTGGGAGCTGGTTTCTCTTCCAGGGACTCATCCATGGAAAACACCAATGAGAGGCAGGGCTCCAAGGCCCCACCGAGGGCTGTGCTGGCAGCAGCCTAGGAGCCAGAGGGCTGCACACAATGGAAGCAAAATGCCATGACCTTCCTTGTCAGTATGCTCCATGGATGTGGCCTAGAACGTCTACTGCTCCCAGAATGCAATTCTCCATCTTGGGCGGAGCAGCCCCTGCCTGGGTCAACCTACAAAGCTGTGCATGGTGGGACCTGTAGCCACAGGGGCCTGCATCTCTGCTGGACATGGAGGCGTTGCATGTTACGTAAAGCATGCTGGGCCACTCTTGGTCAGCTGATCAAGGGAAAACTTGAGGGTCCTTCCCAAGGCGACTGTCTGTCTGGGTTCTGCCTGTGTTTTCCAGGAAGGCATGGAAAGCCTATGGGAGCCCTCAGAGCACAGCGTGTACCATGTATACAGCACTCTGGGGGAAAGGGGGGGGGTCCCACTTTTGCCCGACACGAAGGCAGGTGGCTGCAATGAGATGAGAACATTTCTCTTTTCGCATTGGTTGTAGCTCATCGGTACCATATTAGGCCTGGTCTGCACACCAGCTGTCCTGTGTAACTAACATTTACATTCCAAACAAGGCTTAAAGCAGTGCAAGTCCCCCTGCACACACCCGTTCGTGTTGGTTACAACTGGCTTGTATCCTGTTAGCTGGCTTTGAGTCACTGAACAGAGCGCTGGTCTACACTGGGCCTTGCACTGAAACAACGCTCGGGGTAATTTACACCGTTTGTTACATTGGGGCTAAACTGAACTCAGCGCGGCCATACGCAGCCTTGCACTGAAGTAACCAAAGGGGCAGACTGCCACGGATTTCATGACTGTGGTGCAAGTCCCAGTGTGGGCCAGCCCCAAACAACATGGATAGAAGCCCGTTGTAAACCAGTGTGTGTTCACACTGCATGATGGGTTTAACTACATTAATCTGAACCCCATGGTACCCCTCCCCCCAGCGGATGCCATGCCATGCCCCAGCCCCCCAGAAGATACTTGGTGTGGGGGTGATGCCCCACCCTTTGTGAGCTCCTGCCCTTAGCAGTAAAATCACTTCAGCAAAGCATCTAACGCCAGTCCTGAGCGCAGCCCATGATGGGTCTAGTGCAGCTGTTGTGCCTATGGCTCTCCCATGAAATGCATCCTGCGAGCGGGAAGTGGGAGCTGAAGTTCTGACCTCCCCGCCCCGCCCCCCTCCCCACCCTTTAGGGCCTTGGCCAAGCCATGGTGCTTCCCAGGGCACAGCGTCTGCAGCTGCCAGGTGGGCAGACCCCTGGCGTGTTGGGAGCT
The DNA here is from genome assembly GCA_007922155.1 of Mesoclemmys tuberculata. NCBI lineage: Eukaryota > Metazoa > Chordata > Testudines > Chelidae > Mesoclemmys > Mesoclemmys tuberculata. The sequence goes on along the minus strand of ML675632.1, from coordinate 16,536,609 downwards.
GTTACGTTCTCTAGCCACCACGTACCATTGGCGCTCAGAGCCGCGCACTAAAGGTGAGCGGTCTTGGGCAGCTCCCCCTCGCTCCCCACTGTTGACGGTGGGATTGAACAGGGCGTACTGATAGCAGCCCTGCCCTTCTGTTCTCTGCACAGATGGTGGACCTCCAAGTGCCACTCCCCGGGAATGCTGGGCCAGTTTTGTCCTGCTGCTTGGAGGGTCCCAGGATCCTTGTGTCCACCGCCCACCCCACCCCAGGGCAGCATCTCAGGCACCCAAGGGCTACCCCAGCTTCGTGTACGTGGGCGGGGAGAGGGGAGTAGCCCTTGGAGGCCAAGTCCCCATGCGCCAGCTTCAGTGCAAGCTCAGCAAGAGCCACACTGGCCTGCTGCAGAGCAAGGCACGCTGGGAACTGTAGTCTTCTGGAGGGCTGCACCTCTCCAGGGTGAGGAGTGTCTCCTCAGGCTCTGTGTTTTCAGTCTGCCTTGCACGTGCTGGCTGCTGCGGAAGCGTCGGGTGCTCAGAACAGAACTTCCCGAGGCAGGTGGGGTGGAAGTGGAGCAGCTTCAGCTAGAAACGTTCTCACCTTCCAGCCGCACTGAGAAACGCTGCCCTGTGTGCCTGCAGACCCAGCAGATGGAGGGTGCTGTCCCTGGCTGGGAATAGCACTCTCCTTGGAGGGCGTGTCACCCACACTCTCGTTCCTCTGCCTTGTGGCATCCAGATGTGGACATTCAAACCTACACACTGGGCCTCTCGTCCCTCCATTCTTCACCACCAAGCAGGGCATGGGCAGCATCAGCCAGCCCTCTCTCCGCAGCTGGAGATCCTCCCCAGCAGTGGTGCAGGAGCAGCACGGCCTGTGGCAGCAAACCCAACGGGACTAATGTTGCTTCAGGAGAGAGGAAACAGGTGCTTTTTGGACTCACCTCTGAGTCCTATGGGAAACCTCGGAAGCTTTGACCCTTCAGCTCCCGGAGAGCATCTCTCGACTGGAGTGACCTTGTTTCGGAAGCAGGTACAGTGAAGTCTCATCCACGGCTCTTCTGCTTAGAGAGCCCCCATCCTGCAGAAGCAAAACTGTCCGTGGGAGAATACAACTGCAGGGAGCTCTGGCCTCTGCTAGGCTCCGCCAGGCTTGTTTTCTCCAGCAATGGTAGCGGGCTGACTGGGGTGAAACCCCTGCTGGACTGGGCTCTCCATGGTGCATTTTTACAGCAGCACAGCGCGTGTTTTGTACGGCGCGCTCTACTTTTGATCACCAAGTCTCTAGTTAAAGGAGTCCTGGAGTGTTTCCAGCCGAATTGAGCCGCAGGCTGCCAGCCAGCAGCTTCGGAGGCGCTGATTTTATACTTTATTTGGCACAATCTTTCTTGATCTCACCATGGTTTGATTTTTTTAGGTCCTGTTGTCTCTTTTTTTTCCTTTCCACAATAAACCAGCATTGGACAGTGAGCAGCCCCTGTGTGTGACCCCTCAGCCTCGTCTACGGTGATCCCCTCGCCCAGCAAGGACCAACTGCCTCCACCCCCTGGAAAGAAATGAGTTAGTCAGAGCTGGGCTGCCCCTCCCATCCCCGCAGTGTGGACGCAGGCAGTGGAAGGATCCAGTGCAGTGTTCTGCCCCTCAGGTCCATGTGTCTCTCTGCAGGGGCACTGGACCTCCTGGACCCACACATCCGAGGCAGTTGAGCAGCAAAGTGGGACTCCCACCCCTGGTGCTGTCACTGGCCCAGTCCAGCCTGCTGTGTTAACCCTGAGCACCCTGGCCCCCAGGAGTCTCTGCTCCTAGCACTCATCCTTCTGGAGTAGTCGGAGAAGGCCCCAGTTTGGGGGTCTGGCCACCAGGCCTCCTGGCTTCGTTTCCAAATGTTACTGTTCACAGTTTCTGGGCTGGGCTCGGGCCGGGAGGGTTCCGCCAACAAGGGTGTGACAGGAATGATCGTTAGGAGGGAAGAAGGGTCTAGTGGTCACAGCGGGGCATGGAGCCATGACTCTGGGTTCTCCTTTGAGCGTCCTCTGCAGATTCCCACTCTGGGACGCTGTGCCTGGTACAGCCTGAACAGTAGAACTCGAGCCGGCAGACATTCGTAAGCCTCCCTCACCCTTTCTTCAGTGACAGTCACATGCTCCAGGGTGGGGGGCATGCCAACTGCCTTGGTTCCTCCTAACCGTGCCAGCTGACCAGAGTTAGGGGCGCCCAGGAACCCTTTGCAGCCGTGGCTAGGTCAGAGCAGTCAGCTTGGCTCTAAAGCCGTTTCTACCGCGGGTCAAACACAAGGTAGGTCAGGTGTTATCAGCAATACGAAGGCAGCATGTTAACAGAACATGCGAGGGGGACTTGTTCCCTATGGTTGTGTGTGAAGCAAAGAGCCTTTGGAGCTGGGGTGTAGATCACCAGGTGCATCTGGTAGCAATCCATGCAGCGGGGGAGCAAATGCCCTCACAGTCTCGCTGGCAGTCAACATGTCAGATACACAAGTGGTGTTCAAAGGGTGAAATAGTAAAACCCCTCAGTTTACGGGGGACCCTGTGTGTCCAGCAGCAACTGGCAGTGTCAGAAATTTTGCTCAAGAGCAGGCAGAGAGAGGGACTTGATATCCGATGCCTTTCTGATACGCTGAGGGCAGGGCTTTCCCCTCATTCAGAAAGTGATAAACAAAATAAAGACAGACCCAGGCCAGGGTAATTTTAACAGCGCCAGCACAGCCCAGCCAACAGTGCTATCTGGACTCAGCTCGCCTGGCCAGAGAGCGAGTGAAGCCTCTGCCACGGGCCCTGCACTTGTTGCAGTGACATGGGAGGGTTTATTCCCCAGCTGTACGGTTCTCTATTTAATGGGGAGGGGTGAGTGGGATGCTGGGAACGTTAGGAAAAAAAGGGGTGCATTAGAGGTGCTGAATGTCTTGTTGCATTCCAGGAAAGTGCCCTCGTCATAAATGGAAAGGATTTTTAGTGTGGGTTTCCATGCGTGATACAGAGCCAGCTGCAGCAGCAGTTCCTTCCATTTTACAATATTTAGGGTACTGACCAGAAACAGACCTTTCACTATCTTCAGCTAGGTTCATCTCTCAGCCATATCTGCATATCAGGTATGGGGGGAATTAATTGTACTAAGGATGGAGATAAAAGGTTCTTACTAGACCTAAATAATTTATATGCTCCACAAAGACCTGCTATGCCAGCTTGGGATTTAAACACCGTGATCTCACAATTGATGAGACACTCCCCTCCCCTTTGAGTTATTAGGACGTTGTAATTTATTTCCTTTATCTATTAAGATGGTGTTTTATAGCCATCACCTCTGCCAGGTGTACGTGCATGAATGGTGGAGCCGCAGTTTACTGTTTTTCTTAAAGACAAGGTAATTCTCTGTCCTCGCTCCCAAAGTTTTTACCAAAAGTGAGCTCAGATTTTCCTATAAACCAGTTTTGCCGTTTTCCCCTCCCAAGCCTCATGCTCAGGTGGAGCATCTGTTACGCACCCTGGATGTTAAGAGGCATTTTAGCCTTTTACTTAGACAGGACTGAACAACTTAAATGGTCCCCAAAATTATGTTGCTTATAAAAGAAAGAGCAAGGGGAAAGCTATTTCTGTACAAACACTGCCATGACGGGTCAGATAATAGTTTAAAGTCACGTATGAAAAGAAAGGGTTGTCCCTTTATCGGGGGGGGGGGGGGAGGATTAGGCCACTTTCTGCTAGACCCAGGGCAGCCTCTGTGGTTTTTTCTAAACACTGCTTGTTGCAATTGTAATCTAGACCCGAGGTGCGAAGGGGCAGGGCCATCCTGCAGTCCTCCTTTAATTAGGACGGGGGGGTCCCATCAGCGTGGCGCAGAGCACTGCTAGTTAATCCATCCCATGAGTGGGAATGGGCAGGGGGCACTCAAAGGAGAAATGAGGGTCATTCACCTAGAAGCAGAGTTCTGCGAGACAGACTTTCCATAATCCCACTCTCTGACCGCCCCTTTTATACCCTGGCCTTGGGGCGTTTGGGGCAAGGGAGGGGTGTGAACGCTCCAACGCCAATGGCTAGCGAGCGTTCTGCCTGCTGAAGCGGCCTGGCTTGGTGCAGTGGCCATCTCCCAGATCCTTGGTTACAGGTAAGTAGCCAGTGCTTCGCTTGGCTCTGCCCCTGACTCACCGTTGCCCTCAGTCATGTCACTTCCACTTTCTGTGCCTCAGTTTCCAGCAGGACCATGGGAACCTGGGAGCGAACGTTTTGAGGCTGAAATATTAGAAGTGCAGCATTGCGTGAGACGCTCTAGCCTGTGTTGCACTGAGCCCCTTGGGAGACGACCATCCTTCCCTGAGCCCCATCTCCTGCTGCCGCTTTCCACCAGCGAGGCAGAGCAGCGCTGCTGGTTTCCAGCCTCCTCTGGACTCCGCACTGCAGGGCCCTGGAAGCTGGCCTGGACTCAGCCATTCCCGCGGTGTCGTGCTCCATGGTTTGGCCGTATGGAGTGTCACTGCCCTTGGGTCAGCATGGCAGGGACACAGGTGGGAGTGTTTGGTGTGAAGGGTTTGCGCTGTAGGTTGTGGTTATGGGGTTCACCGGCCAGGGAGCCACCAGCATTACCCCCCCCCAGGGTCATCCCCTCTCTAGCAACAGTCGCTGGGGATGGTGACCCCAGGTCCTTCTCCAGGGCAGCGTGGGGACGAGCTCTAGTTCCAGGTTGGTACCATCCAGCTGCAACTCCTGTCCCAAGGGGGGAAGGGCCTGGGTGGTGGGGCGGGTGTTCGAGGAAGCTCTGGGCTCCAAGGCCCTGGGTGCGTAGGGGATCCTAGAGCAGCTGCTGGGGCAGGGGCTGATCACAGGGCGTTTCAATTTCTTGGAGCTTTTCTCTTTCCCTTTGTCATAAATCTTGGGCCTGAGGTTGGGGGAAAAGGTCCAGTCCCATCCTGTCCCCAGCCAGGGCCAGGGTGTCCCTTGCAGCACATTTCCTTGGGCTTCATCAGTAGGCGTTTGCCTACTCCCTACAGCCTTTCCCCATTTCACCTCTGCTCTCAGCCTCTCTAGGCTCTCCCTGGCCCCATCCTAGCGGGCGAGCACCCTGCGCTGAGTCGGGCCGGCCGGGGCTGGGAACGGGGGCTGCAAGAAGTGGGAGACAAAATGAAAGGCTGCCCGGTAGTGCTGGGGGCGGCTGGTACAGAGCGGGCAGGAGCCCTGGGCTGGACAGTTATCCCGCCACCAAGGGGCTGTTTTGCTGCCTGCGCTTGATCTGCCCCACGCGGCCCCCAGCACGTTCAGACCTACTTGGGCTTGTGACTCTGGCCCGGGATAGCTCCAGCCGCGAGGACACAAGGGGCCAGTTCTGCTCACCCCAAACCCAGGGGGTAAAGGGATGGAGCCCAAAGAGCCTGGTCTCTGCCCCCCGCCCTGCCTCACTCAAGGGGTCTGAAGTGGGAGGCTGGGAGCTCAGGAAATCCGGGCCCCGGGGCTGAAGGTGGGCACCAAAAACCGAGACTAAACCAAACTGGCATTTAGGTCCCTGCCTCGTGTTGGCCCTGACAGCAGCCCACTGTGCGAGTACGACAGAGACGTGGGGCGGGTGGCCCCTGCTCAAGAGCTGGGGGTGCAGCCTTCGCCCTAAAGCCGCTCCTCTGCGCCTGCAGCTCGGACGGGCGGCTGGGCCAGCGTTCGCCCTGCGTAGCACTGCCGGGTGTGGGGCGAGGGCTGCTGCTGGCCCTGCTGAGAACAGCGTCCCTCAGAGCCCCGCATGAGGTGTGAACTGCTCCGGCCCCATGCGACCCACGCGGGGCTCGCAGGGACGGCTGGGCAGGCCCGTATGCCTAGCAGAGGGGGCAGGGGGTGACTTGCAGGGGGAGGGAAGGGAGGGATAGGGCCAGCACTGCTCCTTGGCTCCCTGCCTTTGTATGTGCCCCAGACCCGCTCTCACTCTGTGGCCCACGGCCGGGAAAGCCGGGCTGCTGCGGAGGGACCAGGGAGCCTGTCAGGACTGCCTTAGAGTGTATCGTGCCCCCCCAGGCAAGCCCCCTCTCATTCTGGCATCCTGTCCCCCCCACGCAACCCCCTTCTGATCCTACTGCCCTCCTTCCCCCCCCCCCGGCAGCCCCTGTGTGATCCCAGCACCCTGCCCCGTTTCCCTTCCCTTTCACCCCAGACCTGCGCCTGGAGCAGGCTGGCGGTTCCTGGCAGCTCCCACGGTCCGTTCTCTGCGTCAGGCCCAGGACAGGTTCCAACCCGCCTGCTCACCTACGCCAGCCGGCCATGCCACCACCCATGGAGGCTGGTGCCCCTTGGCTGGGGCAGAGGCCGAGCCAGCCCCATCTAGCCTGGCCCCTGTTTCAGGTTGATGCCCCCCCTTCGCCCCCTTCCTACAGGGGCAGAGAAGGGCAAACCTTGGGTTGCTGCTTTCCCAGCCTCCCTTTATTGCCCTGGGCTGGGGCCAGGCTGGGGTCAAGGCCTCAGGCTGGGGGGATCGCAGGGCCGGGAGGGGGCCAGGCCTGCCCCAGGGCTAGACTGAAACCTCATGTGTGGCCTGCCATGAGCGAAGGGCCGCAGGTGGCGCAGCCTGTGATTGGCGCATGGCGAAGGTGGCTCTGTTCTCTGGCTGGGCAGCCCAAGGGCTGGGGCAGGAGGCCAGTCCATGGGGCAGCCACAGCCGGCACCCCACAGAGCTCCTGGATGCTTCCCACAGCCCAGCAGGCAGCGAGCGGGGCCTGGACGCTCCCGGGGTCTGTGTGGCCAGATCTCTTGCTCTGCCCCCTCCTGTAGGGGCAGGTGGACAGGAGCCACAGCTGCTGTGCACGGGCTGGAAGCTTAGTCCAGTGGGGGGGGCTGCAAACCCCCTGGGGAAGGTGTGTCCGGGCGGGGCTGGACGTTGAGCGTGTCCGGTGGAGAATCAGCTCAGCTGGGCCTGGCACAGGGAGTGCAAGGCTGTGCCTGAGCGGCCAGGAAAGCTGGGGGGTTTTGCTCTGTGACAAACCAGGGCCAGCCTGGGGGGAAATCCCCAGGGGCTGGCTGCAGTGTGGGGCCTATGGCACACCGGGGTAGAGTTCTGACACGCCCAGGAGCAGGCCGGGCACCCATGTGTACGCCAGGAGGGAGGGCATTGGGGGCGGCTCTGCGTGTCCACACAGGGCTGTCCATAGCAGGGGCAGGCAGCAGTCGGACGCTGAGGCCTGGAACAGGGCATCCTGGCCCCCGTGTCCCCAGCCTGCTGCATCGGCCGTGGGCCCCTGGGGAACGTCCAGTCCTGCCTAGGTGGGCGGCGGAGGGGGACGTCAGGCTGCCAAGGCCAGCTGGGGTCCGCGGGTTCGGGGGCTGCGTCACAGGCCAACCCGTGCCGTAATCTGGGGGCAGAGGACAGCGGGGGCAAGGGGAGGCCGCAATGCCCGGTGCTGACGGCGCTTATCTCCTGCCTGAGCGGGTCTGCCCCTTGGCCAGGTTCAAACTCCGCTGGCGTCACTGCGCACACACCCCCGGCCGGGAGTGTGGCGGGAGGGGCGGGATTCCGGGATCCTGCATTCGCTGCTGAGCAGTATTGTCCCCCCATGACCAGGGGGCTGGGCCCCCCCCTCAGTGCCCCGAGGTCCGGGGGAATTGGCACAGTCTCTGTAACCCCCCCCGCTCTCCCCACTCCACGCTGGTCTCTTGCCAGCACGTCCCATGGCTCCAGCTGCCCTGGCACCGTGCCCGCCCCTGGGCCTTGCTGAGGGACTGGCGAGAGCGCGGGAAGGGCCTGGCTGCTGAAGGTTGCAGGGGGAGGGGAACAGCCACTCCCAAAATCACCTCCCGGAGGGATTGCCCCCGGTGCCCCGTCCCCGGCACAGGCCCTCCACCCCAGCCAGGCCTGGGGGAGCCCTCGCACCTGGTGCTCTGGCGCCTCCAGACATCTGGGGGCTCTGACCCGCTGCAGCCCTCGTCCCACCGTTAACCCCCTGGCGGGCGAGGTTTGGAGCAGGCCTGGCGCTCCAGGGGCACCCAGCGGAGGGGAGGCCGAGCACCTCCATTGTGTGCCTTTGGGTGGGGGTAGAGCTGTACGGCGAGGGATCTGGGGGGACGGGGTGAGAGGGGGACCTGGGCGCTGGCCAGAGCACCCAGAGATGGGCAGGCCGGCAGGGCAGGCGGGGGAGGGCAGCTAGGTCCACGAAGGGTGTCTGGGGCTAGGCAGAGGAGTGGGGGGTGGGGGAGCTGCGGGGGCTGGGCTCCTGGGAGCTGAATCTCCCTACGCCACCCGCTGATACCCGAGCAGGGACTCCAGACTCTCCCCCGCTGAGTGCCCCACTGCGCCAGTTGTCGGCCATGGGGCTAGCCTGACAGCTGGGGGGCCTGGGACAGGGCTGTGACTGGCAGCTGCTCCCCTGCTGGGGGGATCTGCAGCAGCGAGTTGGACGGAGGGCTCGGGGGGGACCTGCCCACCGGGCTGACGGCCATTCTAACAGCCCCAACCGTGGTCCTGGTGTGACAAGCTGGGTGGGTCTCAGCACAGACCCCCCCCCCGCCCTGGCTGGCAGAAAGGCTGGGTACAAGCTGGGCCATGGAGCCTGAGCGCCCCTCTCCCTCCAGGGCAGAGCTGGTGGGGTGTGCTTAGTTCCCTGCGCCCCTGGAGCTGTGTCTGCCTCGGGGCTGGAGGATGAGGTCCTAGCAGTGGGGCTGGCCCTCTCACCAGTGCTGAGTCCCAGAGACCCTGCCAGGTTCACAGCCACCAGCCCCGCAGGCAAGAGAGCATGGTCGAGCCAAGCGTGGGGGCAACCAAAGGATCTCTCGCAGCCCTCCTGGCAGAGGCAGGGCTATCCTCCATTGGACGGGGAAACTGAGGCACAGAGACTGGGTGGGGCCTGACATGAGAGGCCCTGAAGGGTCCTGTCTCTCAGAGTGCAGGTGCTGGGCACTAACATCGGCTCAGGCACCCCAGAAACATTTGCACGCACAGAACGATCCAAATCCAGTGGTGCGAGGCTGCCAGTCCATGGGTGCTAGGTCAGGGATCCAAGTCAGGGAGCACGGCGTGTGCGTCTCCTCCCCAGCGGCAGGGAGGGCGTCGCGCGGGACAGCGCAGGCCGGACCCCAAGGGGCGTCTGGGTTCAAGGGACGCCTGCCCCAGCGCACAGGCCCCCCAGCTCCTCTCCAGCTCCCCACAGCAGGGCTCGAGGGGGCCAGTAGGAGCCTGCCGGGCAGGCGGGGGAGACCCAGCTCTTTTTACATCCCAGGAGCTGGCTGGGGCCGCCCCGCTAGGCAGCTGCTCCCAGAAAGGTCACGCAGCGGCTTCGGCTACACGCCCAGCGAGGCGACACCCTCCTGGCCCCCCGCCCTCCACCCAGAGCCTCGCCACAGGCTTTGCCGGTGCTCGGGGACCATGGGCGGGAGAGGGAGCCCCCGGGAGCCAAGGTGAGTGATGGCCTGGGTGCGTGGCCTGTTGCTCTCGGTGCCCCGTGGCACCTCCCAACGCTCCCGGGGGCAGAGCACCCACTTTGCTGCCCAGCAGTGCCCCCTGCAGCCTGGCACCAAGGGGGCAATGCCCATGGGTCTTTGCTTTATCCCCTGCTGCCCAGCCGAGTGCCCTCCCTCCAGGGCAGAATGGCTGCTCCCAAGCCCCTGGCTGGCCAGGTCCCGACCCCTTGCAACAGGGAGAGCCAGGTGGGGCCCAGCCAGGCCAGGCGACCCTTCTCCTGGCCCTCCTTCATCCTGCTGCATCTGTCCCAGGCGGTGGGGCTCCCCTCACCCACATCGCACGGTCGGGGCTCTCCCCGACCTCCCGTGTTCCTTGGCTCCATTTCATCCCACCCCTTGGTTCCCCCTTCCATGGCCCTGGCCCTTGGCCCCACAGCCCCGGGGCAAAGCCCAGTGGGACAGACCCTCGCGGCTCCAAGCCCTGATGCTTTGGGCGGCTCCTCGCTGGGTGGCCTGCTCTCTGTCCATGTCGGTCCAGTGCCACGGGCTAGGCGGCAGGTGGGGGCTTTGGGACAGGACTGTGGGGCTGCAGCCCCGAATCACTCTGGCCAAGCGCATCCACACCCCACTGCAGACTCCCGCCTGTGTCCCACTTGGGGGCTGGGTTAGGTCACCCCCCCCAGGGAAATCACTGCATTTCCAGCACCACTGCTGGGCCCTGCCCCATGTCCCGCCCTCCCGGGTAGTTCTCTGTCCTCGCCACCTTTGCAGCGCTCCCCATTTCATGTCCTTCCCGGTGATAGCATCAGTCGGGGGGTGGAAGGGGAGGGTCTGTTTATTTGGGGGGGGGGCACGGAGTGGGGCAGGGGCTGCTTGCTGTCTGGGTGCTCCAGGCAGGTGCTGACAGAGCCAGGCTGGAAGGGGACCGGGAGCCTCAACAGCTGGTGATTGAAATGGTGGTGCTGGGAGTGGGACCTGACGGCTGCCTATCGGGTCCCTCCAGGCGGCTGGGTCTCTGCCTGGGCTCAGCTCCCGGGGGCTGATAATCAGAGCCGGTCGCAGTGGGTGTGTCAGCGGGGACCTGTGGGTGCCACTCCTTTAACTCTTCCAGTGCTGGAACCGCGGGGGGGGAGGGGAGACATAACCTCCCTCTCCCTGGCCCCTCACGTGGGGATGGGAACTGGGGCTGGGGGCATCTGGGCTGGCCACACCCCGGCCCTGCCCTTTTTCTGCCAAGTTTGAGCCAATCCCCTCCCCTTCTAGGCGTTCCCTGGAGCCCCTTCCTCACTGAGAGCCGGTGCCTTGGCCTGGCCGGGGCAGCCAGGGTATGATGGAGCCAAGCCAGGGTGACTGTGAGCTGAGCCCTGGCGGGTGGCAGTGCCCTGATGGTGAACAGTGCAAATTCACCCAGCCTCTGAGACTCCCTGAGCAGCCGGGGCCCCGGGGGGCGCGAGTGGGCAGGGGAGCTTGGGAACTGCTGAACTGGCTCTAGGCTGGGGACTTGCCCTCTGGGCTTCACAGAGCCGGGCGTGTGCACCTCACTCAGCAGCTCCCGCCAGCTTCCCAAACCTAGGAAACGACACGCCAGAAACTCCGGCCCAGGCTGCTGCAGTCTTGGGCCAGGGAGGCCCCTGCCTTCGACTGATGCTTGGAGACCCACGAGGGACAGCGAGCGAGGGTGGGCCGGACGGAAGAGGAGGCCGGCGGAAGACGAGACACGCGGGCTGCTCCAATGTCCCCCAGTTCTGATCCAAAGCCAGCCTTCCCCAGGGTTTGGCTGCAGTTGGGCTGCCAGGGAGAACGCCTCCTCCTGAGCCACCTGCCCTGGTCCCTTGGGCCGTGCAGGCGCTGTGGGGCAGAGGCTCTCTGCTCTGGACGTCAGTGCTGCCCCTGGCGTGCTAGCAGTGTCACGTGACTGCGGGATTGCTCTTCATTCCCTGCGCCAATCTGCTGTGCTGCACAGCTGCCACGCTCCACCCCAGACATGGCTGCATTTCAGTGGTGGGGAAAGGGATCCCTCTACACAGCCTTGACACACACCGCCTTCCAGCCGCATGGCGCCCAGGGTCCCAGCCTGGCTGACACCTGTCCCCACACCGGCTGGCTGGCCCAGACATGCTTTCAGTGGGGCCAGCCCATTCGGCTCCAGCAAGAATCAGCCGGACCCATCGCTCCAAAGCCACTGAGGGCCGTACCATCCCCAGCCCCTGTGTGCTGCTGGCTGAGTGCGGGAGACCCTGCCCTGCAGTGAGGGGATAGGGGCCCCTTCTCGCGCTATCTCCAGATGCTGACGAGCCGGTTGGGACGGAAAGTTTCCAGATCAGCAGGCTAAGCTGAAAACTCCAGCTCCTCCGCTCCAGCCTCTGTCCCTCCTGAGACCCCCCATGGGCACCATGCCCTTGGGTCAAACCTGCCCCGCCCCAGGCATTGCACCAGGGCACATGTGAAACCAATTCCTCGCTGCCCTGCTGCGCTGTGTACAGCTGTTCCCTGACGCCACGTGTGGCCCTGGCTGGTCCCTTCCCTGCGCTGCCCTGGCTCCAGTCTGCTCTGCCTGCGAGGGGGGCACCAGCACGGCCTTCTCTAGGCCCCGTCCCCTCGGGCTGTCCCTCTCCCAAGGGCAGGGGCCCTAACTGTGGCCCCCCCTTCTTGCCACAGCGAGGAGGCGCCGTGTTTGGGGGCCAGGGAAGGCCATTCCGCCAAACATGTCTCCCCTGCTCCCGTCACCCCATGCTGGAGAGGAGGGCGCCCCTGAGCGGATCGCAGGATGCTGTGTGGATCTGTGCCCCGGGCTGGGTGCCACTGACATTCTGGTCACCTCCTGGGGGGTGTTGGACCTAAGCATGCAGCTCGGTGGCCTGGGTCAGACAGTGCAGGCGGGGCCCAGGGCCACTGGCTGGCCTTTGAAGATCCCAGCTGGCTTCCCCCCCAGAGCCAGGCTCACAGAGGGTCAACTCCGTGTGATTCAAGAGTTACCGGCCCGGCTGGAGGCTTTTCCCCTACTGATTAATGCCTGAAATGCTTTAAAAACTCCACTCGTTGGTCATGAAGGGGACCCATGGGTGAGCTGGACACCGTCACCCATTCTAAATGGTAGGGACATGACGCTCATTAACAATCTTTCTCACCTCCCATGGTGGGGCTCAAAGCACTTTGCCAAGGAGGGTGAGCATTGTAACAAGCTGTTCTATTGTGTGCCATATGCACTATACTGCCAACAGGTAATGGAGATTCTCCTCTACACCAAGTTCCAGGGGTCAGTGCTTTTTGGACAGGACAATCTGAGCCCCCCTGTGCAGGATGGGAGCAGGTCCTGGGTGGTCACAGATAATACCCCCATGTTACAGAAAGAGAAACTGAGGCACAAAGAGATTTATGTGACTCAACCAAGTTCATGCAGGAAGTCAGGGATAGAACCCAGGTGTCCGGGTTCCCAGTCCCACCCCCTGCCTGCGAGACCAGGCTGCCTGCCCAGATCAGATCCCTTGAATTGTTGTTCCACCTGCCAGGACCCAAGCTCTGTGTTCCAGAGCCGGTGACATCGTTAACTGCCGATGCTGGGGAAACGGCCTCCCTGGACTCCGAGGATCTGCTGCGTGTGCCTGTAGGTGGGGTGCTAGGGCAGCTACACTCACTGGGGCAGCTGGAGAGCTGGGTTCTGTTCCTGGCTCTGCCACTAGCCCCCTGTGTGCCCGTGGGCGAGGCCCTTCCTCTCGCCAGAGCTTGGGGGCAGTGTAAGACTGTAAACCATGCCCCCATTGCACGGGATCCCAGAGGCTGCGACCTATGGCGGGTGGGCACGTGTCTCCCCTGCCCCTGACTGCAGTGATGGGAGCCACATCAGGCAGATCAGCTGACCTGCGCAAGTGTGTCTCATAGGCTCTATAATGCTGCAGTTGAGGGCGAGTCTCCTTTATCCCAACTGATCCAGGTCTAGCAGCAGAAAGGTCCTAGGTTTTCTCTCCCTGCTGCTGGGCATTAAGCCTGGGTTGGCCAAGGAGGCAGGTCCCATCTGGGCGTCACTTTGCCCCCCAGGTTCCCTGCATTAAAAGGCGAGCGGTGAAGGGAACAGGGGACAGGGCCTCCCCCTCTTCCCAGCATGAGCAGGGAGTCACCCGCCCTGCGGCACAGCCCCTCTTACCATCCCACTGGGGACGTGTGATCAGGAGCACAGCATGCCGGGGAGCTGGGGTCAGCGCTGGCTCGGAGGGGAAGTCCCCCCCTCCCCGGCAATGTGCTTGCCTTGCCGGTCGCCCATGCAGGTGTTGGTGTGCGGGGGGCAGCCAGAGACGCCCGGCTGCTGGCCCTCTACACCCTGTCCAAGGCGGCTATCGGTGCGCTGTTGGCTGGTGCGTTCGGAGAACCTGTTCCCCGGCATCGCTGCCTCGCGTGCAGAGGGAGTTTTGCTCCATTCCTGTCAGATCTGACGGGCCGTGGAATGTGATACTGGGGAGACACAGTTACCCGGGCCCTGCTGTGGGGTGGGGCAGCCCCTGCCCTCTCCCCAGCAGGGACCTGACTGTCTCATGCCTCCCCCGCAGGCCGGGTGAGAGGAACCCGTTGGGTGGCCCCGCGGCTGTTACTGGGAGCAGAGTCAGAGCCTGCAGGCCTGTAGAAACGCCTCTGTGAAGGGCTGGTGTGTATGTGGCTGCAGTGTGCTCCACTGACCTCTGCTGGGTGGAATCAGAACTGCTCCACTGTGTGTCCTAGGCCCTGTACTGCCCGCAGGGAGTGGAGAGCCTCCTAACTTAGCTCCAGTGGCAGGAGCCTGGCGGCTGGGGGCCTGGCCACCCTGCTGAGTGGCAGCCCCGTGACAACCGTGCCAGCCAGCAGCTCGTGCCAGCGGCCTCCTGTGCCTTGCCCGGCTGGATTTGGCAGCTCCCGTGCGCAGGGCACTGCCCTGGAGAGCTCTCGCCCCGCCTGGCCCCGCCTGCCCTCGCCCGCCGGCCAGGCGAGAAAAAGTCCAATTTCCCTTCTGGAGCCCGGTGAAAAACACTGCGGGGGGCTGCGGGGGGCGGTCCCCACGGTGCCAAATCGGCTGCTCCTGGCAGGCTGCGGGGCCGGCCCCGGCGTCTCCCCCCGCCCTGCCCCTGCCGGGGCCAAGCGCAGCTCCGCCGGCCCGGCCAGTCTCCTCCCAGCCCCTCCGCCCCGCACCGAGGAGCCGCCGAGCGCTGCGCCGCGCCGCGCCGCGCTCCGCACCGGCCCCGCCTGGGACGCGGGGCGGCCCCGCGAGCAGCCGGTAGGAGCCGGGTGCGGTGCGGTGCGGTGCGGTGCGGCCCGTCCCCTCCCGCGGGGCGCGGCGGGGCGGGGACCCTGGCCCTGGCACTTGCCGGGCACTTTCCTCCTCGCTCCCGCGCCGCGCCCCGCGCCCGGCTCCCGGCTCCCATGAAGGCGTTGCGGGCGGCCGCCGCCGGCCCCCGGCCCCCGCCGGCCCTCAGCTCTCGCCCCTTCTCGCCCCGCAGAGCCCGGGCCTCGGCGGCGGAGCTGGCCGCGATGGCGGAGAACGGGCTGCGGGACAAGGTGCTGAGCCTGGACTCCATGAACCCGTGCGTGAAGCGGCTGGAGTACGCGGTGCGGGGCCCCATCCTGGCCCGCGCCCTGGAGCTGGAGGAGGCGCTGAAGCAGGTAAGCGGCAGGGGCTGGGCTGCGGCAGTGGCGGCCGGGACCGCAGGGCTGTTTGTACAGCGCCTGGCACGGCGCAGACCCGGACCTGCGGGGGCCCTGCCGGATAAACTCCAGTCCCCTCACTGAGAACTAAGGGAGCGCCACGGCAGGCTCCTCGGCCGGGCCCCCTGCGCCCCCTCCTGGGTCGGATCCTGAGCAAGGCACCCCCAGCTCCTCCTGGGAAGCCTCTCTCGGGTTCCCCAGGCGCACTTGGTCCTTTGACACTGGCCTCCAGCCACCGCGTCCTGGCACACCCGGAACAGGATGAGGACAGGAGCGCCCAGCTGCTGGGTGCTCAGCTGTGCCAGCTCTTGAGCAAACACCCGGGAGTCGCGGTGCCAGACAGGGAGCTGGGGGGGGGGTGCACAGGGAACAATTTGCGGCATTTCGGGCCCTCGTCACCCAGAGCCCTTCGCAGGCTCTAGGTGCATTCAGAGGGAGCCCTCCAACGTGCCTGAAATGCGGCCACTTCTGGGGTGCAAAGGGGCAGCGCAGGGAGGGTGGGCAGCAGGCCAGGCAGGGAAGCAGAGCCGTGCCCATGTGGAACTGCAAAGGGCGCCCAGGAGCCACCCGTGGGTCCCTGAGTTCAGGTTTGGGAGGGCTCGGGAGAGGAAAGGCCAGCTCTCAGGGAAGGGGCAGCGGGACCTGGAATAAGCAGAGGTTCAAAGATGGCCCCTCTGGTGGTACCAGGCCCTAGCACACAGGTTCTCAGCCGGGGCTACGTGTACCCTGGGGGTGCGCAGGGTCTTCCGGGGGTGCAGCGACTCTGCTAGGCATTTCCTAGCGAAGCCAGTGGAAACGAAACTTTCCTCCACCCCGGACGTGCTTGTACGGCTCGAAATCCTACCCCCGGGAATGTAAGTGCCAGCTTCGTAGTCCACGCGGCTTATTTTACAATGAGGAGGGACGGATGCGAAGCCGGCCATGTCTCCGGAGCAGGGCGCTGCCACACGGGCATCCCGGTACGTCTGCGTTTGTGACCAGTCGCTCTACAGCAAGGTGAAACGTGGGGATGCACAAGACAAATCAGCCTCCTGAAAGGGGCACGGTCGTCTGGGAAGGTCGAGAGGCGCCAGCCTAGCACTGCAGTGGGCAGCAGAGTCTGTATGGACACAGGGCAGAGTGCCCCCACCCCACCCCTGGCCACACCGTGCCCCCTTGCCCTGCCCGGGGCACTGGGGTCTCACTGGGGAGTGATGCTAGCTCCACCATGGCAGGCCATGGGCGCCGGTGTCCCGTCTCTGCAGGGGCAGGAGGAAATGGGCAGGGGAAACATCGGACACGCAGGCCTTGGGGCTGGGGAGTCCTCTCCCAAGGGGGCAGGAGCCCCATTGCCTGCCCCACTGATAGATCCTACCGGTCCCTAGGGCCTGCCACCTTGCCCCTTTCCTCCACGAGCCCTGTGGCTCTTCTGTCAGCCTCTCCTCATCCGGCGCCCGGGTCTGGTGCTGCTGGCTCCCATGGGAGGTGGGGCGGGTGGGCCAGGTGCCAGGGATACGCGTGCACCTAGGCATGTACTCTGCACTCAGGGCGCCGGTGCCTGTTACGTATCTTGGCTCCATCCCTCCCTGCTCCTTCCCGCTGGGGCTCTCTCCTGCTCCCTGCTTTCTCCCCAGGGCACAGCCTGAGAGGGAGGGCGCGATCCAGGGCTGGGGACTTCCTGGCCCAGCTCCCATCTCTGGCACTGGCTGCCTGGGCTGAGGCCCGGCTCTGCGGAGCGGCGAGGTGCAGGCGGGTTCAGCCTGCTAGGGCTGCGCTGTCTCAAGTCCCGGGGCACTGGTGATGGGCATGCAAACACACGGCTCGGGGGCACCAGGGGCATTCAGGGTTAATGGGCGGGGAGCCACAGGCCGGGCAAGCTCCATGTGCCTCGCCAGGGATGGCCTCTCACGCCCAGGGGTGGAAGGGATGCCAGCCAGCAGCGAGCTCTGTGCCTTTCCTGCCTGTTTCAGCCATCCTCTGGTCCGGCAGGGGCCCGGAGACCCCGGGACCTGCCTTGTTCACCCTGGTGCAGGACATCAGACTTGGCAGCAGCGACGCTCAGCTCTCCGGTGGCCAGCAGCCCCTGGCAGGCCGGCGGGGGTGCAGTGGCACTGGGCACAGGGCTGGGGTCTGAAGAGCCAGAGACAGCCCCCTGGACCCGCTTTACAGCCCAGTGCCCCCCCAACCCCTGTCCCGCCCCTCCCCCCCCAGGCAGGCTGCTGAATTGCAGCAAAACACCTTCATGCAACCCTGGAGCCTTGACCCCCCCCCCCCCCCAAAGGTCCCTTTCAGTGGAGCTGTGAGCCCCAGGTCCCAGCTGCCTCCACCCCCCCACTGCAGTCAGGGCCCAGCTCTCAGGCCCAGCCTGGGAGCAGGGAGGCAAGGAAGCTAAGGACGCAGAGGGGGATGTTTGCCCCTTTGCCCCATCTCTGCTCCTGGGACCACGGCTGCAGCTCCCCTCGGCTGCAGGGGGAGGGGCTGCCCAGAGCCCCAGGGCGCTGCACTGGCTTGTCCACCCTGCCCTGCCCAAAGGCACAGTATCCATCTATCCAATCCCTGTCCGTGTATCTGTCTCCCTGGGCACTTTTAGCATGCCCATCACTGTGGTGTCAGATCTTGCCTTGCTTTGCTGGATACCCCCTGAATTCCAATCCCCTTTGTGTGTCATCAGTGAAATGAGTTGGGTGGTCATGGGACATTTGTCCAGATCACAAAGCGACGAGGCACTCTGGCTCAGGAGGTGGGTCGGGATTGGGGGGCACCAGCAGAGTTTTGGGGAGCCCCAGGCTAGAATAGCAGGGGAAGCTGCGGGTCGCGACTGAAGGGCACTGCCACAGCTCTGTGTTTGGGTGGGGGAGGGCTACGACTGGAATAGCCACGGCCTGCGGGTCGGGACTGAAGGGTTGGTTGGAGGGCGGCCAGGGCAGGAACCACAGGCAACAGCCCGGTGGGTTTTGATATTATATCCAGCAGACGCAGCCTGGCTTCTGCATTTCCTGACTTTCACGTGTTTGCCTTTAGAACCCTAATCGTGGTCTTTTAATGGCGAGTTTTAAAACCATTAACAACGGAAAACCCAGATTTCATCTTGCGGAGCCAGTTCAGCAGGGATCAGACCCTGAGATCCTCTGCCGCCAGTAGTAACAGGCTGTTAGCTTCTGTCTGCGCACATGCTCAGTGGAGATTTTCAAACTCAGATTTTCAAAGGCTTAAAACTTAGCCAGATTTGGGCAGATTTTCCTGGGAACAGCAAAAGGCACATCCCAGTTCCAGGGCGACCAGCCCTCTGAGCTAAATTTCCAGTCCCTTCTTCAAAGCTGGGAGGTGCTAGATCGTCTCAGTGCAAAGGCTGTAGGAATGTTTTTAACCGGGGCAAACGACGTATTTTCCCCTGGCTCCATGCTCAGAAACAGCTGCTCTGGCTCCGACGAAGCTTTAAAATTCAGCCTGAAAACAGGGTCTCATGGGGACTGTATTTACAGGCGTTGCTGCCTGCACTGCCCATGGCCGTGGGTCTGTCTCAAGCAGGTGTGGGGTGCGAGGGGAAGAAGGAGTCAAAAGCCAGTGCAGGGAGGGAGCTGTCCACAACATTAGCCCTGATTCCTGGCTGAGCAGGGGGATTAAATGTAACCCCTCTGCCCTGACTGACAACCAGCCTACACACAGAGTGAATCTGGGAATCCCGGATCCCCTGGGCTGTGTGCAGAGGCACCTGCGATAACTCGGTAACAGCAGGGTCGGGATTTGAGTTCTCTTGCTCCAAAAGCTAGCGGAGAATCTCTATGAGCTGCGAGCAGTACGGGGCCTATGGCACACAGCTGAGCAGCTCTGAGTCCATGTGGGAGAGGGAAGCGGGGGGGGGTGTAGTTTACATGCCAGCCAGGTCTTACTTCACCTCGCAACAGGCTGTGGCTGTCCCCTGCCCAGTGACGGCTGCATGCTATGAGGCGTTAGGGCGCCCTTTGCTCCCGGCAGGAGAAGTTGGGCCCTCCTTAGTTAGCAGGGGCAGCCGGGCAGGGAGGGTTCCTCTGGCACCAGCAGGTTATGCTTTCCCCTGCCTGTGGCTCCTGCCGTGTGGCACAGTGCCACCTCGCTGGCAGCTTTGGCTGCCTCTCCTGTGACTCGCGACCCAAAGGAGCCCATCTCGCTGCCAGCCTCTGACCAACCACCCCAAAGCATGGCCTGGTCCCCTGCGCGGCCTCCCTGCTCTGGACTGCGTCCAGCTGGCTTGGTACAGGCCACGTCCCCACCGCGGAGCCCACGGCCCTGGGTACATGCCGTCACTCTGCACACACAATGGGGGGCCCTCGCCTCTGCCCGGGCTCTGCGCTCAGTCCCCAGAGGCTGGGAGAGGGAGCTGGGGGGAGGGGGAGACAGCCTGTCCAGTCCCAGCGCTTGGACATGGAGGAGCCTGCTCCCCCTCCTGCCCTGACCGCGGGGGCGCCTGGGCCCTGGGAGGGGCAGTGCAGGGCAGGGGGCGGTGCAGATGGGGCTGAGAAAGGGCTGACAACATGGTGACTGGGGCTGGGCGAGCGTCCCTGGGGCAGGGGGCAGCAGTGGGTCTTCTCCCCTGGGGAGGGGGCAAATCAGGCCTGGACAGAGCGTCCTCCCCATGGCTTGTCTGTACGTCCCCAGGCCAGGGAGGGGTTGCCGGGGAGGGGCAGTCCCCGGGCTGACACTGGCAGCTCTGTGATGTGACCGGGCAGCGCTGTTTGCAGCTTCCGCTCAGGTCCCCGGATGGCAGCACAAGGGGCGCGGGTGGGCCAAGCCCAGGGCCATTAGCTGGGCCGCCCTCGGGTAGCCCGGACATATCATCGGCTCTAACCCAACCAGCAGGGGGCGGTGGTTGGCTCACCTGTACGTGGCCAAGCGCAGGCACGTGCACACACAGGCAAGGCCAGGGCTGAGTCCCTCCAGCAGGGGGCAGTGGTTTGCGTCCACACACGCACAGGTCTGGGTAGGCTGTGGAGCCATTCGGCCCCTGGCAGCCCCTGTGGTGTGGGCACGTTCCCATGCTAGGCTGACTGTATCCCTTGGACGGGCTCACCTGCGCAGGTCAGGGCAAACGTGGCACGGGTCGAAGTCCCCGGGGGTGTGGCGGGCACTGGCTGCCTGCCCGTTGTGTCGCTTTCCCCAGCTGATCCCTGGAGCTCGGGGTGACTCAGGAATTCTCACTTCCGAGAATCGTCGTCCTGAGGGCAACGACCTCCCTGCTTGCGTGAGCATTACAGCCTGGGCGCTGTGCCAGGCTGGTGCCGCCCCCAGCCCCACCCGCAGTGGGGGCTGTGGGGAGCAGGGGAGGAGCGTTGGCTGGGCGGGGCGCGTCCCGGCAGGGGATGGAGGAGTCTGGGTGGCAGCGAACCCAGCACGCAGACGGCAAATCCTGACAGCTCTGCTCCAGCCCGGGTCTGTGGGGCAGGCGCGCTGCCTGCGGGGCATCCTGAGGGCAGCGAGGCAGGAACTAGCTGGCCTCGAGCCTCGCTAAAAAGCCCTTCACCCCGTCGCCGCTCACTGGGGAGCAGGACGTGCTCTTGCTGCAATCACAGCCCACTGGGGGACAGCAAGGCCCCAGGGTGGCGCTAGAAGCGCTGGGCAGGGTGGGGCCAGTAGGGGGCGCTCTCCCCAGTCAGTGCTGGCCCCAGGGTGGCCCTAGGGGGCGCTGTGCAGGGGAATCAGTAGGGGGCGCTCTCCCAGGTGGGAGCTGGCCCCAGGGTGGCGCTAGGGGGCGCTGTGCAGGGGAATCAGTAGGGGGCGCTCTCCCAGGTGGGTGCTGGCCCCAGGGTGGTGCTGTGCTGCTGCGGGCGGGTCCAAGGCTCAGTCGTGGCGCAGTGTCTGCAACGCTCGGCATGGCCCCAGCGCAGCGACTCCCCGCCGGGCACACGCTCACCCGGCCACGGCTCCTGGGCTCCAGCGCCTGCCCTCGGGGCGTTCTGCTCCCCGTTCGCGCCGTGCGCGTCCGCAGCGAGTCCTCCGGGATGGGACACCGGGGAAGCCTCCCACACCCCAAAAGGGGCCGGGCCCCCCATTGCGCAGTCAGCGACCCCCAGCCAGCGAGGGAAGCGGGCACAGCGCAGAGCTCGTTAGCACAGAAAGCAGCAACATCCACCAATGTCCATCTCGAGGGGAGCCGGAGCCCTGGGCTCTCCCCCCCATGAGCCCCGAACCAGGGGATGGAGCAGCCTGCAGCAGCCCGGCCTCAGACACGCCCAGGGCCCCTTGGTCTCTTTCCCGGGCAGAAAAGTCACCTGGCCTCCACCTGACGGCCCCCACGTGTCACTGCCCAGAGGGGTCCTGGCCATCGGCTGCCAGGGTACAGAGCGTCTGGCGCAGGCAGCTAGAGGCATCCACACCTGCCCATGGGGGTCTCCACCCCCTCTTGTCCCAGCCGCCCCCTAGGTATGTGTGCAGTACATAGGGGAAACTGAGGCACACAGCATGTTTGTGCAAAACATTATGAACAAACCTCCCACTTTGGCACGGGGGTTGAGCAGGGGGTGCTCTCCCCTGGTGCCGGCTGGGTATCATCGCAGGGGCAGGCAGTGCTCCGCCGGGGCAGTTTTCCCTGGTGGGCTCTGTTATCCCGCCTCCCTCTCTCCCCCTGCAGGGCGTGAAGAAGCCTTTCACAGAGGTGATTAAAGCAAACATCGGCGATGCCCATGCCATGGGCCAGCGCCCCATCACCTTCCTGCGCCAGGTACGGCAGGACCCTGCACCCAGCCCGTCACCGGGAGCGGGAACAGTGCGGGGAGGGGCAGAGAACAACAAGCCACTCTGAGTCTGGGGGACAGGCCTGGGGCTGGGGGAGGGGAGGCAGGGAGCTGGGCAGAGCCTGCACGACTGGGGGGCTATAAAACCCAGCCAGTGCAGCTAGTAACCCTCTGCCTGTGTGTGTGGGGCGGGGGCGCAAAGTGCTCAGGGAGTCAATGGCAGAGCTGGCAATAGAACCCAGGAGTCCTAGCACCCAGCCTTCCCAGCTCTAGCCGCTGGCCAGAACTGTCCCTGGGTGTTGCACCCAAGCAAGGGGGCACACAGCACAGCCAGTGAGGTGAAAGGGCTCAGCAGCCTGTGGAACTCACTGCTGCAGGAAACTCCAGGCATGGGCTAGCTGCTGAGACAGCCCTGTACTGAGATGCAGCCAAGCCAGGACTCAAGGATCCTCACCGGAGCTGGCCCCCACGTCCCCCTGCAGCCAGGCTGATCGGCAGGGAGGCCTCCTGGGGTTGGGGACGCCGGAAGGGGAGCAGGGAGGCAGCTGCGTGGCCGTGGGGTGGAGTGTGGGGGCACTCTCGAGGCTTTGTGCCCTGCAGGTCAGTGCCCTGTGCCTCTGCCCCGAGCTGCTGAGTGACCCACTCCTTCCCGACGACGCCAAGCAGCGAGCGCGCAGACTCCTGGCCGCGTGCGGTGGGCACAGTGCTGGTGAGTGCCCTCCAGGAGCCCTGCACGCCGCTCGCCTGCCAGGGGCCCACACGCTGCCCGCGCCCCTGGGCCCAACCACAGCAGGGTCGCACGCAGCCCATGCGACGCCTGCACCAGGGGCAGGTCCAGAGCCACGTGGGACGGCCGCTTGGCTGAGGGCCCACGCAGGAGAGCACATGGGTCGTGTCTGGCTTGTCTCGGTGGCTTTGCTGTCGCCCTCCAGGGCGCCACATACAGAAGAGCAGGAGCCCGGAATGTGTTAAAATCCCGGCGTCATCTACTGGGTGGCCTCTGGGTGAGATGAGTTTGGGGGGGGCTCAGGCTGGTACCACTGAATCCCCGGTCCCCCAGAGGGGTCCCTCCAGGGCGGACGAGGTGTCCCTGCTCCCTGCAGAGCCAGCAGCATCTCTCCAACCAGGAATCCCCTCGGTGCAGCCCCCCAGCCAGGGCCCAAGGGCAAGGGCCCCTGGGCTCCCTCCACTCACCAGCGCCCCCCAGAGTCTTCTGCGGGAGCGCTAGCTGGGGTCCCTCTCCCGCCAGGTGCCTACACTGCCAGCCCCGGCATCGAGCTCATCCGCCAGGACGTGGCACGCTACCTCGAGAGGCGGGACGGGGGCATCCCCACCAGCCCCGCCAACATCTACCTGACCACGGGGGCCAGTGACGGCGTCATGGTACCGCGACCTTTCCTGCCCAGCCGCGCATCACTAGCGGCCAGGACTGTGGGGCGGGAGTGAGGGGCACCGGCAGAGCTGGGGGGGGCCGGACTCCGTCCCCCGGTGTCTTTAATCTCTCGGGTTTCTGAGCTCCCGGGGCCTGGGGAAAGTTTGGCCTTTCCTCTGCTGCCTGGATGCTGATGTCTCTGGAGCTCCCAGGGCCCCCCCCCACCCCAGCCCCTCTCCCCCCCAGCCCTGCTCTGGGCCCTCCGTGCAGTAACCAGGGGGCTGGGACCCAGCTCCCGCACCAGCGTTGCCTGGGCACTCGGGCAGCCTCACAAAGGGCCCTTTGTGCTGTGCCTGGCACAGCCTGGCGGCCACGGACCCGCGGGCAACTCACAGGCCAGGATTGGGGGGGAGGGGCGATGGACGGGGGCAGCGAGGGGGGAGGGGGCCAGGGGAGCATGGGGGGAGCGAGGGGGGAATGTAACCACTGCAAGAGGCAGTGGGGGTAGGTGGCATCTGACCCCGCCCTGCACCCCATCCCTGGGCGAGGGCCCTAGGGGTTGCGAAGGCACCTGGTGGACATTGCCCAGAGCATCAATGCCCCTTTGGTGCCAGCCCCCAGGGCCCCGCTGCCACACCCACACCACTGCCCCTGCCCCCGACCCATGCCCGCCCGGCGCTGCCTCTCTCCCCAGACCATGCTGAAGCTGCTGGTGGCAGGGGAGGGCCGGTGGCGGACGGGCGTGCTGATCCCCATCCCCCAGTACCCGCTGTACTCGGCTGGCATCGCCGAGCTCAACGCTGTGCAGGTCGACTACTACCTGGATGAGGAGCGGTGCTGGGCGCTGGACGTCGGGGAGCTGCGGCGGGCACTGCGCCAGGCCCGTCAGCACTGCCAGCCCCGCGTGCTGTGCATCATCAACCCCGGGAACCCCACCGGTACCGCGGGAAGGGGATGTGGGCCTTTCCCCTCCAGCTCCGGGCTAGCCCCAGGGTGGGGACGGCCGGGCTCGGGGTGGGGCAGGGAATGGGGCACGGGAGGTCTCCAGAGGTGCCCTGCCAGCCCCCGTCACCAGCCCCTAACTCATGAACTGGCTCCTTTATCCAGCTCCATCTCCCTGGTCACCAGCCGTGGGGATGGGCGCTGACAGGCCAGAGTGGGGTAGCCAGGTCTGGGCAGCAGCTGAGCCCCCCAGCCAGGGCCAAGTGGGGGCAGCGTGTGCTAGGGGTTACAGACTGGCACGTGGCCCCTGGGCTCCTGGGTTCTATCAGACTCGGAGTGACCATGGGCCAATCTGCCCGGCCTTGGTGCCTCAGTTCCCCACCTAACACGGGGGTGACCCTGAGCCACCTCCCAGGACCCTGCCTAGCGTTAATGCTCTCAAAGGGCTTTGCGATCCGAGGGCGGGCAGCTGAGGGGGCACGGTGGCCCCATGTCTAAGGGCCCTGGCTCTAGGGGACCCCTCGCGTGGGGTGAAGCGGGGAATGGCGCCAGCCAGGCAGAGTGAGGGGAGTAGCCCAGCACAGTGCCCTCCTCCCGTCCTGTGTCCCGGGTGCTGGGAGGGGTGGGAATGGTGGGGGTGGGCAGGAGGTCTGGTCTGGTGGGGGCCATCTGTGCCCCCCTGACAGGCCTGTCCCCTGCCCGCAGGCCAGGTGCAGAGCCGGAAATGCATCGAGGACGTCATCAAGTTTGCGTGGGAGGAGCAGCTCTTCCTGATGGCTGACGAGGTGAGGGTGAGGGCCGGGGACCACCCTCACTGTCCCACGGCCGGGCTCCCTCTTTCAGGGAGCGGAGACCCGTGGGAATGGGGGGGCCCAGCCTGGCGCCCCCTGCCCGTGGGGCTGGCAGAGCTCTGGGGCGGCTCATGCACAGAGGCACGGGAGTGGCTGTCGTGTCCCCAGTGGCCCTGGCGTGGCCCTGGCATGGCCCGAAGGGTTGCCAGTTGGGGTTGGCCAGATTCCTGGAGGTTTCCTCCCACAACTGAAGATTAGCCCCTAATTCCTGGTGATGCCAGGCCAGCCCGGGAGGGTGGCAGCCCTGTACCCGCCCGTGGGCGCAGTGGCGGGTGCCCTGATCTCTCCCCGCCCGGCAGGTCTATCAGGACAACGTCTACGCCGAAGGCTCCGAGTTCCACTCCTTCAAGAAGGTCCTTTTTGAGCTGGGCCCCCCGTACGCGGCCGGAGTGGAGCTGGCGTCCTTCCACTCCATCTCCAAGGGCTTCATGGGAGAGTGAGTGCCCCCCACCGGCCCCCGCCTACCTCCAACTGGCCCCCCCACTGGCCCCTGTCTGCCCCCTGGACTCCAGAGGCGCTGAGGGATGAGGTTGGGTATCACAGGGGGCCTATGAGGAGAGCAAATCAGTAACCCCCCCAAAGGAGGGGAGAGTCAGACCCCACCCCCCCCATGGGCCCTAGAAGTGGGGGAGCCAGGCCCACAGGGGTTCCAGAAGGGAGGAGCCAGACCTCGCCCCCCACATGGGTTCCAGAGGGAGGGGAGCCAGGCCCTACCCCCAAGGGTCCTAGAAGGGGTGAGCCAGGTCCTGCCCCCAGGGGTCCCAGAGGGAGGGATCCGGGCCCTGCTTCCCAGGGGTCCTAGAACGGGGGGAGCCAGGCCCCATTTCTCCCCCTCTGTGCCCCAGGTGCGGGTTCCGCGGCGGGTACATGGAGGTGGTGAACATGGATCCGGCCGTGCAGCTGCAGCTCTCCAAGCTGGTGTCCGTGCGTCTGTGCCCACCCGTGCCCGGCCAGGTGCTGCTGGACGTCGTCATGAACCCGCCGCAGCCTGGCGAGGCCTCATACCAGAGCTTCATCCGGGTAAGTGCGGGGCACTCGTGGCCATGGCCACGTCCCCTCCCTGAGGAAAACCCCGAACGTGCCCCCCCCACGCCAGCCCCACGGGCATCTCATCCCATAGCCACCGCACGACCCTGCACCAGCCCCACAGACATCTCACCCCATAGCCACCCCATGCCCCCTACACAACCCATGGGCTTCTCACCCTGACCCCCAGCCCCTGCTGTACCTGTCCCCACTTCCCCTTGCCTGTAGCCCCCCCATCTCTTCTCCCCCACAGCAGCCCCCCACCCACTCAGCACTGTGCGTCTCTCTCTCGTGGCCCCCAGGAGAAGCAGGCGGTGCTGAGCGACCTGGCCCACAAAGCCCAGCTGACCCAGGAGATCTTCAGCCAGGTGCCCGGGATCCGCTGTAACCCGGTGCAGGGCGCCATGTACGCCTTCCCCCGGATCCAGATCCCCGCCAGGGCTGTGCAGGAGGCCCAGGTGAGAGCTGGGTCTGGAGCAGCCCGGGGGGTGGGGTTGGGGGGGGAGCAGGGCCAGGGGAGGGCTGGGCACGCAGTGGGTATCTCCCAGCTCCCCTAAGCCCAGCCCTTGCTCTGCCCCAGGCCCGAGGCCTCGCCCCAGACATGTTCTACTGCCGCCAGCTGCTGGAGGAGACGGGCATCTGCGTGGTGCCAGGGAGCGGGTTCGGGCAGCGCGAGGGCACCTATCACTTCAGGTAAGGGCCCCACGAATCCTGACACCCCCCCTCTGCCCAACCCCCGCCACCCCACCACCTGCCCTGTCTGTGCCCCTCACTCCCACCCCGCGGCTCTGCCCCCACGGGAGCTCTCTGCCTCCCGCCCGCTCTGCAGCGGGGGAGACCCCACGGGCCCCTTGCATCCGGGCTGGGGGGTGGGAGGCTGGGCTCGGCGGGTGCCCGAGAACTGAGGGGCTCTCTCCGCCCGCAGAATGACCATCTTGCCGCCCATGGAGAAGCTTCGGATGCTGCTGCAGAAGCTCCGCCAGTTCCATGCCACATTCACGCAGGAATACACCTAATGTGCCGCCCGGGGCAGCCGCCCGCCCCGCCCCGCCCTGCCCGCCTGCCTGGGGCCCGGGACGGCGCTCGCTGGGGCGGTGGGGCTGGCAGCTGCTCATGCCCCCACACCGGGCCTCGCCTTGCCAGCCCCGCTGCCCCACGGACCGAGTGCCCCCCGAAGGATGCCAGGCGCCCTGGGGGCCGTGCCTTGCCCCCGACACGCCATCTCCATGTGGGGCAGTCGGGGCTCGGGATGCACCAGCACCAGGGAGCCATGTGCTGGGGGCGACCTGCCACCCCTATGCCCCCTGCCCCCTTTGGTGCCCAGCTGGCTGACCCCACGAGCCCCATGCGGCCTGCTGGACACAGCCAGGTGCGGTGGCGAGGCCAGTCAGTGGGACCTGCGGGTGGGCTCGCGCCGCGTCCTGCGGGCCATCCCTGCTGTGCCCCCTGTGTCTCCACCCAGTGTGCATCTCCCACCTCAGCCCCGTCTGGGCCAGCATAGCCCCTGCACCCCCCCAATGCCAGGCTCCAGGCCATTGGGGCCGTGCCAGGCGCCCACCGGCTCCTCCCCACCCACACGGGGCCTTGAGCCATCTGTCCGGAAGTGCCTTTTACCCCCATCTCTGCTGGCGAGGGGGCAGCCAATGGCTCTGTCTGCCCCACAGCCATCAGGGCTCCTTACACCAGCCCCTTCCTCGGGGCTGCAGGACGGACGGAGCCACCCAGGGAGCTGGGCACGTGGTACCTGCCCAGGTGGAGAGCTGCCCGTGGGCGGCATGGAGAGCAGCAGCCTGGCGATGGCTGGCTGGAGCCGGGGCTTCCTTTGGGCCCAGCCTAGAGCCGCCGGGGGCATCAATAAAGGCAGTTAATGACTGAAGGAGGGTTGCTGTGCCTTGGGGAGAAGCTGGCGGGAGATGTGGAGGGGCTGGGCAGAGCAGCTCTGGGGGGAGAGGCTGGATATCGGACTTGATTGGAATCTGCCCAAAGTCCCCAAGGGACACTGACAGGCAGTGTGCCACTCAGGGGAAACTGAGGCACAAGGAGGGGAAGGGACCAGCCCAGGGTCTCCCAGCAAGTGACAGTGCTGGGAAAGGGACCCAGGCGTCCTGAGTCTCACACGGCTGTAACCATTAGCCACCCTGCCCTTCTGCACCCGTCTCTGGGGGCTTCCCCCTGCCCAGGCGGCAAGGGTACATCGGGAGTTGGGAGGCTGGGACTCCAGACAGGGTGACCTAAAAATCCTGGGATGAGGCTCCCCGAAACCCCTGCCCTGGGGGGGCATCGCAGGGGTGAGCAGCACCAGGCAGGCGGCGCGGGGGAGGGTTCTGCTAACCTGGCTGCTGGGGCAGGGTGTGCCTGTGTGCGCTGCCCTGGCAGGGTGTGGGGGGGGGCTGCCATGGGGCAGCGCTTGGGGCAGGCTGGCCGGCTCCTGCCCGAGTCACGCCAGCCCACATGGGGGGGGGTCATGCGCGGCTGAAGGCTGCAGATCCACGGCAGGAAGAAGCAGGCAAACCTGCCCCACACAATGCACCCAGCCCTTGGCAGGCCCCAGGGACTCGCTGTCCACCCCCCAGCTCCGTGCAGCCGGGCCCTGAGCCGCAGGGCTGGGCTGGCGGGACCGAGCCAGATGTAGCGTCCCCGTTGCGTTGCCATGATGCAGGCGAGCGAGCCGTGTCCCCCTCTCCCCCTGGCAGTGTCTGCATCTGGGTGTCCGGTGAGACACACTCGGGGCAGAGGGCGAGTGCTTGGGGCAGGTGGAGGCTGGTGGCATCCCTGGGGATGGAGCCGTCTCTCAGCAGTGTATGGAGGGCCTCCCGTGCCCAGGGGGGCCAAGCCTACTCCGCACCCCCGCCTGGCCAGGCCTCACTCCCCCCTCCCCCCCATGCAAGGCATCAGGGGTCCCGGCGCCACATCCCAGCTGCCCGGAGGAGGCACAAAGGCCCCCTTTGTGGGGGGGGGGGGCATGACGCATGGGAGGGCACAAATGCAGGCTTGGCACAACCACCCGCGCCACTCCCTGCTGGGGGGGGGGGGCGCTGTAGGGAATCAGGCCGTTAAGGGACCGGTCAGACCCTGCTCAATGCAACCCCTAGCCACGCTGGTGCCCCGCGAGTCACTGGAGCCGGCCGTGGAGTCGCTGCAGCGTGGCTGGCGCTTGGCTCTGGCTTGGCCGGCTGGCCAGTGCTGGAAGGGGCCAGGGCTGTGCTGCCCACTGGGCCGCTGGCTGTAAACCCGCGGCTGTCTGGAGAAGCCTGGCTGGTGGCACTGCAGCGCCTGGCTGCGGGCACTGGGCCCTGGCCTGTCTCGCCGGGCAGAGCGCCTGGGGCAGGGGCTGGAGCCCAGGGGGGCAGGCGAGGTAGCAGGGCGGCTGTGTGGCCTGCCCTGAAGCAGAGCGGGGCGCTTTGGGCGCCTGCCCAGCTACGGGGCTTCCTCCAAGGGCCATTGACACGCTGGGGTGCAGCACCGACCCTGTGGCTCCGTGCCAGTGGGGGGGGGGAAGGGGGGCTGCTGCGTGAAGGGACGAGCGCTGGGGGGCTCAGGGTGCTGCTTTGGGGAGTATGGCCGGGGGCTCAGGTGCCACCTGGGGTAGGCCCGGGGGGTCAGGGCGCCTCCCATCAAGGATGGGGAGGGGCCGGGGGGGGGGGGGCGTCAGCCACATTTCAGCATCCCTCAGCCCAGGGGCTCCGCCAGCAGAGCCGCTCCTGGCCCAGCCACAGCCGCCGCGTCAGTCCGTGCGCGCCTGGCCCCGCTCAGCCCCTGGGGCCCGAGTGCCGGCAGCAGACAGCAGCAGGGCTGGCCCGGGGGGGGGCTCCCTCCCGGCTCCAGGGCCATACCCTGGGTCTCCAGTGCACAGGGGCCAAGCCTGCATTTGGGGGGGCTCCCCCCCAGACCTCATGACCCCCCCGCAGGGCAGGAGGGGTCTCCGGCTCCCACGAGACAGCACCGCCTCCCAGTTGCCCCAGGGATGGGGGGCCCTGAACCTGCAGGCGGGGGAGGGGAGAATATGCTGCTTACCGCCTCTTGTTCAGGGTGGGGGGGCTCTGCTGCACCCCTCCCCCCTTACCTGCCCCTGGCTCCCGCCTCGCCCACTCCAGCCCCGCAGCCTGAGGCCGGCTCAGCCCGGCCCCCCCTCGGTACCCCACTGCCCGGCTCCCACCCGGTCTGGAGTGCAGCTGGGCGGGCTGCAGCCGCCTGCCTCCCACTCAGTCTGGAGCAGGGCCCCCCAAAGCGTGGGGCCTGGGGCGGTCGCCCCGAGCCGCCCTACTAGGGACAGCTCTGGCCAGCGGAACGAGTCTCTTCAGCAGCCAGCTGGCTGGCACCGTCCATGCACCGCTTGCTCTGGACCCAACCCGCCACTAGGAGACGAGCAGCTGGGGGGGCATGGCAGAAACCGGGGCCACATGGGCAGCGGGGATTGAACCTGTGACCTGACCACCAAAGGCTGCCCCCCCCACTCCCATCCTGACCAGGCTGTTGCAGTTGCTGGAACTGGCTAGTAGAGGGTGACGCAGCGCTAGCACAGTCCCGGTGTTTGGCCAGGTGCTGGTAACAGCCGGGGCCTTTCCTTCTGCGTCTGTTAAAAATTAAGTATGTCATTTCGGGGGTGTAAGGGTTTAGGCCTGTGTGTCTCCTGAGCTGGCGTCTAGGCCTGCGTGCCTGGCTGCAGGCTGAAGACGGAGCTACCCGTGTTAGCAAAGACCGACGCCAGCGTGTTCCTTGTGCCTGCCAGCAGTGAGCTGGGTCGTCGCTGGTACTGTGCCAAAGCTGAGGGCTGCAGATCAAGTGTGTCGAGGCGCAGTGGAGGTGCGATATGTGAGTGCACCAGTGAGGGAAGCGCTGACGCCTCTTCAAGGCCGACGCCAGAGCAAGGCCAAGCAAGCGGCTGGGAAAGCGCGGGCGGTGAAGGGAGGCGTTAAAAAGAAACATACTCGTAGGGCCATAGGCTGACCATGGCCAAGATGTGACCCCCGCGCCCTGCCCCTCCCGTGGGGTACAAAAGGGGTTGTACTAAAGCCTCCAGACCCCCCAAAGTGGAACATGACTGTGACCTGTCCGTGCCCAGGGTAGCCCACTGATAATGCCAGGGTCAGGGCAGGCCGCAAAAGGAGAGCAAAATCTCCCAGCACTGGTGGGTGACACTGCAGTCAGACTTCCCAACCAGCCTTAAACAGTGCTTCTGATTCCCCCCACACTGGTTATCAAGAAGCCACTGTGCAAACACACACAGCCCCCCTTACTGCATTTCAGTCTCTGGCTCCCAAACTGACACTAGGTCCAGTAAAGAGGCCAGTTGCTTTAACTCTATGCTCTTTACTAAAAGATTCCCTCTGATCCCAAAGGATCAGCCACAGTGCCAGTTCACTATAAGTTTGGATCTTACCCAAAATACCACGCTGCCAGCCAATCCTTTAGTAACTAAAACTAAAGGTTTATTAGTAAAAGGAAAACAAACAATAAGAGAAGTGTTAAAGGCTTAAAGCAATCAGATATATACAAATGATTTAAAAGTCCATATACATCAGGTTTCTAGAATAATTGTGGAGTTGCAGGCTTGTATAGTTCCTCTGGTATACATCCAGTACCTGGATGGGTCTAAGTCCTTCAGTTCAGTTGCAAAGTGTGTTAATCCAGAGGTGTGTCCGCAGCTGGACAGGGACAAGGACACAAGGCAAAGACGAAGACAAAATGGTCTCTGGGGTTCGATCTTATATACCCTCTGTTACTGGCCATGTGGCTTGTGGAACTTTACTGGAACCAAAATGAAGTCCATAGTCACATGGGCCAATCCTGGTAACTCTCCAGGTATGCCTTTAGTTTCTTCCCGGGCCTCTGGCTTCTGTAAAGGTCTTGATGGGCCATTAAGCAAGCTATTGTCCTGCGGCCTCTCTGTCTGGGGTGTGTCTTCCACAGCACAGTTTGAAATACAGGGATATCAAAGATCTCCATAACTTTCCTTATACATATTACACATGAACACAAATATTATCATCTTATTCAGCATATCATAACCTTTCTAACAGTACCTGACATGGTATGTCTTACATGAATCACTATGATTTTGACATATTAAGATCAAATAACACAACTGCCCCCCCCTCCTAATGCAGCCCGCGTGACAATGACCATATATTGGAAGGGGTGGTACCAGGGGGCTCCAGGTATCATTAGGCTATCAAGAAGAAGGCGGGAGAGAGGGGATTTCATCGGTCAGGGAAAGAGGGCGTTCTGTGGGCCCTAGCACTAGGCTGCGGGGAAGGGAACTCTGTCGGCGTATAGAGGACTCAGCCCGACTGGCGTGAAGGAGGTGCGGTTCTGGTTTTAAACTGGTCAGTGTCACCCCCAATAAAGCCGTTGCAGAGGGCCTGCACATTGGACTCTGGCCTGCTGCTTTCCAGTGAACTGTCTCTGGGACTGAGAGGGGACAGGGTGGCCGGGGGAGCCCTAACATCTTGGTGCCGTGACTCAGATACGCTTCGCTGGACATAGCAGCTGGGCACGTCCCCCTCAACGACAGTACGCACAGCGACTTGTGGTGGGTGTGGTGGGACTCATGACAGGAGTTGGGTATGGCACAACTCACAGAAGGTGATGCGGGCTCGTGCAAGCTGAGGTAACAGATTTTTTTTAAACAAATGGATATGAAAGAACCAGGGCCCACACCAGATGCAAGGGTTGACCTGAGATGAGATGGAGAAGGAGGCAGGGGGAGGTGTTAGGGACCCCAAGGGAAAGGACTATCGGGAGAAAGGCACGGTGTTACAAGGACTGTGCACTGGGACAGCGTACTGGTAACACAGCTCCTCCAGCACATTCACTCTCTGCAGGGGCTAGTGGGTCGACAAAGGAGTTTAACAGAAAAATGTGTACTAGCAGTGGAGGTAGCGGTGGCTAAAGATAATCTGACACTATTGGAAGGATGTGGACAAGTTGGAGAGAGTCCAGCAGAGGGCAACAAAAATGATGAGGGGGCTGGAGCACAAGACCTATGAGGATAGGCTGAAAGAACTAGGCCTGTTTAGTCTGCAGAAGAGAAGAATGAGGGAGGATTTGATAGCAGCCTTTAACTACCTGAAAGGGGGTCCAGGGAGGATGAAGCTAGGCTGGTCTCAGTGGTGGCAGATGACAGAACAAGGAGCAATGGTCTCAAGTTGCAGTGGGGGAGGCCTAGGTTGGATATTGGGAAAAACATTTTCACTAGGAGGGTGGTGAAGCACTGGAATGGGTTACCTAGGGAGGTGGAGGAATCTCCATCCTTACAGGTTTTTAAGGCTTGGCTTGACAAAGCCCTGGCTGGGATGATTTAGCTGAGGTTTGTCCTGCTTTGAGCAGGGGGTTGGACTAGGTACCTGCTGAAGTCCTTCTAACCCTCATCTTCTCTGATTATATGAGTGGGTGGCTGGGTGTAGGTGTGTCTTTGCTCAGTGTATAAATGGAGTTAATCACATTACAAGGTCAAGCAGAAGAGGCCTCTGAAGATATGGGATGGAGATTAAAGATGATCTAGGCCTGGCCCAACACCTAAACAAATACTTTGCCTCAGTTCCTTAACAAGGGTAATTAAGAGCAGGGTGGCTATTGAGAAGAAGGATAAGGAAGTGGAAATTACCACATCCAATTTGGAAACTCAACTGGGGACCCAGCTAATCTTCATCTAAGAAAGGTAAAGGGACTGGCCCATGAAACTACAAGCCCAATAGCAAGGATTCTTAGTGAATCTGTAAACTCAGGGGCTGTATCCCATGAGTGGGGAATTGCTAATGTCGTACCTATTTTTAAGAAAGGGAAGAAAAGTGATCCAGGAAATTCCTGTGAGTTTGCCCCCCATTGGATGCAGAGTCTTGGAACAAATTTTCCAAGTTAAGGACCTAGAGGAAGATGGTAATTGGGATAAAATACAACATGGCTGTACCAAAGGTAAATCACGCCAGACCAACCTGATCGCCTTTGAGAAGCTAACAGATTTGTTCGACAAAGAAAATGCAGCAGATCTAATCTACCTGGATTTCAATGATACAGCTCCACATGAGAAATCATGAGTTACATTGGAGAAGATGGAGATTAATTTGAGAATTGAAAGGTAGATGAAGAACAGGATAAAGGGGAGATGACCATGGGCCATACGGATAGCTGAACTGTTGGGCTGGAGGAGGATACTAATGAAGTTCTTTAGGGATCCGTCTTGGGGCCAATCTTATTTAACATCTTTATTAATGATCTGAGCACAAAAAGTGAGAGTTTGCTAATAAGATTTGCAGATGACACAGCATTGGGAGGTGTAGCCAATGCGGAGGAGGACCAGAATATCATACAAGATCCAGATGACCTTGAAAACTGGAATAATAAAAAGAGGATGCAATTTAATATTGCAAAGTCACACACTGAGGGACTAACAAGAATTTTTGCAATAAACTGGGGACATATCAGTTGGACATGACAGAGGAAGAGAAAGACCTGGGCATGTTGGTTGATCACAGGATGACTTTGAGCTGCCAACATGAAAAAGGCTAATGCAGTCCTAGGATGCATCAGGCCAGGTAATTCCAGTAAAGACAGGGAGGTGCTAGTATCATTATACAAGGCACTTATGAGACCTCATCTGGAGTCGCACCTGTGTGCAGGTCTGGTCTCCCATGTTTAAGAAAGACAAAGTCAAATTGGAACAGGTGCAGAGAAGGGCTACTAGGACGGATGATCAGAAATGGAATGGAAAACCTGCCTTATGAGAGGAGACTCAAAGAGCTTCGCTTGTTTAGCCTAATCAAACTAAGGCTGAAATGAGATATGATTGCTCTTTATAAATACATCAGAGGGATAAAACCAGGGAGGGAAAGGAGTTAAGCGCCAGTGGGGACACAAGAACAAATGGCTATAAACTGGCCAGCAATGAGTTTAGGCTTGAAATTAGAGGATGGGGGTCTAACCCTCAGAGAAGAGAAGTCCTGGAACAGCTTTCCAAAGGGAGCCATGGGGAGGGGGGGACTTAACTGGCTTCAAGACTGAGCTTGATAAGTTGATGGAGGGGCTGGTATAATGAGACTGGCTAAAATGGTGTGTAACCAAGCTGGGACTGCTAGCAGCAAATATCTCCAATGGCCGGGGATGGGACACTAAATGGCATGGCTCTGTGTTACCATACAGAATTCTTTCCCAGGTGTCTGGGTGGTGGGTCTTGCCCACATGCTCAGGGTCTAACTGAGTGCCACATTTGGGATCGGGAAGGAATTTTCCCACAGGTCACATTGACAGAGACCCTATGGCTTTTTTGCCTTCTTCTGTAGCAAGGGGCACGGGTCATTTGCAGAATTAAACTGGTGTAAATGGTGGCTTCTCTGTAACTTGGAGTCTTCCGACCATGATCTGAGGACGTCATTTGCGCAGCCAGAGATGAGGGGTCTGTTACAGGAGGGGTGGTGAGGTTCTGGGGTCTGCAATGTGCATGCTCTTAATGATCCATTCTGCCCTCAAAGTCAATCTGTCCTTTGGCCATTTGTCCACCGCACAGAGTCACAATATAAAGTGCCATGAGTGTCAGGGTGTGCTCAGCAAACCCAGCTCCCTGCGATAGCAGGAGGCTGGGAGGCGGGAGGGTGGGACTGAGGGGCACTGGGTGAGCTGTGGGGGACACAGGGGTTGACTAGGGAAGGTGGATGCTGGTTGGGACTGAAAGGCAGCAGTAGAGCTGTGCGGGAGGACGCCAGGCTGATGAGAGCAGACCTACGTCAAACGCTAACCCCTGGAACCTGGCCGTATTCCTCCACGCGTCAGTCACCTCGCGGCCCAGGCTTGGTGCTGGGCACTGCTTCGTAGCCATGGCCTGGCTCGTGCTCAGTGTGCACAATGTATGGGCCAAATTCACTCCTGGCCCAAGCGGCTGCAATCGCTGTGCCACCAGTGGAGTCCTGCCCACTTGCACCAGCCTGGGACCTGCCCCCATGGCAGCTGGGCTCCCCCAAGCTCCTGGGGCTCCTCAGGGTCAGCGGCATCCCAGAAGGGCCCTAGCAGCTGCAGAGCTCATGGAGGGACAGGCCAAAGCCTGCTGCGCACTGCTGGTGGCCCAGGGCTAGCATGTGCGGCAGCAGGGCTGGAGCAGCTGGAATTCAGGGGAGGGCTGTTAAAGGAGGCTTGGGTTGATGGGTCATGGAGAAGGGGAGCTTCAGAGCCGGACCTGGAGAAGGGGCAGGGTCCAGATTGCGGACAGTGGCTGGTGGGAAGAGGGAAGGGCTGGAAGCAGAAGACCTGGATTAACTTGGGGTTTGGAGCCAAAGCCCCTCTGCGGGATCAGAGCCACGGAGCCTGTCGGAGCAGGGAAGGTGATGGGAGAGGTGGCCAGAACAGTGCAGAGTGGAGACAAACATCACGAGAGATGCAGGAAGTGACCAGCGGCGTTTATTAAGGGACAGCGGCTCATTCCGCACCAAGCCCTCCCCCCTCTTCTCCTGCGCCCGGCGCAGAGAGAAGGTGCTTCCGCTCACCATGGACTGTGTCACTCCCGCCTCCTAGCACTGATCCCCCTTGTGGGTGCCGTAGACCTCGACCCCGCACAGGGTGAGATACTCCGCCCTGCCCGGGATGGTGACGGTGACGTAGCGCCCCTCCAGCCCGTTGCAGCAGATGGTGTTGAGGGAGCCTGCTGCAGTGTTGGTGATGGTCCCGCAGCTGCAAAGAGCAGAAGACAAAAGCAAAGGTTGAGATCAGGGAGCACAGGTGAGTGGGAAGCAGGACGGAGCCTGCAGAGGCCAACGTACGGCATGAATAACAGACCGTAAGAGACCGAGCGTCCCTCTTCCCCTGACAGCCAAGTCCAGACTAGAAACAAGGTGCCCATTATTAGCAGCGTCTTTAAGCGCTGGAGGAGATCCCTGAGGGACACAGTGGAGTCTCCTTCGCTGGCGTCGTTAGATGTAGACCGGACGTCTGTCTGACAGATACACGGCTGCTCACATTGAAATGATGGGCTCAGGGTAGCATCACCCTGAGGTTTTCTGGCCTGGGTGATACCGGAGGTCGGACTAGATGAATGGAAAGGTCCCTTGAGCCCTAGAAATCTATGGATCCCAGGAAAATCAGTTCCTATTGCCTTGGATGAGATGCTTCTCTATGAGGAGCAGTTGTGCGGGCAGAGAGAGAAGAAGCAGGGGCCTGGAGAGACCAGCTCTACCCTGGATTGCCCGACCAGGGTCCCTGTGCTCAGGGACGCGTTGTTTCCTTCCATCCAGGAACTGGGGAAGCAACTCACATGGGGTTCTCCTTGCCGTGGTCCGCCAGGGAGTTGCCCACACGGATCTGGGCCCCCCTGAGTCTCTCCCCACAGCAGTCCTCCCTGTTCTTCACAATCACTGCGGAGATAGAACGCCGGCTGCCCAAGTCCACGGTCCACCACGGGTCTCGGTTGGCCTGGGTGACGCTGCAGAAGCCTTGTTCCCATTTCCCAAGGCGTTTTCCCTCCACGGCATTCCCAGCCACGCCAGTTCTGTACGTAGAGGACTGAGTGGCCGGGCGTCTCAGCGCCAAGTTTTGAGCTGCAAAGAGAGAGGAGGTGGGACATACCCATAACTAAGGGCTCTGGCTGTCCTGTATCCCACACGTAGCCAGAGCCGCTTCCCAGCACTACCATGCAAACCAGCCACTGCATGAGAGCCAGGTCCATGCTGGGAGCCGTGGCTGCAGGGGACAGGCGTGAGAGCAGGTCTGTGCTGGGGTCTCAGCCCAGACTGAGCCTCTCTCAGCCCCACCATCCCATACCCAGCTGGAGCTGCTCCCTGAGGCAGGGATGGGGCACAATGTTCAGATGGAGCCTCTCCCATCTGCCCCCTCCAGCTGGCGGCCAGGCCCAAGTTAGCAGTGGCACGGGGGGAAGAGTCTTGCAGGGTCTCTGCTGTCTCGCTAGGCAGAGATGGGGGCAGAAGCGAATGGAGTATAAAAGAAAAGAGAAGTTTCCATTCGAGCTGTGCCAGCTCCTTACCCCCAGGTGGGGGGGGTGCAGCCCTGAGACACCCCCGTCCCTGCCAGGATCCCAATCGTCAGCAACAGACGCCAGAGAAACACCATCCCTGCGCTATCAACACAGGAGATCACAGGAATGTTTTATTCCCAATAAACGACAGGCATAGCACGTTTCAGATGAGCACCTCACACCCCCCAATGGTCCTCACTTCACAGGGAGGGAAACTGAGGCACAGGGAGCCAGTAACTTGTCTAAGATCGGGCAGCAAGTAAGGGGCAGAACTGTGACTAGAACCGTGGTCCCTTAAAGCCTAGTGCCCTGCTCTGCCCACTCCTGCATCCCACGGTGTTTAGGACGTTGTCGTCTGATTAGCTTCCACTGGCCCCTGGGGACAAAATGTGGCTGATCCAGCGAACCTGTCCCAGGGCGGCTAGATCCTTTAGTACAGGTCCTTATCCGTCCAGCAGGCAGGCTTTGTACGCCAGTCAATTATGGGATGGACAGTGAGAGTTCAGCCAAAGATCATTTGAAAGTTGGAATTATGAATCTTTATCAAACTACTTCTAGTTTCTCTGGAAATTCACCTGTTAGTAGGACCACAGATACCCTAGTGAAGGTTAAGGGCACATATCCGTCATCTAGGTCAGTGGCTCTCAACCTTCCCTGAGAACTGTACCCCTTTCACAAGGCTGGTTTGTCTTGGGTACCCCCAAGTGACACCTCAATTAAACTGTACTTGCTTAGAAAATCAGACATAAATATACAGAAGTGTCACAGCACACACTGACTGAAACGTTGCTTAGCTTTCGCACTTCTCCCATACAATTATAAATCAACTGGAATATAAATATGGACTTGCATTTCAGTGAGTCGTATAAAGAACAGTATCAATGATTCATTGTCTGTATGAAATTTTAGTTTGCATTGACTTTGCTAGTGCTTTTTGTATAGCCTGTGGTAAAACTAGGCAAATATGTAGCTGAGTCGATGTACCCCCTGGAAGGCCTCTGCGTACCCCAGGGGTGTGTCCCTGGTGAGAACCATGGATTTAGGTAAAGTACTTTGCAGCACTGTTGTAGTGCTGTAGTTTGTAGTGATGCAAAAAGCAAACCTTAAAAAGCCAGGAAATTCACAGCTAGGGTCAAATGTAAAAAAGGCCCAAACTTATTAAAGTATGAAAATGCACAGTTAAGGTGCCCAATCAACCTTAACTCTGCTCTGTAGTTGCCCTGTGAGGAAAAAAAAATAAGAAAAAAAATATGAAGTGTCTTTAATAATCAGTTTAATGTTATCTGGGTTCCAACCCACGAAAATGCCTTCATCATATGGATCTGGGGTTGCCATGGTGCCGCAGTGGGGCAGAATTAAGTTTTCTGCCGATGAAGAACGTTGTTGCGATGAAGAACAGGGTAAAGCTTTAATTGATCATATTATAGACTATTCAAACGTAGCCCAGGCACAAAATTGCAGGGAGTTGTAACTGTACAGGAAGTTGGAAGGGTCTGTGGCAGGACAAAGTTAAGGTTGTTTGGGTGCCCTAATCTGAATGCAACATACTTGGATTTCTTTTAAGTTTAACCTTAACGGTGAATTTCCTGAGCCTATGACACTCGGTTCTGGATAATAACATCATCCCTGCAATGTATCTTCGCTGCATTACTGCTCTGCTCTCTCAGCGGCCCCTCGCATGTCGCTGGAACTTTCCTTGTGTGTTTGGGACGCTGAATGCACCAGGAGTATTGTGCAATGAGTGAGCTGCAGCAGTAGAAACAAGGTTAACTAAAGAAAACAGCAAGAAAATTGCATATCCCTGCCTCCCTCCGAAGAGCATCACAGAGCTGTGCAGGGAGAGAAGATTAAGTGTTGGGAAGCTAAGCCAGGTGCAGCTGATTGCTCGGCTGGAGAAAGCAGGGTCCCGACAGGCAGCAGCTGCAGCAGCCATAGAGCATCCTCACACCCAACTTCCCATCGCCAGAGCTGGGGCAGTGAGAGTTGGAGCTGGAAGCGAGGAAGCTTCAGTTGGAGGAACAGAGATTCAAAGACATGACAAGGGGGAGACCCAGAGAAACAGCGAACACATAAGGGGCAGCAGCGA
This sequence comes from Mesoclemmys tuberculata, assembly GCA_007922155.1. Taxonomy (NCBI): domain Eukaryota; kingdom Metazoa; phylum Chordata; order Testudines; family Chelidae; genus Mesoclemmys; species Mesoclemmys tuberculata. Next base: position 16,496,670 of record ML675632.1, on the reverse strand, counting down.
CAAAATCAGGTGGAGCTGCAGAAAAACCAGAAGCTGCAGAGAGAGCAAGAACTGGGTGTGGAGAAGAGGCAGAGCAAGAAGTCCCACAGGGGAGTAAGTGGAGCGAGACCACAGGAAGCCAGGACCACAGGGAGCCTCCATACCGAATTGTTGCCCCAGTTTAAGTGGGAGCGGTATACATACCTACCTCACCGCCTGCGAGGAGGCTTGTGATCTGAACCACATGGACCCTTGCGAACCGGCTCTGCTGTCACCCCCTTACTAGATCCCAAAGCGAGAGAGGCATACAACCAGATGGGCAGAGCTGGTACCTGCAGTACAAACAGTTCAAAAAGGCTCTACTGCTTCAGTCTGAATTGGCACTTCAGGCTGCCAAGGAAAGGTTTTGGGGTGTGCGGAAGAGCCACGGTGTGACATGAATGGAAAGAATATCTCCACAAATGGGGTAACAGTCCAGAAGTCACTGTGGAACCTGGTAGGGTTAGAGCTATAGGCTACGTCCCCATGAGCTTAGACAATGGTTAGTGGACAGGGAACCAAAGGGTTTTCATAGCACAGGCCAGTTGGCAGATAAATTTGTGCACAGTGCGTCTGGTGGTAAGAACAAAAGAAAGGGTGCTAGGCCCAGGTTGGATTTCCAAGGGGTGATGCCACACAAGGGCACCACAAAGTGGAATTCAAATAAATCCAAACCACGGGTGATGGATGATGCAGGTGGACCACCTCCAATGGATCTCGAAAACCTAAGGGGTAGTATCTTTACATGGACAGGGCGTAAGTGGGGATCCTGCCTGAGGCTTGATGAAATGATGTTTAAAGCAGACCCATGAAGGCTTAGCTCAGTGAAAACGCAGTTGGAGGAAAGAAGTCCCACAGCCAGCTTCTCGCCTTGTCTTCTGACTGGCTCCAGCTCTGGCCAAAGACATGAGAGTTGCCAGCTTTTCATTCACAATCTTTCCAAGACAGGAATTAACCTGTCAGAAAATCCTGCCTGTACTTTGTGCATCTACATCACCTAGAAATACCCTTGGTTAGAGGCCCAATCACCAGGCCAGTCCCACTTCCATCCCAGTCTGAGGACTAACGTGGAGCCTGACTCTTTCCCTGGTTCCTGGCACCAGGGCGAATTGCACCCTCACTGAATATCTAGCTCTGTGCGTGTCCTGTGGGAAGGGGTCACGTTGGAAGGATCACGTCCTCACTTGGCTGAAAGGAAAGGCAGGTATAAAAGTCAACTGATCAGCTGTGGCAAATGTGAAGGGGGGTTTCCAGCTCACCTGGGCACCTTGCAATCACCAATTTTGTAGAGCAGGTGGGATTCAGTTCACTTCCTGATGCTTCCGCAGCTCCTGCCTTGGTATCCGACAGTGCCACGGTCTGTGAGCGAATGAGCTCGGGAAGTGAAGTCCGGCTGCTTTGATTTAGTTCCCGATGGTGGTACGGTGACTGGGTACTGCTCTGCAAGCTGACATGAACCAATGAGGATGTGATCCATGCTTCTTAGGAACAGTCAGGTTTGCCTAATTTGAATATAAGCTGTGTTCCCTCTGTGTGTAACCTTTCTACCTTGCGGTTAACAGCACAATAAAAGCTGGGTTCAAATATATCTAATCTCGTGTAGATCTTGCCAAACTAAATCCTCTTGAGTTCACAGAAACCTGAAAACTAAACACCCCCCCAACAAACAACTAAATCCACCTGATCCCCCAGACACTTGAGAAAAATAAATGTAATCTTTGGATGGGCAGGAGTTTACTTCATTTCCCTTCACCAGTCCCTAAAAGTCATTCAAGTCCCAAAAAGAACAGTAGGTATGAATCTAATTCTTAAGTACCAACTTTATAAGATCTTATGACAAAGAAACATAATTAACAACTACAACTTGATTTGTACAACCCAACATGGCCGCTTCATAATCCACATACGTTATCTTCAGTGATGCATAAACAGATTCAATCTACACAGGTCACTCCCCACAGAAACACAGAGAGAAAGTCAGAGCTGCCCAAAGCTTAGGCTGAGCTCACTTGATCTCAGGGCATGTCTACACCCAGACTTACGGCCACCTGTGTTAGGTCGACTTACAGCCATGGCAGTAATTACTGTGGTCTTTCATGTCCACACAACCCTCCTCCTGTCAGTGGTGCACGTCCTGCCCGGAAAGCTTCCACCGACTTCAAAGGGCACCGTGGGGGGCTGAGAGCCTGGGCTTTCGGCTCCACACGGAGCTCCCCGCTGAGAGCCCGGCAGCTCCATGGGGTTCCCCGTGCAGAGCTCCTGCCGGGCTCCTGAGAGCCCGGGGGGACGACGACAGCTGGGCTCCCTGTGGGGAGTGGGGAACAGGGAGCCTGCGGGAAGTAGCCCGGGGGGGCAGGGCTCTAGCTGGAGCCGCCAACCCACTGGGAGGTGACAGCCCGCGCTGAGAGCCCTGAGCTGGGTCCACAGCAGGGATCCTCCCGGCCTTTCCTGTCATTTTCAAGAATGACAGTCAACAGCGTCTACACAGACGCTGCATGGCCCTGGTGACACCACACAACCCTTCGCCTCTCTTGGGGTGGAGTTATGTCGGTGGAGGAGGGCACTTTCATCGGTGGGAGCGAGGCTATAGCGCAGACGCCGTAATTAGGTCTACATAAGCTGTCTTCTGTCAACCTAACACTATCGTGTAGCTCAGGCCTCAGTCAGCGTCTCTGATCACCAAACCTACACAGGCTACTGAGTCAAAAGCAACAGCTTTCCTCCCCTTGCTTGCAGAAATCTTCAGCTGGAAGCCAGGCAGACTCTTGCTCCCCCTCTGCTGAAATCACTCCGTTAGCTAGTCAGCTAACCAGTTAACCAACCACGCAGTCAAAAAACACCCTGCTACAAGAAAATACCAAACTGACTAGCAAAATAAATGACCCTTTCCCCATCACATTTAAATAAGAGAAAAGTGGGTGAATCACACTCGTTGAGACAATTGAACTAAAACAGTTTGGCTAAAAATCAAACATTCAAAGTATAGAATTAAAATAAAATCAGTTATTTTTCCCTCCTAATTTTCCCTTTCTATAATTAACACTGGCCGGCTCCCCTGGCAGAAGGTTAACAATAACACTAACCTCCTGCCAAAGGCTTCAGAGTTAGGGAAAAGAGCCTGCTTTATACTCCGGGGACTCCGCTTCTCCCAGCCCACACAGTGCACACGGCCTTTTGCAAAGCAGCTGCCCTGACTAATAATCGCCCTCATGGCATCTGAGTGCAGCAACAGGGAACGGAGCATGCCACAAACTACCACAACCAATTGCAGAATCTTCTAGGTGTGGAGAGCTAATTGTGCATCTGCTTAGCAACAATGACAGACACAAGTCATTCCTACCCACCCCCCAGAGATCTCTTAAAGAAATACAGTATCACTATCAGGCACCTGGGTTACACACCCCTTTGACAAACAACTGCATACACTTGATCCCCCACTAACCTGTGATAACTAACCTGCCCTCCCCAGCTGCCCTGTACTGGCAGTCATTTTCCAGTTACAAACACATCACAGAACGATCGAAGAGGAGGGTTGGAAGGGACCTCAGGAGGTATCTAGTCCAACCCTCTGCTCAAAGCAGGACAAACCTCAGCTAAATCATCCCAGCCAGGGCTTTGTCAAGCCAGGTCTTAAAAACCTCTAAAGATGGAAATTCCACCACCTCCCTAGGTAACCCATTGCAGTGCTTCACACCCCTCCCAGTGAAAACCTTTTTCCTAATGTCCAACCTAGACCTCCCCCACTGCAACTTGAGACCATTGCTCCTTGTTCTGTCATCTGCCACCACTGAGGACAGCCTAGCTCCATCCTCCCTGGAACCCCCCTTTCAGGTAGTTAAAGGCTGCTATCAAATCCCCCCTCATTCTTCTCTTCTGCAGACTAAACAGGTCCAGTTCCCTCAGCCTCTCCTCATAAGTCTTGTGCTCCAGCCCCCTCATCATTTTTGTTGCCCTCCGCTGGACTCTCTCCAATTTGTCCACATCCTTTCTGTAGCGGGGGGCCCAAAGCTGGACACAATACTAAAAAATTGGCCTCACCAATGCCGAATAGAGGGGAATAATCACTTCCCGTGATCTGCTGGCAATGCTCCTACTAATGCAGCCCAATATGCCATTAGCCTTCTTGGCAACCAGGGCACACTGCTGACTCCTATCCAGCTTCTTATCCACTGTAACCCCAGGTCCTTTTCTGCAGAATTGCTACCTAGCCCATCAGTCAAGAGTGTGCAAATAAGAAAATCTTTTTCAGGCGGAAGGGACCAGTCGTACATTTTCCTCTATGTCAGATTGAAAGAGAATTAATGGGTTGGGTTTTTTTGCCTTCTGCATCATGGGGCATGGGTCATTGTCTGGAAGCATCTGACCGTGTCTCATCTAATCAGCTCCCCACCATTCCAGGGGCCTCAGGCACCATGGCACCTCGGTCTCTCCTCTTCTCCGCCCGTGGCCCTCAACAATGTACTTTCCCAAGGACTAAAAAGCTTTTGTTTATCTTAAGTATTGAGGCACGGCATTTGGTATACAGGAGGTCAGATTAGGAGATCCAATGGTCCCTTCTGGCTTTAAACTCTATGATTGTATCTGGAAAGAAACACAGCAGCAGACTATCCATCCCAGTGAACAGTAAAATACCCAGGCCCTTCCAGTAACTCTGGCAGCCATCCGTCCAACTCCGTTCCCACTGGCAGTGAGACTGTCTCACAGCTCCCTTGGCGGCATCACCTCGCTCATCCACCATGCCCCACTCCTGGGATCCATGAGTGACAACATCCAAGTCTCCCTTCGCAGCGCTGTCCTTGGCCCTCAGAGAGCCGCTTGCCCAGAGGCACCACTATCGAACCCAGCTGAATGATTCAGCTGTACTGAGGCCTGGTCAACAGTACAAAGCTGGTCAATGGCAGGCGACTTACAATCGTGCAGGTGTCCGCACTCACCTTCTTCTCCAGCCAATGCAAAGACCTGCCACATTGCTGCAGTAAAACCCCTCCTCAAACAGCACAGAGCCTTGCTCAATGCCAGTGGATGCTGCGTGGCCTGTGTTGACCCCAACAGTCCTCCAGCAGCTGTCCCCCAGTGTCCCATTCTCTGCCACCGCGACCGCTTCTGCCACCATTTTACACTTTACAGCCCACAGGTCACACGGACCAGAAGCTACATCCTTCCACCCCTTTAAACACCCCGCATGAATCTGAAATGGCTTCTCCTGGTGAGCACACCTAGCACCAGACCCTTGTGTGCAACTGCCCATCTGCCCCGGTGGTGCCACACACACAGATGGGTACGAGACGCACCTGTGCCTGCGGGGACTGCAGGTGATCCCGACTGTCTCCTCCCCACCTGAGGGGAGAACTCACAGGCCCCTCACTCTCACCCCCCACCTTAGGGGACCAGGTGGGCCCCTCACTGAGGGGAGCGCTGGCACTCCTCTCACTGTCTCTCCCCATCTTCAGGGCTGCTATTTTGCTCTGAAAGTGCTTTGCTGACGAGCTCCAGGTGAGAGCAGCTGGTCTGGGGAACACGAGAAAGCCCCCATGCCATGTGGGGACAGTAACACCTAGTGGAGCTGCAGAGAGGTTAGCCCACGGCAACTTGACGCCCTCCTCCCCTTGCTGCACTTAAGCAACTTCAGGTCCGCAGTGCCTCATCGAGGTACGTGGGCACCCCCATGTTACAGAGCCCCATTAGTATGGGGCAAACGGGGTTCGTGAATCCAGGGAAATGTAGGTGTGTCGGGGTGTTACTGACGTACACGCTCCAACTCCATCTTCCCCTTCCCTTTATATGTGTAAGGAAGGTTTTAGTGGAACTCCCCCCTGCTCAGACAGTCTGAGTGGTGCTCTCTCCTGCTCCGTCAGCTGAAAGGAGGGGGGCACTTTGTTTGCATGGGCTTTGTATTTGCAAATAAGCACACCTAGGTGCTGAGCTTATGGGCAATGGTTAGCATGGCTGGTTTTGGGCTACAAACCACTTTTGTGTTAACTGCTGGGGTAATGAAATGTTGTCCTTCAGTTGTATGAACAGATGTCAGCAAAACTGTGCTTAGCCTGTTATGATAAAATACTTTACCCTAAACTAAATAGAGTGCCACGAACGTGGCGGACAGATGTTTCAGCATTGTAAAGGAGGGGGAGATACGATGAATCTCCTATTGGGATTGCACGAGCCCTGGGAAAGGGTTGCTCCCAGGCATGGAGTGATGATCTCCCATTGTTAAAAGGTAGAATTAACGACTCCTCTTGGAGCCTTTTTGTTTCCTGAAGACAGGGACATCGCTTCTGTGTCAGCAGAAGGTTTACCCATGAGCTGAAAGTCACTAAGAGCTGAATCACTGCAAGCTGAGATTCACTAAGAGCTGAACTATCAGAGAGCCTGGGAAACTTTGCCTGACAACTGAGAAAGCTGAATCAGTTGGCACCGGTGGTCAGCGGGAGCCTGGCGTGGTCGACGCCAGCCAGGTGTGGTCAGCGGAAACAGGTGCAGTCGGCACCAGTGGTCGGCGGGACCCTGGCACGGTTGGCGCCAGCCAGGTGTGGTCAGCGGCTGGGGACTTGGCAAGCCCCCGAGGCAATAGGAGACAGCTACGGAGGAGGCCTGGTCAGCCGGTGGCCAGGGGGAGTTGCAGAGGGGGGCAGGCTGAGCCCCCAACTGGACATTGACACTAGGATGGTCAGTACAGGGGAAGGCGCGAAGGGGGAGGCGAAGGACACGCCCTGTACTCTGGGGTGGGTTTGGCTCAGTGAGTTCATGAATTCCGTGTGCTCTGTTCCCCAGACCAGGGCTGTGTTATCTCTCCTCTGTTATTAAAGGGTCACTTTCTACACTCAGACTCTGTGCTGGCGAGAGGGGAAGTATTGCCCTTTGGGGCGCCCAGGGGTAGTGTGTGATTCCCAGGGGACTGGGTGGGGGCTCGAGCCAGTTTGGTGTGTATCATTGGCAGGGACCCCTAGATATAGAACCCGGCCCTTGCTGCTGCCGACTCTGGCAGAAGGGTTACATATGCTTCCTCTTGATTTCCCCTTGTAAATAAACTGTACTTCGATTGGTTCATGCACTACGGAGGTGTCAGAAGAGTACACGTACGAGGTAGCAGTCTAGGCATAGGGGTAAATACCAGGTGGTGGAGAGTGGAAACCACACTGGAGGGGTAAAGCTGGGTTCCTGACTCCCTTAAACAGTCAGGTAGAGGCACAGTCAGTTAGTATCTAAGAATCCAGGCCATTGAAACCCACTGCGGCCAAAGCAGAGGGACACCAGAGAAGGGTTCCAGTGGATGATTCGCTGCCCTTAGGGGTATGGCGACCCATAACACCTCCTTTCAATTGGATCTCATGGCCTGTGGGGAGAAGTGGCTGTGCAGCTATAGAAATGTGGACACCTACAAACAGATTGCATGAGAGATACAGGCAGAAGGGTGTGCCAGGGACGAGCAGCTGTACCGCATGAAAACAAAGGGAGTACCGCAGGGATACCACATGGCCAGGAAGCAGAATGCTAGATCTGGTGCTCTGTCATGGACCTGCCCCTTCTAGAAGGAACTGCACGCTGTACTTGGCGGAGACCCCTCCAGCACCTTGCATACCTTGCCGGAGCCACAGACAGATATGCCTGCCACGAACAGCAAGGAGATGAGTCTCACCCTAGTACTGCCAGTTCCGCCAGGGGTGGGTGGATGAGCCTGATAAAGGGGAGGGGAGCTTGGGTGTGCACGTGCATTTTTCCTTACAATGCTTAAATGTAAAGATGGCACCCAGCCGATTCCCACGCTACCTACAAACAGGCATTGACTTTTCCTTGTTTCACTCGGGTGACCACCCCTCCCGTTCACGATCCCAGCGTGAGGTTGTTCACGGTAGGGGAAGTCTGTGCTGTGGCTTTTTACACAACTGTCACCCGCTGGCCCTGAGGCTCCTCAACGGGCTCTGCATTGTGCATCAGACCAGACCAGACCCACTCGGACAAACCGCCAGGAAGAAAGTTTTAGTCTGTAAGGAAACAGAACAGGATTACAGCTGAGAGGCCTCCTCTCCGCTTGGTGCAGAAACGCCCTGCTGGGCGGGCGGATAGTACTTCCTGGCTGGAACGAGGACATTCAGCAGTTTGTAGTCCATCATTTGTTGTTCCCATTACTGCTGCTGAAGCACACTGGACTACACTTATATGAGAAAAGGCACAATCTCTTATATGAGGTACAACCAACAGAGGCAGAGATGGTATCTTTTCATTCCCTTTGGGGTAGGCACAGCGGGGGTTGTGGAGCACTTTGTTTACGTACATAGGATGCTCCTGAGAGATCTTAATGAAAATGGAGATGTCCTGGAGATACTCTGCAATCTTCTCCCAAAGGCTTTTAGGGATATCTGCTTTGTTTCTTCCTCCCTGGTAGGACGCTCTCCGACAAGTCCCGCTGACACCATTGCAGTAAATAGGCTACTGGAATATGGGCCTATTTGGCCAGTTCCAGTGTTCTCTGTGCGTTGGTGACCCTCAGGAATGAGCTAGCAGTGAAAACCACTACCATCTATAGAAGACAGTGCCAATATTCAGTACCATTGCCCTATACTTGTACCCAGGGAATAGGGATCAAAAGTGTATGGCTTCATGCATCAGAAAAATCTTTCCCGCCCACTCACCCCTGCCGAGCCATACTTACCATGGCTGGGGCTAGAAAGCTATGCGGTGCTGAGGTGCTCCAAAGCTGAAGAGTTGTCGATAAGCATGTCTTTTTAAAAGTGTTTATGGAAATAAGTGAAAGGAGCTTTGAAATTTGTGTTTGCCTTTCCATTGTGACTGCAAATCCAATGGTTCATTTGTCTGTTTTTAACAGCAGCTTCTGGAATGAGGGCCGCGCCCTTGACACCCACAGAATGCTTGATCCTGATGCAGGAGAACATGTTCTGTGAGATCCTAGAAACCAGCGCTGCATTAGATCATGAACAAAGGACTTGGAGGGCCAACAGGATCAACAGCATGGAGAAAAAAAAGAGGACAGGAAAAAGGTCCATGAGTCCCAGCAGAACAAGGAAAGGGAAATGCACAAAGACATGGTAGGTCTTCTCCAGCAGCAAACTCAAATGCTGCAGACCCTAGTTGATCTACAAATCCAAAAACTCAGATTCTCCACCTACTGCAGTTCCTTGGGAACTCGATGGTCACTGCTTCCTACAGCCCCTGACATGCCCCTGCATCAGTACCCCTACCACTCTATGCCAGGGGACAGCAAGGAAAACCAACCACAGCTTCACAGATGCAAAATGTGGCTCTTGCGGGTCCATGTATGTGTAGCCACAACAAACAACATCTGTGAACACAAAAGAGACCTAAGTGTTTACTTCCTTTCTAATTTTAAATTTTCACCCCATTAATTTATGTTAAAAAATTGTATAATATTGCCAGTGGGGTTTTTTGCACATTGCTTGTATGCACTGTTTCCTCCACACACACTCTCAGTAAAGTTCTGTTTTTGCAGAATCAAATTATCTTTATTAGTTCACAACAAATATTGCAGAATGCATAGCAATAGTCAAAGCAAACAATACTTGTAAATTACACATGAAGCACCATATAATTCATTGCTTCAGGAAAATACCCTGTCATATTTACACACGTTCAGCAAGCACTACACAATTCTTAGCGGGACCCAAATCTCCAGGCCCAGAGAACTCTCCAACACAGACCTCTACTGAGGCTGACCATTAAAGTGTTCTGTCAAAGCCCCCCTTAACCACATAGCTTCACAGTGGGCTGCTGTAATAGCCCATGGGTCTGGCTATTCAAAGTCAGCAGTCAGTCTCTTCACCTCCATCTCAACACAAACTTTTACCCCTTTGCCTCACAGATATTATGCAGGACACATCAGGCAGTTATAACCTTTGGAATATTTTGCCACACTGGGATCACTCTAGTCAGTGAACACCACCAGCGCCCCTTCAATCTACCAAAAGCACATTCAAGTGTCATCCTGCAGCTGCTGAATGAGAAACTTAGCCTTTCCTTGGTGCTGTCAAGGTAGTCCCGTATATAGCCAAGAGTCCAGGCCTGCATAGCAGGAAACGGTTAATGGCCACACACGCTTGCGTGACAATGTCCCCCACTATGGATTTTTCAACTCCCAAATGATTTCCCACTGGCTGGCAGCAATGCAGCATTACAACTTTCCAGAGTACTATCACTACTCACTTCTCCACTCTCAATGTAACCACCATTCTGGTGTCCAGTCACTGGAGGCCTGGGGTGAGAGTGGCACACAGATCCAGGAACGTGACCTTTCAATCCAAAACCTCTGCAGCCATTGCTCATCATCCCACAGCTGCATTACAGTGTGATTCCACCACTCAGTGCTTGTTGCTCAGGCCCAGAAACGGCAGAGATGGTAGACACTGAAAGAAGCCACACGGGATTGTCAGATTTTTTTTTAAAAAGGTGCAAAAATTATGGGATATCAATGGTATTACGGGATGGAGAAAATTGCATGCTAGAAATTTGACCCATAGCTTCCAGAGGTCCCTGAGTGAGTCATAGCTATTCCACACCACATTGCAAACATTTCCTAAAAGGCATTGTGCCAGACAATGTCGCATGGCACGCTGGGGTACCTGCCCATTGTACTCTGGCTTTGTATTGACATAGGCACTCCTAATGAATGTGTGCAGTGCCAATGCAAACAGCCAAGTATGCCTGTGCCCAAGAGATATACAAACTTCATTGGCCATACATTGCTATAACTTGCATTGACCATGGTTTGCAGGGTAGACATGGCCTAAGACACTGGGGCCGGGGGCCTCATCGACTACATTCAGCTTTTAGGTTTCCTAGCGTACAAGGCCAGAAGGGACCATTAAAGCATCTACTCTGACCTCCTGTATTGCACAGGCCATTAGGTTTCACCCAAATACCCCTGTACTGAACCCAGTGACTTTAGATCAGCTAAAGCATTTTAGTCCTCAGGATATTAAATTGAGATTTGCTACAGGCAGAGAGTAGGAGAAACCAAGGTGCCCCATTACCAAGGCCCCTGCAATGGCAGGGAACTGGTTAGGTGAGACCTTCCCAGGTGATCCATGCCCCACACTGCAGAGGAAGGCGAAAAAGCCCCAAATGTGACCTGGGAGGAAATTCTTTCCTGAGGCCAAGTCTAGCGATTGGTTAAACCCTGAGCATGTGACCAAGACCAGCCAGCCAACATTTAAAACAGAAGGTTCTCTGTGCTACCGCAGAGCTCTGGTGCACTTGATGTCCCATCTCCAGCTGTGGCCAGTCTCTGATGCTTCAGACGAAGGTGAATATCCCCGCGGAATACATTTGGCCAGTTGTGCACCTGGGGTAAAATCCGTTCTGGTCCCCTAAACTGGCCTGCTGAAGCCCTCAAGCATGAGATTTGATTATAGACATTGTCTTAACGCAGAGTTGCAAACGTCATGAGCATGTTGAGGGCAAAGCAGGCAGTCCTGTTGTCCCCTTCCAGTTCCTTCATGAGCCAAGGGGAGAAATAAGGGGTTCCCAGATTTCAAGGCCAGAAGGGATCACCATGAACATCCAGTCCAACCCGCCCAGCCATACAGGCCATTTAATCTCACTCAGAAGCTGTCTTAAAGCAGATTTGTTTAAAGGAAGGGTTTCCTTTCATGCCCCGTCTCCTGCTAAATTTGCAATGAAACCAGCCCTCTGGATTGGACACCAGCCTCATGGCAGTTGACTGCACTGATTCTGATCCCACAGCAGGGGAGACAAAGCTGAGGGATGGGTGAACTTGAGTGGCTGGTATTAAATGAGGATATTGATAAAGCATCACAGAAACTTGGTGGAATGATGATAATCAATGGGACAAGGTATAAAATACAGCAGAACGTTTCAGTAGGTCGAGTTAGTGGGGGAGTGGAAAAGCTCAGCATCAAATGTAGTAAAAATCTTAAATGACCCAAACGCTGCCATAGAATCTCTATGGATAGAAATTCCATGCTTGAATAACAAGAACATATCAGTAGGGATATGCTACTGACCACCTGACCAGGATGGTGATTGTGAAATGCTTCCACAAATTAGATTTCAACTAACCCCATATTGACTGGGTACATGTCAACTTTGGACGGGATGCAGAGATAAAATTTCTAGACCCCATAAATGACTGCTTTGTGGAGCAGGGGAGAGGGAATTCTTGATTTGTCCTAAATGGAGCACAGGATCTGGTCCAAGAGGCAAATATAGCTGAGCATTTCAGTAATAGTGACCATATTGTAATTAAATTTAACATCCTTGTGGGAGGGAAAATACCAAAGCCCACCAAAGTAGCATTTAACTTCAGAAAGGGAAACTTCACACAAGGAAGCTAGTTAAACAGAAATGAAAAGAAACAGTCACACAAGTGAAATGCCTGCAAGTTGCATGGACACCTTTTAAAAACACCATAATAGAGGCTCAAATTAAATGAATACCCCAAGTTAAAAAACATAGTAAGAGGACCAAAAAATGCCACCGTAGTGAAACAATGAAATAAAGGAAGCAGTTAAAGGCAAAAAAGACATCCTTTAAAATAGGAAGGCAAATCTTAGCAAAGAAAATAGGAAGGAGCATAAACTCGGGCAAATCAAGTGTAAAAGTACAATTAGACAGACCAAAAAAGAATATTGGACAGCAGCTAGCAAATGACACACGAGCTAACAGCAAAATTTTAAAGAACATCAGAATCAGGAAGCCTGACACACAATCAGTGGGCCACTGGATGATTGAGGTGTTAAAGGAGCACTCAAAGAGGACAGGATTGTTGGGGAGAAGCTAAATTAAGTCTTTGCATCAGTCTTAAGTGCAGAGGAGGTGAGGAAGATTCCCATCATTTTCACCATTCTTTTTAGGTGACAAATCTGAGGAATTGTCCCAGATTAAGGTGTCAATAGAGGCAGTTTAAGAACAAAATGATAAATTGAATAGTAATAAGTCACCAGGACCAGGTTGTATTCACCCAAGAGTTCTAAAAGAACTCAAATATGAATTGCAGAACTACTAACTGTGGGGTGTAACCTATCATTTAAATCAGTCTCTGGACCAGATGACTGGAGGAGAGCTAGTGTAATGCCAATTTTTAAAAAAAACTCCAGAGGTGATCCTGGAAATTAGTGTCTTTTAGGCCTAACTTCAGTACCAGGCAAATGAGTTGAAACTACAGTAATGAACAGAGTGATGAGACACATTAGATGAACAGGATATGCTGGAGAAGAGTCAACATGGCCATTTCTGCCAGAGTCTAAACGATGACATAAAGATGAATTGGCCTGAGTTGACAGCCAACTGGTCAAATGATGCCAAGAAAAAAGGAAGGTGCACATTCAACCGCAGTCTAGTCTGGTCCCATTACGGCCACTTCCCAGGTGGCCCCAGGGCCAGAGCCCATGCAGATCAATATGACACAAAGATGTTTTATGGATTGGGAGAAGGTGTATTGGTGACAGAACTGCCTTTGCTTCTACTGTGGTAGGTGAGACCACTTTGCCACCCAGTGTCCCCTCAAGTTCAAACCTGCAGCAGACCTGGGAAATTACCATGTCCAGCCCCATGAGAGGGGTCACGGCTGGATTTAATTACAGAATTGGACTTCCAAACAAACCTCTTCTTCTGCCAACATGCATTTTAACAGCTGTGGGATGTTCCCATCACCACCTGAAAGTCTTGTTCCATCTCTGCATCTTGTCCACACCTGAGGTGAATTGCGCCCAGCTTCCATTGGTGGATTCTGGAGCCTCAAACAATTTTATGGATGCTGGCCTCATTAAGGTTAATCTAGTACAAAGAAAGCTCTCCAAAGACCTAGTGGAATCAATCAATGGTAGCATGCAGTCCTCAGGTCCTGTCACCCACAGAATTATGTTCCTTTGGGTTAAAATCCAAGAACATGAAGAAACTCTGCAATGTAACTTGATTAACCCAGCCCACTTCCTCATCACACTTGGCATCTCTTGGCTATTGGTCCATGATCCAAATATCTCATGGAAGACACAAGAGATATGGTTCTAATTGGGCTACTGTCAGCAATGATATCTAGCCAAATCAGGTGCCAGGGAAATGGGGAATAGCATGGAGAAGACCACCAACTCCTGTGTCCAGCAAGTTTGAGATATTAATGGCTCACCAATTCCTGCAAAATATTGAGACTTTACTGATGAGTTTGATGGAAGAAATACTAACATCCTAACCCCACAGCATTAACCTCCAGCCAGAGGCCAAAATTCCTTTTGGACAGATTTAGGCCTTGTCAAAACCAGAACCTAGGACCCTACAGAAATACCTTGATGAGAATCCAGCAAAAGACTTTATCTACCCATCTACGTCTACCCCAGGGCCTTTAATTCTGTTTAGGAAAAAAAAAAAGAACAGAGAGGATGGCTCCTTGCATATTGAGCTTTGAACAAAATTACCACCATGAATAAATAAACTTTTTCTTTTAATCAGTGAACTATTAGAGAGGGCCAGCTCTGCTAGAATATTCACCTAGCTTGATCTTTGTGGTACTTACAAGCTAGTCTGTATTCAAGAGGGGGGTGAGTGGAAGACAGCATTTCACACCCAGTATGGCCATTTTGAATACCTCATCATGCCATTCAGTCTTTCCCACGCCCCAGCCACATTCCAGCTCTTTGTCAATGATATCTTGAGGGGCATTTTGAACCAGCTTGTAGTGATCTACTTAGATGAAACCCTCATCTTCATGGAAACCAAGCTCTCGATGACCAACGCATCCACTTGGTACTGGAACATCTTTGAGTGAATGGCCTGTACAGGAAACCAAGAGGAGTGAGTTCACCTACACCTCCATTGACTTTTTGAGGCTATATCATATCCCCCAACAGGATAAGTATGGATGCCCAAAAGGTGTTTACAATTGTGGAGTTGGCAGTGCTGAAAAACGTGTGACCTCCAGTGCTTCACAAATCTACCTCTGATCAACTAAAAGAAGCATTTACATCTGTGTCAGTCTTGTTCACCTGGACCTGATGAAACCCTTCTTTGTCAAAGCAGATGCCTCTGATTATGTGATTTGAGCAGTGCTATCACAATGACATGGATCCCCAAGTGTTCTCCATCCATGTGCATTCTACTCCCAAAAGCTGATGCCTGTGAAGAAAACTACAAAGTCTGTGACATCAAAGCTGCCTTTGAGGAACGACATCTCACTTGGAATGTGTGTGTTTTCTGGTTCAGGTATTCACAGATCACAAGAATTTGGAATATCTGTGAACTGGAAAGGCTCTCAATCAGTGCCAGAGCCACTGGTCCCTTTTTAACCCTCCCAATTTGATTTAACTCTAATCTATTGCACTGGTACCTCAAATGGTAAGCCCAACATGCTGTCTTGCAAGAGTTAGTACTTGGACAATAGGAATAGACTCCCTGAGACCACCACAGTCTAGAACCCAGCCATTTGTCAACATACTATTGGCCAATGATTCACTGTCTCTTGTGAAGTCTTTCCTGCCTCACAAGCCATTTGCAGTAAAATTGACATCTAGCTCTATGGCTTTTATCGTTGACCTGCCCGTAGCGATGCTGAACCAGGGAAAGCAGTTTGGCCAATTTGGTCAGCAAGGGGACTGGCACTGTGGGGGTGTGTGTGTGTGTGTGTGGAAAATTCCCAAGCAGGACTGAAGAAACAGGTGACTAAGCAGGAGGTTATAAAAGTGCAGGACCTGATTTTTTTTGCTCTCTCCAGCCATTTTCACCAGCTCAAGCTGAGAGGAGCTACATGTAGGGTCCTGATGAAGCAGTGGAACCGTCTTCCTAAACACAGACATACCCCCCAAGGATTCCCAAGGGAAGCTGGAGAGGGGTGTTGGGGTTAGGAGATTTGTTGGTTTTTTTATATGATCTGTTCCCTCCATCTATGCCTTGTGCTGAAGTAAGGAACAGTGACACAGGAGACATCCGTGTACAATGTCTGTGAGTTATGTGCTACACTGACCATGTGGCCCCTTGAACAGATAACCCAGAAGGCTCACACCTTTGGGTAGAGGTGTGTGATAGGGTGTGTTTAAGCAACTGGGAGGGTGCAGGTCTGAGGATTCAAAACTGAACATAGGCTATGCAGCTGGGTTGGGACCTGGCATAGTGGGCGGGCCCAGGTTCCCCCACAATCTACTGGCAAAGTGGCCTAAGCCCAGAGGAGGGGATAAGGCTCATTTAGAAGCGCGAGCAAAGGGCAGGGCTGAAAGGGCCAGAGAC
Source organism: Mesoclemmys tuberculata (assembly GCA_007922155.1). Classification (NCBI taxonomy): domain Eukaryota; kingdom Metazoa; phylum Chordata; order Testudines; family Chelidae; genus Mesoclemmys; species Mesoclemmys tuberculata. Next base: position 16,480,449 of record ML675632.1, on the reverse strand, counting down.
AGGGCTGAAGACCCTGGTGAGGGTAGACTGTCTGCTGGACTTTTGGTACCCTGGAAGGGGTTCATCCATTTGGACTGTGGGGCCTGAGCCACTGAAGACCCGCCTAGTGAGGATGGCAATCTATAGGGGGCTCCAGGAGAGAAAAGGCGGATGCACCATACCCTGCCCACACTCACGAGAGGGAGTGCCCCCAGCGATGGCTGGTACCTGCTGACAGTGGGGGAAACACAATTTAAAGGTTCACCTCCGCCCCGTGCAGCTTGAGTCATGCCCCCCTTACCTCCAGCAGCCCCTCCATGCAGCTCCCAGCTGTTTGCAGCTCACCTCACAGCAAATCCTGGCAGAAATCTGGGGCCATATGACCCCGTGTGCCTCCCGCCCCCCATGCATTGCCTCTGAGTGCCTCTACCCCCTGCCTTTCTCCGGGTATCTCAGCCAGCAACTGACCTGCAGCTCAGACCCTGCAGCTCCTTTTATCTGAGCCTGCTGGGCTCTGACTGGCTGCTTCCATGCAGCCTTTCTAGGCATGCCTGCAGGACCCACCTCTGCTGCTCCTTCCTGGAGTGGGCTGTGGGAGGATTGCTGGGCCTCCAGCAGTGGGCCTCAAAGGGCCTGGTACTCCCGCTCACAGGGTACTAGACAGAGGACCTGCACCCTGAGAAAGTGCCTAAGGATCCCCCAAGACTGAGGCAATGGCGGACTCTGTTCAGACTCCAGAGGCTTAAAACGCCAAGGGGGCCAGAGGCTGGGCTTCCCCACAGAAGCCTAGTGAGTACAGACAGGGGGTGCTCAACTGGAGTTGAGACACCATTATACTTCAGCCCTTCTACCTGGGTAAGTGTTTGCCAATACCACCTCTGACTGGTCTAGGCCTGCGTGGCCTTAATAAAGCTGAACAGCCCTACCAAGGCTATTGTGGACATAGAATTTCCTGAAGAAGTCACTGGGTATAAGAGAAATGGATTCTGTAGCCTTGATTTGCCCTGACCCTAAAGGCGTTCCTGTTGTCTGTGTGAGAGGGACTGATTCCAGCCTTTTCAAGGTATTCCCTAACTACTACAAACAGCAAACAGAGGGTGTGGGGGCACAGTCAATGTCTGAACACCCTAAGGATCCAGTCACCATGTGCAGCAACCCATAAGAAAATTGAGAACTGCTCGTCCTGAGTATTTGCCAAAAAGACAGTAGTGATGATAGAGCAATCACTGGAAGATGTGCTGCTCTGCAGCCGAGTCATAGCCTTACTTGCAAGAAACAAAGACAAGTTGGTTCTACCAGTCATTAATGGGACAGCTCACCCTACTGTAGTGAGAAGTCAGAAAACAGAAGACCTATCTGAGATGGAGACCATTATAAAACTCTAGTCTGAAGCTGAGGCCCCACTGATAGACCATTAACGTTTGACTTTAGAGAATCACCTATGTTGGAGGAGTGGAAGGACCATCTGACGGAGATGCCCGGGAGACCCAGAGCATTCTCCCTCTCTATGACTGGGATTTGCAAAGGGAGTGAAGCATAATATCATACTGCAATATCCAACACCTTTTAGGGATTGTTATTGGAAAAATGATCAATCCGAGATGGAGGGTCATAGAAGATGAGGGTTGGAAGGACCCTCAGGAGGTATTTAGTCCAACCCTCTGCTCAAAGCAGGACCAACCTCAACTAAACCATCCCAGCCAGGGCTTTGTCAAGCTATACCTTAAACCCTTGAAGGATGGAGATTCCACCACCTCCTTAGGTAACCCATTCCAGTGCTTCACCACCCTCCCACAAAGTTTTTCCTAATATCCAACCTAGACCTTGCCCACTGCAACTTGGGACCGTTGCTCCTTGTTCTGTCATCTGTCACCACTGAGAACATCCTCCCTGGAACGCCCCTTCAGGTAGGAAGGCTGCTATCAAATCCCCCCTGACTCCTCTCTTCTGAAAAAAACAAGTCCAGTTCCCTCAATCTCTCTTCATAAGTCATGGGCTCCAGCCCCCTAATCATTTTTGGTGCCCTCCTCTGGCCTCTCTCCAGTTTGTCCACATCCTTTTTGTAGTGGGGAGCCCAAACCTGGACACAATACTCCAAATGTGGCCCCACCAGTGCCCAATAGAAGGGAATAATCACTTTCCTCAATCTGCTGGCAATGCTCCTACTAATGAAGCGCAATATGGCACTAGCCTTCTTGGCAGTGGTCAGGGAGAAAAATGGAAAGATTAAAAAGTGTGTAAAATACCGGACTTTAAATAGTTGCACTGGTTGACCAGCACACCATGCATCACATACAAGCTGCCTTGGACTGCTTGCTAGGCCGTAAGTGGGCACTGGACCTTCAAAGTAGATAGTACCAGATCCTGCTTGGAGAAGATGAGAAAGGGAAGACAGCTTTCATTTGCCTCTGGAGTTTCTATCAGTTCAAACACAACAGCCCCAAGGCACAGCTGGAGGACCTGGCATATTTCAGCATCTTATGGAGAAAGTTGTGGGAGACGTGAATTTGCTGTAGATATTGGCCTATATCGGTGACCTGACCGTATGTGGAAGAAGTTTGGAGGAGCACTAAGAAAAGTTCCTGGAAGCATTAGGCTGGCTTGAAGCCTATGGACTGAAGCTATCAGTTGAGAAATCCCAGCTTTGCAGAACGTGCGTCAAGCATTTAGGACACAGTATCACAAGAGAGTGTAAGAACAGCCCGATACAACAGAGGTTCTTGCTAGATGGCCCTGCCCACAAAATGACAGAGTGCTCAGGACCTTTCTAGGATTTAGTGGCTACTACCATGGATATGTTAAGAATTACGCTGCTATTACCTGCTGAGGAAATGACCCCAGCAGCAGATACCAGTCCAGCAACAAGAAAAGGAAATACAAGAGAAAACCTAAAAAGTCCACAAGGCCTCCTGAACAGCAAGGCCCGGATTGCTGGGAGTCTTTTGAGAACGGCTGGGATGAGACACATGTATTTGTATGAGCTCAGTCCCAAGTATGGACAGATAACGACCCCACTGGCTTACGTGTTGACAAGTGCCAAGCTAGCTGATGCAGGGCAGACATGGATGGCTGCATTGGCTAGCTGCGAGTTCAGCATTCAAAGTGGATTGCAGTGAAGCTGTATCAATTCTGACGCAGGAGCACCTCATCCATGAGCTCCAGAGCTGACTATAATTCTGACTGATGGAATAAGAACGCTCTGCCTAATTTGAATATTGGTTTGACTCTAATTGTCTGGAACCCGGCTGCCAGGTGGCTAACACAGCAATAAGTGAGTCAATGTATGTTGTGTCCCTTTTGACAAACAATTGAACCCTCCCACCCAGAATTCTGGGGAAATCAAACACAGCCTCCCACAGTGCCCTGAACATAAAACACTTGGCCGCATACAAGCTGTCTGAGACACTGTGCAAACAAGGAAATTGTTATTAGGGGAATGAGAATAGTCCAGCTTGAAATAGCACGGCAACAGAATATAGGTGCAAATAAAGAGTAAAATGCCTGCCCTGCCCTCCAGTAATTTTGGCAGCCGACCATCTAACTCCCTTCCCACCTGCCTGTAAAAAGGTCTTCCAGCTGATAGCCCCTTGACCACACACCACTTCGCTCATCACTAAGCCCTGCTCATGGTTGGCATCAGCGTGTAGCAGTCACCCACACGTCTGTTTGCAGCCCTGGCTCCAGTCCCCAGGGGGCTGCTTGTCTAGAGGCGCCACCACCTAACCCAGCTTCATGATTCAATTTTATTAAGAATGACAGAATTGAGAGGGTCTCACCAGAGTCCATTCAGCTCTCCTGCCACAGCTGACCTCTGTCTTCTCTCTTGCCACAAAGTCCCTTGCAACAGCTACCGCAGCAAAATCCTTTCTTTGTTGTCTCTCACAACAAAGTCTCCAGAGACAGGAAGAGAAGAGCACTTAGAACCCTTAAGCAGAATCCTAGCTGCTTGGAAAGGATCTTTTTCCCCTTATGAGCCTCTCTGGGGACTCACTAACCCCCCAAATCCAAGTTCCTGGATACTTAGGTCACATCCCACGAGCCACTGGAAGAACTGTGGGTAAGTTGCCTATACAGATGAAACTCTATAACACTTTTCAGCAACAGCAGGACTAGAGAGCTCTTCCTCCTCAGGAATGCCTGGCCGTAGGAACTACCTGGAGATGGGATGTGATCCAACTGGGATACGAGTAGTCGCCCTGTCACCATCTACTGAAACATCTCATCCAGTTTTGTTCATGGTTCAGTGTCACTTTATAGGTTTGTTCCCAACACAGAGACCAGAAAACACCGCAGAACATCCCAGCTGGTGGTGAACTAGTTTTGGCACCAGGTCTGTCCTGACAATTGGGTGATTTATTTTGTCAGCTAATAGTAAATTCACTGAAAAACGCCCATTGCCATGAACCAATATTATTCACAAATTTGATGTGAATTCACCAAATAATTTTTTTTGGCGGGATGGGAAAAAATAGTTGGTACTGAGGTACCATTCTCAAAATGAATGGAGGAGAAGATGGCCCTGGCACCTGTCTTATAAACTTTAGGCTATTGGTTAGTGCACTCACCTGGGATGTAGAAGATCCAGGGGCAATTCCCCTCTCTGCCTGACGTGGAGAAGGGATTTGCACTCGAGTCCCCCAGATTGCAGAATGCCCTAGCTACTGAGGTACGGGATATTCTGAGGTGGAGGAGTCTCAGTCTCTCCTGCTGAAGCTGTTCCACTGTCGATAAATGGTCATTGGAGTAACGACAGGATGTTAGGCCTTCCCTCTCCCCAGTGAGTGCCCTCACCACCGGCTAGAAAGTCTTTTTCTAGCCCATGTCGTAAGTTCAACCCCTGCCCGTGGCAGCTTTCTGAGAATGGGGGTGGTACACATCAGTTGTATTGTCACAGGCTCTTTCTAGAAGTTTTGCCCTGACAGCAGCTATTCCAATGTGTTTGCAAATCCCTTTGCAGGCTTAGATTCTGTTTTACAACTAGTTTCAAGGGAAAGAGTGTTAATTGAATAGAGGGAAGATGAAAGACTCCAGGAAGCAGCAGCTTTAGGGTAACATGATCAGGACTCATGCTTCTCCCCCATTTCCTGATCTATGGGTCTGAGTGTGATCAAAGGCATTGCTGGACATCAACAAAGTCAACTGTATTATGTCCTCAGGAAAGGCGTCCTAGTCTAAGGAGTCACATAAAGGCCAAAATGTAACCCCTCTCAAATGGCTGCTATTTCCTGCAAAAGGGGGCTGATGGAAATTAGAAACCTTCATTGTTTAAAACCAGTGCTTGTACGCCTGTTATTGGTACATTGGTGCATCGTTCAGACAGAGCCAGGGTACAGCTGCATTGCATGTAGGGTAGGGGCCTGATCTTTGCAATTTGTGGTTTAAGTTTAGCTCCTCTTCACACTCTGGAAGGACATGCAGCAGCACAGAGCAAACTTAACGCTGCCTGAACATCTCGGGGAGTAAAAACGTACCCTGCCACGTCCTATGATCCTAGTCAGTCTGCCACAGATCCAGGGCCCGGCTAGTTTTCTTTTTTTAATCCTTGTTCTAATTATGATGTTGTAACTATTCTAATCTCACAGACACACCTTTGGTAAGCGGTTGAGTTAGCATTGCTGATCACATTTCTTATTTCAAATCATGGAAACTACCTCATCTGAACTCCCTGGAACACTGGGGCTGATAAGTCTGCTCAATGGTCTGTGGGAATGTTGGATGGGATGGGAACTGAGTTACTGCAGAGAATTCCTTTTTGGGTGCTGGCTGGTGAGTCTTGCCCACATGCTCGGGGTTTAGCTGATCGCCATATTTGGGGTCGGGAAGGAATTTTCCTCCGGGGCAGATTGGCAGAGGCCCCGGAGGTTTTTCGCCTTCCTCTGCAGCGTGGGGCATGGGTCGCTTGCTGATGGATTCCCTGCAGTTTGAGGTCTTCAAATCTCACTTTTGAGGATTTCAATAACTCAGTCATGGGTTCGGGGTTGTTATAAATGTGTATGGGTAGGGTTTTGTGGCCTGCCTTGTGCGGGAGGTCAGACTAGATGATCATATTGGTCCCTTCTGACCTATGAGTCTATGAGTCTAATTGCCTTAGCAATGAACTAACCACCTGAAATGAAGGCACTGTATCTTCCTCAAACACCTTCAGCCTCCCCCGCCCCGGGAGTGGACAACTTTTTCTGGGGGGTGGTTATAGGGTCAAAAAATGCTAATAGTAGCTGTGAATCCCCCTTTAATGAGTAGTTTTGTGCAGCAACATTTGTCCCCTTTTAATAAAATGAGATAAAACAGCTTCTGCTCCAAGCTCAATGTTTTCTTTCTTCCTTAATTCAATCCCTAAACTTTTGGTGTGGGCCAAAAACTACCCCTCCACCACCACTACCCAGTTGTCTATACCCATGATGTGCATGGAAGAAACACCCCCCAAACTGCGTAAGGCAGGTTTCCAGGCCACAGCTGGTGTGACTCTCTTCCGACCTGACGCACCACCCTGAGCTCGAGAAGCTGGGAAAGAGACGTGGCTGCTGGCTCTGAAGGTCTCTGCTACACACAAAGGCAGGGCCCTGCTGCTGAGATCCCTGCAACAGCAGCTTGACTGAGCCAGAGCTGCAGGGTGGCCGGATGCAGATTGTGCCAGTTTAACCATTAACGAGAATGTCATGTACCCCCATGGCCCCGGTAACTGCCAGCCCCGCTCCTCTTTGCCCCAGGCTCCCGCCCAGGACCCAGGCCGGACAGCGGCTCTCTCAGCAGGGTGGAGGCAGCGTGGCGCAGGGGCATGAGGAGACTCATTCAATAAACCAATGTTTTAATTTCAGACCCAGGGGCTGGAGTGTGAGCAGATGAGTGAGTGGGGCACCAGGCTGCCGCCCAGTAGTTGCACCAGCCCGGCTCGGCCCAGACGGGAGCCAACTCCTTAAGGCAGCTCTGGTAAAAGCTGGGAGCGTAGGCCGTGCAGGGGATAGGACAGGAGATCGTAGAGGTTGGTTCCAGGGCGGAGACCCCCAGGGGGAAATCCTGAGCTCCTGCAATTCCTGTGGGCTCCAACAGGAGGGTGGGGACTCAGCAGCTCGGCATTTGGCCCTGTGATGAGGTGAGCATTTTGGGGCTCCTCCACGTCCACCATGAATGCAAACTGATACACCATGCAAGGCCTCAGCAAGTCCAGCCAGAGAGTGTCTCAGCCATCCTGCTCCTTGGCAATGGGATTCCTTAAGCCAGGCCCACAGCCTCTGGCAGTGCATGCCTGCAGAGGCCGGGCAGCATCTCCCTGTCAGCTCCTGCAGGGAGGCACGTTCAGGATGTAGAGCACCGAGGTGAAGGAGAGGAAGAGGAAGCAGCAGAAGCTGGATTTGAAGCCCAGCCAGTCCACGATGCTCCCAGCAAAGGCGCTGAATGCCAGCTTGCCCAGCACTTCCAGGGTGGCCAGGAAACTGTAATGCGTGGCCTGCAAAGGAGAGCCAGGTTCGCTGTCACGCAGAGAGACTCAAGTAGCCTGGCAGAACCGCCAGCCCAGGGCTGCGGGAAAGGGCCAGGAGGTCCAGGAAGCACTGAGCTGTCGTTCCCTTCAGCAGCCTGGAGCCCAGCCTCATCTCAAGGCAGCAGGATGGCCTGTGGGGCCTTTCCCGGTGTGACCTGGGGCAATTCGCCTCCCGCCTGTGCCTGAGTCCCCACCGACCCACTGCGGATAACGCTTCCCCCAGAGGCGCTCACGTCTGGGAGGGCCACACAGAGACTGGCATCTCAAGGCTCTTCACTAACCCTGACGAGTTAACTCAGCAGCCCACTGGCGCTGCTGGATACTACAAACGTCCCCAGTTTGCAGACAGGGAGGCAGATGGCCGAAATGCCCCTGGATTGTAGGCGCTCAAAGCCAGTCCCACTTGGGCTGCACTTCCCGAGCTGCTGGTTGCAGGGTACCTGTCTGCTTCCATCTGCCCTCTGCGTGCATTGCATCATGGCGCTGAAAGCCAGGGTGGTAATCAGCCCTCCGAGGAAGTGCTGGACACAGACACTCAGGATCGCAGCCCCTGCAATGATGCATACAGCAGGACAGAGCAACAGGGGAGAAATGCAGGTGATCAGTTTGGGGTTGGAGAGAGGCATGGCCCACACGCAGGACTTGGAGCAGCTTCTCCAGGGTTCTGCTCCTAGTTCTGACCCTGATGCTCTCTGTGGCCATGGGCAAGTCACTTAACCTCTTAGAAACAGCTGGGCAGAGTGGATAAAAATCAATGATTTAAAAAAAAAATTAAATCTGAGTTTTTAAATTGAAATTGGATTTTTTTGATTTTTTTTAAATCATCAATAAAATACTAAATTTCCCTCTTGTTTAAAAAATAACAGTTACAATTAAATCTCATCCCAAACACGCCAAATCTACACTTACAGTCTCAAAAATGAGCCCAACTACCAGCTCTTGCTTCTCAAAAGTTCTGGTCTTTCAGTTTCTGTTTCTCAACAGACTAAAGTCACATGGGTAAAGAAAGACGGGCTGAATAGGATTGTTATTGTTCTGTGCTTATGTGGTGGGGGAGCTGGGCCAAGCAAGGAAGAGGAGTTAGTTAAGACACTGTCTTAAAGACAGAGAGACAAAGGAACAGTGTAGTGGACTGGAAAGAAAAAGGGAAGACATTATTCAGTACTCACACAACTTCCTATATTCCCCCACATTTTTTTGCCACAGAAAAATGGTCATGGCTTCTGGGCGTAAGAGATCCTACCTGGGAATATTTTGAAGAAATTCCTTCCCTCGGTAAAAAAGGAAAACGTGTCAAGTGTAAGCAGTGCAAGAAGGAGATGCAAAGATGAGAAGATACTTAGAAGAAGAAACGGAAGGATGCTCCTTAACATATAGCTGCAGTGCCCATTTAATACATCTTTTAGCCAGAGACTTAAGTACGTCTTCTCCAGGAATGAAAGAAAATGTTATTGAAATCGCAAATTACTTCCATAACAACCATTTTGCTTCAGCTTCACTGAAGAGAGCAGTGAACTAATTCTCCTTTAAGATGTTCGATGGAATTCTGTGGTTGATTGTTCTAAACAATTTATTAAGAACTGGCCTATTCTCATAAAACTTTGTGAAAACTGTGATAAAATAGATGAAAGTATCTCATCCAAAGTATTGAACATTGGATTAAAGAGGAATGTTGAGGATATGCTCAGTATACTGAAGCCTATATCCGTAGTCTTAAACAAACTTCAGAGAAATTGTTGCTGCATTGATGATGCTGTTGAAATTTGGAAGGCACTTCAAGAGACATTGAAGAAAGAAATACCTCACCAGAAAGTTAAATTGCAGGCAATAAAGAAGGGAATGGAACAAGCACTAATTCCACCTTATTTTCTTGCAAACATTCTCGACCCCAGATATAAAGGTAGATGCCTAACTTCTAAAGATGAAGCTGCCCTGTCATGGGCATCTCCAAATCACTCCTCAGTTATGCCAGTCACAATAAATTTCAGGGCTGGAGCAGAACCATTTAAACAGTATGTTTACTGATGATGTTTTGAACAAAGTCACTCCCCTGAATTGGTGGAAATCATTAGCCAGGCACCTTGAAACAGAGAGTTCCTTCATTTGCTAAGCTATTCACAGCAGTAGCTTTCTCTGCAGGCAGAGAGAGAATACTTTCATCGTTTGGTATTATTCACTCAAAGTTGAAAAAGCAGGAAAACTCATATTTCTGTTTGTCTATGAATAAAATTGACAGTGGAAGTGGGGAAGATGAGAGCTAGTTGTAGAAGTTTTAAAGGCAGCATATATTTTAGTGTTGTGATGACTTGTCTGTTGGAGTTAATAAAATTAGAAGGATTAAAAAAAAAAGTTTAAGGACAGCTGTCAGCTGGCAACAGGAGACTGCTGAAATTGCAAATGTGAAACATTTATGTAACATTTAAGACTTAGTTTAATACAATATAGGTGCTATTGTGTTTATGTGTGTGATTTAGTTCTAACCATTCCTAATGTACTGCTACTAAAACTTACTAAACATAAGTTTTCGTGGGCTGCAACCCACTTTGTCAGAGGCATGAAGTGGAAATCACAGACAGGAGGTATATATATACACATCCAAGAGTAAGAAACAATAACGGGGAGGGCAAGTGCTAACAAAGTCCATTCAGTTAGGGTAGCTGAGGCCTGTTCACAGCCACTGATTAGAAGGTGAGAATGTGTGAACAGTGACAATTACTTCTTGTAATGAGAGAACCATTCCAAGTCCCTATTCAGACCCAGTCTGATTGTGTCAAGTTTGCAGATGAGATCCAGCTTGGCAGTTTCTCACTGAAGTCTGTTTTGGAAGTTTTTTTGTAGTGCTGCTGCTGCATCTGCAGCTTGACACGGGTAATGACTATTATGTACTATTTCCTAAATTAAAAAACTCAGAAAAAACAAAATTGTTTTTGTCTAAATTTCACATAGAGAATTTCAAATTTTTGGTGAAAATTTAGCCTAAAATTGAAACCCTTCCATTTGGAAATGCTTTCAAAGTGCCACCTAGGAGAGGTAGTCTAGGTGCCTCACACTCCCATTCTCCTCTATAGCCTGGGCTTCCATATCGAACGATATCTTCCATGATGCACCATGGTCTCCCCCTTTTGGAGAGAGGTGGGATGTATCATGAGAGTCCCTGAACGTGCTGCTTCCTAATCCAGCCCGGAACCCTGGCAGCATATCCGAACTGAAATGTTCTGAGGGGCTTAATCTGACTAAATCAGAATTATCCATAGAAAACAGAAACCTGTTGCAAAAAATGTTGTATAGTTGAAAACCCAGTTTCCATCCAAACCAGGTCTGATGGCAAATTTCCAACCAGCCCTGCACCACTTCTCTGTCCTCTTTAGCCTCACCCCACATCAAGGAGGAGCCCTGTTATGCTCACCTTTGAAGAGAGACACTTCATCATCGTAGATGAAGACCAAGAAGGTCTGTAAGTTCAGGCTGCAGAAGCGGAGCAGTAACAGAGCCTTCAGCAGAGACAGTGGCTGCCTGGAAATGAGACACAAACCTGATGCAGAGATGGTCAAGGAAGCCACTGTTGCAGTACACTGCAGGCAGGGGCAGAGCAAACAGAACAGGAAAGGTGAGGAGGCTGTGTTTGGTTTCTCCCCATTTGATTTAGAGGAAGGATCCTGAATCACACAGAGCACTTAGGTCCAAGAGCAATCAAAACAACACTAGGAATCTCACTGCCCTCTCCTGCTATGCACACCTTCCCCATCCCACCTACAAACCAGCTCCTTTCTCCCCATACAAGAAGAGAAGCAGGAGAGTCCCCTTCTACACTTAACCTGTGCTTGGACATCAGCTGGCCGCCCAGTGAGGAACCAGTGATGGAGAAGACCATGGCTACCATCCCGTTCCAGAAGCCAAGCTGTTGGGTAGAGAATCCGTGGTCCAGCAGGAAGAGTGGGAACATGGTGGTTGCGCCCTGCTCACCTGCCAAGAGAAAGGACACAATCAGGTGAGTCACAGCTGAGTCCATGCTCTATCAGACGCTTCCCTGCACATGGGGATGTCCAACAGCACAAGGAGCTTAAAGGGCTCTGCTTGCCCCCTAACCCAGCCCCACCAGGTGACCCTGTCCAGATTTACAACCGTTACACCCATTAGCTCCCTTCCACTGCAGCTCTGCTGAGTACTCCACCCTAAACACTCCTTTCCTTAGCAGGAGAAACCCGCTCCCCCACCAGGCAGGTACTCACCAAGCTTATAGAGGAGGACAAAGCCAGCAGTCCATAAGGTGCCTGGCACCTGGAGGAGCTCCTGGAGAATTCTCCAAGGGTTGAAGGTTCTTGCCTGGAGCCGACCGTCCTGGGAAGGACGTCCCAGCATGAGCCGCAGTTCCGGCACGCTCCACACGGACAGTATGGCCAGCAGATAAATGATGGCCAGAAGCAAGAAGAGAATCCCCCAGCCCAACAGGTGAATCATGGTCAGGAGGCCTCCTCCCGCCAGCACGGAGCCCAGTTTGTAAGCCACCACTTGGATGGTGTTCCCATACCCGATCTCGTCCTGCCCCAGGAGCCGAACAGCTACCCCATCCACTGCGATGTCCTGGACGGAAGCAAAGACGTTCATGAGCAGCAGCATGGCGGCGACGGGCAGGAAGTTGGTCTCTGGCGACATAGGGGCACACGCTAGGCAGGCCAGCGCCAGTCCAGACATGCTGAGCCCCAGCCAGATCTGCTTGGTGTGGTACTGATCCACGAGAGGCGCCCACAGCATCTTCAGGACCCAGGGCAGGTAGAGTACTTTGGCCAAGCTGACCGCGGTGAAGGAGAGGCCCAGGCTGCGGAGATAGATGGGCAGCAGGCCGGACTGCAGCCCGTACGGCATCCCTTGGACGAAGTAGAGGCCCCCCAGCAGCACATACTTCGCGTTCATCCTTCCGCCCCGGCCGGGGGCTCGCGCGGGACGGGCCGGGAGACCCGCCGGCTGTGGGGACACGCAGGGCTAAGGACACGGGCTGCGGGCCACGGGCCGGCCGGCGCTGAGGGGCGGGCGCAGGGCGTGGGGGGCACTTGGCTGGGCTGGACCAGGCCCGTCACCGCATGCCCCGGCAACGGGTACCATGGTACCGGTCACCTGTTGCCATGGTAACAGAGACACCACATGGCCTCCTGCCCCCACACCCCAGCGCTGCCATGGCAACACCCCCCCATAGCGAGGGCCCGATGCCATGGCGACAATCACCACGGTGACAGGGCACCTCCCGTGACCATAGCGCCGAGATGGCAGCGCCGTCAGGCCAGGGGCCCCGTCGGGGCGGGGCGGGGCGGGCTCACCCCCTGCTGCCGCTCCAGGGCCCGGGCGGCGGCTCCTCGGGGGAGGGCTCAGGGGTCTCGGCGGCAGCGCCTCGGTCCTCCACAGCCACGGAGAACGCGGAAGTGCCGGCTAGACGGGCCGCCTCCCCCCACGACTAGCCCCGCCCAAGGAACGAATGCGAGCGAACCTTTGGCCTTTCCGGGGCTGCGCAGAGGGTCCCGTCTGGGCCGCTGGCCCGCTCCTCGTTGGTGTCGGGCGGCGGATGGGGCCCTTCTGGCATGCCCCTCCCTCTTCTCTATGGCTGTGGAGGACCGACCGTGGTGTCCTCCCCTGCTGGGCGGGGCTGACTGCCTTTTGACTCCGCCCCCGAATAGGCCCCGTCCCTCCAAGGGGGGGTCAGGGGGCCCAGAGGGGTCCTAGTAGCTGGGCCTGGCCAGGTCCCTTCCCCCAGGCGATGGATGGGGGTGCTACCTGAACCCCCAGCCACTGCCCTGCCCCCTCCCTGCCCTCCCCTAGGGCGCCCCCCTGCACCGTCCCCTGCCCCATGGCCACCCCTCATTGCTCCTGCACCCCCCTGCTGTGCCACCCTCCCCCCACCCCCTGCCCCTCCTCCTCCCACACCTGCACTGCCCTCCCCTTACCGCCACCCCCCACTGCAACTCCCCACACCACCCCCTGGCCTACTGCCACCCCATTGCTCCTGCAGTCCTCCCCTTACTGCCACACCCCACCACCACAGCCCAAGAACTACCCCCTTCCAGCGCCATGCGTCTCACCCCTGAATCAGCTCCACAGCCTATAGCCCTAACCAGCCATACCT